>VZTR01001652.1:0-88013 GCA_013400775.1 Chaetops frenatus | reverse complement strand
AAAACTGAAGGCATCAGGAGAGGCTCCAAGGAACCCAAACCCACCCTAGAGCTGGTGCTGAGCTCATTACTCCTCTTCACTGCTCATCCCTTCCACCTGCTCTACCTAGGATAGGGGGAAAAAAAAAACCCAGTTCTTTTTGCTGGGGCAAAAAAAAAAAAAAAAAATCCCGAATTCTTTGGGATAAGAGGGCAAAGAGGGAAGGAGCTGCTGCCCAAGTTGTGTCCCTGTGACTCCAGGGACACCTGGCCCAGCCAAGCAGCACCTGAAGAGTTGGGACATGTTTGGTGCATCCAACACCTGAGCTTTGGTTTGGGAGGAGAGGAGAGGGAAATTAAGAAATAAATACGCTGTGTAATAGGAGAAAAAGGTGCTGAAAATATTCCTGGATTAAATAATAACCCTCTATTCCTTAAGGCAACAATCATGATTTAATAAACTGTGTGAAACATGAAGGAACAAAGGGAAAAGGAGCAGATCCATGAGGGATAACCGGGCTCACAGCCTCTGGCTGGAGCAGCCTGCTCCATGGAAGGAGTCCCTGTCCATGGCAGGGGTGGAACTGGTTGATCTGCAAGGTCCCCTCCCACCCAAACCAGTCTGGAATTCTGAGATGTTTGAGCTTTGATATTTCCAAATTTGCCATCTGTTCCAAGACTGAGTGACCTCTATTCCACAGCCATTCCAAGCTGAAGGTGAAACCATGTTGATTCAAGGCTGAGTTTGGCCTGGTTTTGTCCCTTTTAGTACTTCATGAGAACATTCCCAGAGTGATTAGGTGTTTGCTCCTGCAGGATAATCACGTTGCATAAAGCTTCTGCCCATTATGGAGCTAATAAAACCAGCAGCAACATCTATCTTGGCCCAAAGAGGCTGGGAGTTTATTAAAGTTTTAAATTATGAGTGCTGCTAATGCAGGGTAATAAGATCAAGCAGCACAGTGTGAGCACTGATCATTCTCCTATTTTTGTCTACTATGGTGTAGTTATTACACACCTTGTCCTTTATTAATCTTCTTTGACCTTCTTCTACAAATTCTCCTTCTCATAAAATTGAGGAACTGCTGAGAATCAGAATGTGCCCACAGGAGCCCAAAGGGAGGATAAGGCACAGTGTGAAAAAAATGCAACTGAGAAAGAAAATATTCCTGGTGAGGCCACCCTGAGCTGGGATGGGCTCAGAGCTGAGATGTCCTGGAGTGGTGGAGAATTTCATTTCATCATTTTAGTGGAGACATTGGGAGCTGGGAAAGGGGCTCAGCCTGGAGAAAAGGAGGTTCAGGGGGGACCCTGTGGCTCTGCACAACTCCCTGCCAGGAGGGGCAGTGAGGGGGGAATTTGGGATTTGATCCCAGGGAACAGGGACAGGAGGAGAGGGAAGGGCCTCAGGCTGGGCCAGGGCAGGCTCAGGGTGGATGGGTTAAATCAATGGAGGTTAAATCAGCAGGAATTTCCCCATGGAAAGGGTTGTTAAAGGTTGGAATGAGCTGCATTGGGATTCCCATCCCTGCAGGTGTCCAAGGAATTCCTGGAGGTGGCACTCAGTGCTCTGGGCTGGGGACAAGGTGGGGATTGGACTCGATGATCCCAGAGGTTTTTCCCACCCTAAATGATTCAGTGAGCTGAGATTTACTCCAGCAGAATATATCATTATAATTTCTTAAATCTGAATGGTGATGATTTGAATAATAACAATTCCCTATTTCCTGAACATTGTGGGACAGGAATAAAGGACCCTTCAGGGAAAAGGGGACAAAACAAACCCAGAACCTTCTTCCCAAAGTCATTTTGTGAATTCAGCACAGGATCTCCCACCCTGGCAGCCAGCCCAGTGTGTGTTTCCACAGCTTTTCCTTGTGTTTTATGGAAGAGTAAAGGATCAAGGATGTGGCCACCAGCAGCAAGGACATGAGATGGAAAAAGCTCAGCACTTTGCTCACTCCCTGTCAGCACAAACCAGTCCCAGACCCTGTTTCACCTGGAATCCACGTGGCAGCAGCAGACAGTAATAGAGCTAAAACATTCCTTTTGCCTGAAATGTGCCTGTGCTGTATAAAAATTTAAATATTCATGGCATTTATAACTTATTCATATCAATCACAATGCTGCCACAGGAGTGGGACAGGTGTGAGGCCTCTGCTGAGAAGTTATTTCCCAAAAAAAGTATCATTTTTGTCTCTTCTTTATGGTTTTATTCTCCTTATGTGCAGGATAATGAAGAAAAACCCCCCAAGTCTGGAGATGATAATTCTATTCTGGTTGTCTGAACAAACATTAAATAAATCTTAGCTTTGAATAAAGTACACAGGATATTTGAATAAATAAATAAATAAATAGCTGAGGTGTTAGAATTGAAAAATCAGCTGCTTGGTAAAACCTCCTGAGCAGTGAGGGTTGTATTCTTACAGAAAATGCTGGGTTTAAAACATGCCTCTTACAGCAGGTGGCTAAAGAGTGTTTTCCCAGCATGGGGAATAACAGCTTTTAGGGATTATTACCATTATTCCATGTGTAAGCAACAAGAAAATTAAAAAAACTGCAAAACACTCCAGCCAAGGCAGCAAAATCTGCTGTTTCCATCATTTCCTGGGGGCTCTGTGTGAGGGGAAAAGCTCAAGGAATGAGGGCAGTTTGTGCTGCAGGGACCCATCCTCTCCCCATGGTGTCCCTGCAATTCCCCAGGGAGCACAGGGAGCAGCCCAGCCCCAAATCCAGGGGATTTTTAGAACTTCAGGAATTGTCATATTTCATGTTTAGAACCTCTCAGGTGGTCACAGGGGGCTGGGAGCATCAGGCAGGTCTCCTATTGCCACTGGGAACATCACTGTTCATTCCCAGGGGCTGCAGTCCAAGCAGGAGCTTCATCCCTGCTCCATCTTTGGCTAAAAGCTGACATTTCTTGGGTTTGCTTTTAATTTAACACCCCCCTGGGAGGGTTTATTTAGTTGTTTATCTCATCATCTCAGCAGGAAGAGGCTAGAGCAGAGAAAATATCAAATATTTTAGTGACAGGACAAGGGGAATGGTTCTAAATCAAAAGAGGGCAGATTTGGGTTGGATTTAAGGATGAAATTGATCCCTGGGAGGGTGGGGAGGCCCCTGGCACAGGGTGCCCAGAGAAGCTGTGGCTGCTCCTGGATCCCTGGAAGTGCCCAAGGCCAGGCTGGATGGGGCTTGGAGCAACCTGGGACAGTGGAAACTGTTGGAACAAAATCATCTTTAAGGTCCTTTCCATCCCAAGCCATTCCATGATTCCATTACGAGCTCTGGAACCTCCACTTTCCATTTTACCATGTGTAAGCAACAAGAAAATTAAAAAAACTGCAAAACACTCCAGCCAAGGCAGCAAAATCTGCTGTTTCCATCATTTCCTGGGCTCTGTGTGAGGGGAAAAGCTCAAGGAATGAGGTCTCTTTACTCAAGAGACCATGGTTGGTTTTCCTCCTGAGCAAACAGAGCCACCCCAGTGCTGCAGAAATTGTTTTTAATTAAGTAGAGAGATGGAAAACTTTCCCAAAGCACTTTTGGCACTCGGGATCTGACAGAGGGAGCTTGGCACTGCTGGGAAAAGAGAAGGAGCAAGGTGAGTGATGGAAGGAAGGAGCTGCCCTGGGTTTCAGCTCAGTGTCCTGCTCCTCAGGTGACCTCTGCAGGAGGGTGGAGGGGACAAATTTACTGCCAGCACGGGTGCCACCTCCCTGGCCCAGATGTCAGTCAGGGGATGTGCTGCAATGCAGAGTCACAGCTCAGAAATGCCAAAATCAAGCAGTTTATTCTCATTTTTAATGCACTGGGACAAATTGACTGCCCTGCTCCGTTGATTTAACCCATCCACAGCCTCCTCCTGTCCCATCTCCTCAGCAAAACAGGGAGGTTCATGGCCAAGAAGTGAATTCTCAGGACAAGGGACAGCAGGGTTCCATCAGTTGGATTGATGTGCCCCTGGCACAGCACAACCAGAGGGACATGGACATCTCAGCAGCCTGGTGGGTCTGGGAAAAGCCTGGGCAGGAGTTCCAGCCAGGACACACAGGGATGAAGAGGAATGGCTGAAAAAACCCCATGGAATGGGCTGTGCTGGAGCTTCCATCCCAACTGCAGATCCTGGGAGGGGTGAGGACACACTGAGGGCCCAGGAGCTGCTTAGACCCAGCCATCTCTCTCCTGCTTCCTTCTTGCAGATGAAAACCCACACAGAAACAATTAAAACCTTCTCTGGGATTATCCTGAAAGGTTTGTTTATTCCTACACAGCCAAATACAAATTTACTTTATTTATTAGCTGTGTTTACTCATCAGCTCTACCCTCTGAGGAACCTCAAACCTCAGTTTGTTTTAGTCTTTTCACAGCAACATCTGTCACAAATTCCTTCCTCAGCCTGCCCCTTTTCCACCCCTCAACTTGCATTTTCTGCCTTCCAAGGTCATTTTTAGGCCTATGAAAGGAGAAAAACAATGAGTTTCCTGGCAGAATTCTCCCTTCCCAGAGCTGGACAAAGCAGGGAGCAAAGCAGAAAAACTATCCTGGAAAAATATCCCAGCCACAGCCTTCACTCCAAGAGGGGTGAACAGGAATGGTGATGTCCATGGAACAAAGTGGAAATTAATATTGGAATTGTCAAACCTCAGAGCCAAGGTCTGCTACTGGTTTTAAAGAGGTACCAGAGCAAACACAAGAGCAAGTCACAAAATCTGTTCATCCCCAAAGTGCTTCTTTGGCCAACAGCAGGGAAATCTGAAAGAAAAAGTAAATAAATGAAGTTGGTTTTTTTTTTTTTCAGGAATGTTTCTGATGTGTTTGTGACCCTCCATCTCCATTACTGCAGTGTTTAGGGACTGTGGAAATTGTAAGAGAATTGGCAGTGCCTGAAATGCCAAAGTTCTGCTCAGGAGTGTTTGGGGTCAGACAGGGACACAATTCCCTCCTCAAACCCTTCTGCTGAGAGAGGGGAGCTGCAGTGTGACATTTCCCAAGAACATCCCTTCATCCCTGCTAATCAATTCCTCTGCTTCATCTTTAAGGGTCATTGTTTAATTTTGAAGTCAGAATGCAAATGAAGTGCTTCAAAATGATAATTCCGAAACATTTGCAGTTATTCCATTGGAGAAAGCCTAAGGACAGCAGCTCTGACTGGTAACATAAAGATTTTTCCTTCATTTAGGACAAACTGATGAAAAGTTCTCAATTAATACATGCTAATTAGAAATAAGCAAGTTCCCTCTAAGTTCCTCCAATACCCATGAAGCTCCTCATGGTTTTTTTCTGCAGGACAACAGAATATCCATAATCACATCCCATTAAAAGGCTCTAAAGACATTCTTATCATCATTTTCCATGTGTCCCATAGGATTGCTGTGGAGATTTTCCTCAATGCTCCAATCCAGAGCAGGTCCCACCACGCTGGATGTTCTCCAAATGTTTTATCCCAGCTCTAAAGAATTTAGGATAATCTCAGGCCAGCAAAGCCTGTAACAAAAAAGGAGATGAGGAGACAATGATGGAGGGATAAGCACTTTATGGTCATGAATGATGCTCAGGAAATAGAGCTCATGTTCTGAAATTAATGAGATAAAGCCAGGGAATGAATCCCCAGCCCATCTTTGCCTACAGAATATTTTCCAGGCCATTTCCATAATCGCAAAAGCATTTTAGACTCTTAACCACCAGCACAAACAACTTTGGGGTGTTGACCTTTCTCAGCCTGACTTGGAAGTTTCGTGTTGGCCAAGCCCTGTGGGTGTTAAGGAGCATCTCCTGTCCTGTGTGCCACAAACAATTCCAAGTTCATGGAGGAAAGTGCTGGAATTTCTGCAGTCCTGCATTGTCCTGGTGTCCAAGGCTCTGGTTCAAATGAGGAAAAAGGAAAGGAAAAGGTTTTTGTTTGACCTGGACTCCTGCAACAGGCAAAGGTGGTAGGAATAAAAATTGGTGATACTGAACCAGCTGAAAGAGGGGAGATTTAGATGGGATTTTGGGAAGGAATTCCTCCCTATGAGGGTGGGGAGGGGCTGGGATGGAATTCCCAGATTTGCTGTGGCTGCCCCTGGATCCCTGGCAGTGCCCAAGGCCAGGTTGGAGCAGCCTGGGACAGTGGGAGCTGTCCCTGCCCATGGCAGGGGGTGCCACTGGATGCAATTTTAGGTCCATTCCAACCCAATCCATTCTGTGAACCCTTCCAGGGATGGTGCCAGGGCCTCCCCACCCTCACAGCCAGGAGTTCCTTCCCAAAATCCCACCTAAATCTCTGCTCTCTCATTTTGAAGCTTTTCCCAATTAGTTCTGTCTCATGCCATCAGTACTCACTATAGATTTTAAAAGCTCAATACAAAATTGAAACAACTTCTGATTTTCTCTCTCCAGAAAAAATAATAAAAATAAGGACAAATAAAAATCATTTTCCCACCCTCTAAATATTTTTCTAAACAATTCCCAGTTTGTCACCAAAGTCACCTGGCAGATTCCTGATTGCAGAGGGGAAACCTCAGCTTTCAGTCTGTTTACAAAAGGTAATTCCCAGGGAACACAGACATTCTAAAGATTTTTTAGAGATATTTTGGTTGGTGAAAGTTTCCCTTGCTCAAAGTCAACAGAAAGTGAATTTTTAGGTAAGATCAAGTATAGAAAGATTCAGGAGGAGGTGGGTCTGGATAATTATCTGAGTACATCAGAGGAATTCTGTGATAGGAATTATCCTGGTCATTACCAGTTGTGCCAATCAGTAGTTCCACATTTGGGATAACAACTCAGCATAGAAATTGATGGAGGGTTTTGTTGAAATGTCAGTGCACTTCATTTTTATCTATTGATTCCATGTTTGTGGGCTCGCTTCCTAATTGAATTTTCTTTTATTTTCCCATATTACTCATGCAAATGTATGTGCAGAGTTACTGCACTGAACGTGCTCAAAAAATCTTTAGGCAAAAGTCCATTTATTTCTGATTGAAGAAATAGGATGATGTGACTTTATTAAAAAAAAGGAAGATTGAAAACTCTGTGATGTGAGACACTTTTAAATGAAAACCCGTTAAATTATTTACTATGGTAAAATAAGTGTTTAATGGAGAAACATTTAAAATTTAATTGAGTGCTGAGATTATTGGGTGAATTATGTGAGGTGCCCACATGAGGTGCAGCTTTCTCTTGCAAGTGAAAACACTCAGCACAACATGTTTATAAACTTATTTTGAAACAACAAGAAAATAATGGAATATTTGTTGTAAAATGTTCTGTCATGTTATTACTCACATCAGTAGAGAAAATTAAACTGAATAATTTGGGGGAAGGGGAGGATGGCTGGAGCTGTGCTTATATTTGAGGACTATGGCTGAAAGTTCTGCTTGGAATTACAGATGGATAATTAAAGAACAGATTTAATCTGCTATGAATTCTGAGTTTAGGTGACTAGCTGAAAACTCGAAATAAAACCATGGCAGCTTTGCCATGGAATCCCAGACTGGTTTAGAAGGACCCAAAATTGAATCCAGTGCCAGCCCTGCCATGGGCAGGGACAGCTCCCACTGTCCCAGGCTGCTCCAGCCTGGCCTTGGGCACTGCCAGGGATCCAGGGGCAGCCACAGCAAATCTGGGCACCCTGTGCCAGGGCCTGCCCACCCTCACAGGGAACAATTCCTTCCCAAAATTCCATCTAAATCTCCCCATTTTCATCTTAAAGCCATTCCCTGTGTCCTGTCCCTGCATCTCTTGTCCCAAGTCCCTCTCCAAGAGCCCCTTTAGGCCCTGGAAGGGCTCTGAGCTCTCCCTGGGTCCTTTCCTTCAGCTCTCCAGGCCTTTTGTTGAGACAATTTTCCCCTCTGGTCTCTGATTTTGGATAATTTTCCAGAGCAATCTCCTCCAGTGACTGCAGCTTCCATTGTCCTTCTCCCTCACATGAAATGACTCCCACCAGCTCAACACAGAGCTGCTTTAAAAGTGGAAATCCTCCACTGCCCATGGATTAATTCCTTTGTAAAACAAGGAGAAATTACAGAAACTTTTAAAAAGAAATGTAGTCAAGTACTGATTAAAATTTTTCTGGGAAGCACCAGCTGAGTCAGCCATTACAGGATCCTTCCAGACTATTTCCAGTTCATTTATAGCACCTGAGAAAATATTCCTAATATTAGACCTTGCCAGACAATGTGTCTGACTGCCACTCTAATTCCTCCACCAGCAACACACATCCCTTTCCTGCTGATCACATTTGTGTCAGTTAAAAACCCACTAATTTTTTGGTGTTATTTTTAAACTGCAAATTTATTTTAGATTTTCCATAGGGCTAGCATAGGACAGTCATAATTTTTCTTCACAGCCCATATTTAATTACCATTTTTATCTAGCTGTCTAGAGATTTTTCAAAATTGGGTTCTTAAAAAACAACAAAACAGAATGATTGATAAAGACATATTTTTGAAAGAAAAAATAGTTGAGGCTAATGGTTAATATCAGACACCTGAAAAAGTCTGGACAGATGGTGTCCTTTGTCCACAGAAAATTAGGAATATGGTCTAGATGAAGATGCCCCTGCTCATTGGAGGGGATTGGAGTAGACAACATTTAAGTCCCCTTCCAACCCACCCCATTCCATGATTCCCTGATCCAGACCAACATCCAGTTCAGGCTTTAAGAGCTTTCTTTTCAGGTTCTTATCCTCTCCCAAAAAAGGGAATGTATTGGAAAACATCACCGTTTTATTGCTAAAAACACCCACCCTGGAGCTGTCTAATCCAGCCACGCTGAACTTTGCTGTTAAACTCAGTAATTAAGTTCAGTCTCAGCTGAGAATCCATCAGCCAGATTTCAGCCCGGAGTGAAAACAAACGGCTGAGTTCGAAATCCCCAAAAATAGAAATTCCGCCCTCAATCACCGCCACATCCTTCACCGAGAGCCCCTGTAGGATCATAAAAGACATTTAGTAAACAACAAGGTGCCTAATGATGCAGGGAGCTTTTCATCCAGCACTTAGAGACAACTCACTACACATAATTAGAGCATTACCAGAGTCATCCCACAGCAGATACACAAATGTCACCTGCCTCAAAATCCAGCAGCAATTCCAGCTGTTTATGTGCAGAGCTTTAAAATTCTGACAGGGAAGACGACAACAGCAGAGCTAACGACAGGGTTCATGACTTGTTTTGGAGCAGTGCAGAAATTTGGAAGTGGATTTTTTTTTCTCCTGTGTAATTTGATGGATTTCGTAATAAGATCTTATGGTAGGACCAGATTATTTGGATGTTTGTTGGGGGAAAATGTTGTTTTCTACCCCTCAGGAAGTCATTCATGAATACACTTGGGGAGAACTGGCTGTGCATCCACAGCAATCTCTTCTTGGCCTGATCCTCTTCAGTGCTTCCATTTATGTAAAAATTACAATGACACAAAACAGAAAAGAACCCAAACAGCCAGAACTGGAGATTGCCACAGGAAAATTATTAAATGGGACACATCCAGAAAGGCGAAATTCAGGTAGGAGTGGCTTTCCATGCAGTGATTCTTCAGGAATTGCTGGAAGAGGGAGGATATTGAATACAAGCCCTTATTGTGACTGCTGCAGAAGAGATATTTAATTTAAGAGATAATTTCAGAAAGATCAGGGCTGAACTGCAGAGGCTGGAGGACAGCAGGGAGGTTTAGACTTTCAAAAAACCCACAACTTTTTAGAAAGAAGTTTCAAGTTTTGATTTAGTTTAACATAAGAAAAGGATGACTAAGAGAGGCTGTTTGACGGGGGGTAAACCACCCAAGCTGTTCTTGTCCACTGGCAATGAGGAAAACGAGACCAACTCGCTGGCAACTGGAGACATCTTAAGAATTCCTAATTTCTCTTGCAGGAGCTGTCTAGACGTCCTCACTCACAGTGTCTGGAGCACTGCTGCTGGCTGTTGTCACAGCAGGATTATTGTCTGACTCGGTGTTCAGAAGAATGTTTTTGCTTGGAGGCAACACAAGATCTGGGCCTGAACCATCTCTGGAGCCTCCTTCAGCTTTTGTTTGGGAGGAGCTGATTTTTCTGAGTCACAGCAGCAAACCCCCCTTATTTGTTGCTGTAGTGCTGTTTGTGCCAGGCAGGAGCCACCTGGGGGAAGAAGAAGGAGAAGAAAAAACCTCTTTTGAAGGCCAACATGGTGATGATACGTGGGAGGCCTCGGCCTCCCCCTTGCTGACCAGGCCTGGTCGGAAAGACGAAATGGAAATCCACACTCTCTGTTTAGTCACTGGGAAACAGATGGCTCCACAAGCCTGGATTTTCCCTTTTCCTTTTTATTTTCCCCCTCAAGGTAATCCTTTCCCTCTTCTAAAGGCTCGTGTTCCCATGGGAAACACGATGGAAAACCGTGGGCATTGTTAGCCTGGGAGATACAGAGTACTTCCTGAAGGGAAAACATTTTCATTCCTGAGGTGTAATTTGAAGGTCCTGCCCACAGCCCATTGAAGCACACAAAAGGCTTTTTAAATGTGTAAGAATTAACTGATTACTGCTGCATTAAGGAATTCCTGCAAGGAGAACACAAAGGATACGCCAAGGAACGCAGAAATCGCTCTTTTGAAGGCTGGAAGGGCTGAGTTTATCAACAATGGAGAAAACCTTTGAGTCAACACACAGCATTTTTCAAAGTGTTTGGCTCTTGCAGCTCAGGAGTGGATTTGCTGTCAGAATATTTGTCCTGGACTTGTCAGGAGTCTCCTGTAGGAGTAACAGCTCTGTTTGCAGAAATCTCTGCTAAAAACCACCCCCATTTCTGCGCCACGGCCATGTTTCCTCAGTCTGGAAATCTTTTCTCGTTCTTCCTCCAAAACTGACCAGGTATCCCTAAGGAGGACTTGAGAAAAGGATTCAATTAATAACCTGGTATTTAGCTGGTAATCTGCTAAATTATAGCACAAAGTATCAGTGAACATTACTTCTGTTTTCATTTTTGGATGAGCAACCTTCAGAAAGCTTCACAACTCTGTAATGCGTGCAAACACCTTTTAAGAGGGACTGTTTCTTTTATTCTATTAATCTTTTATTCTATTAACTCCTTTATCAAAGGGGAATAGGAGTCCATGGGTTTATTTACACCTTATCAGTGAGCAAAACATTGCAATCTGAAATAATCCCGAGCAGAAATTTGCCAAGAACATTGGGAAAAGAGCTTTTCCTGCAGGTGCTCATGTGCTGAATCAGAAGTCAAGCCTCAGAAACACACAGGGAGAAAATAAAGATGTTTGTCATGCCTGACATGCCATGATTATCATTTTTCCAAAAGGTGCTTCCTAAATCTTCCCCTGAAGTGTCTGTTTGAGTTTGACTGAAGGTCAACACATTCTCTTTGTGAAATAGGAAGTGCCCAATTACCCTGTAGTTAATGAGGGGATGGTTAATGAGATCTGCAGACAAACATGACTCTGAAATAGTCAATATTGCAGAATTTGTGTTGCTATCCTGAGACCTGATCCAAAACCCAGTGGGATCAAGCACCATTCCCACCCCGTGGGATCCTGCTCCAGCCAGCACATCCTCCTGGGACACATCAGCTTTGCTGTGACACCAAATCTGTCCCTTCTCAGCTCTTCTGTGTTCGCTGAACCATTGGGATCCACCCCATAAATGCTCTATTTCTTCTGCCAGACTTGCTGGCAATTAGAAGTGCAATTAGGATTTCTGTGTAGCTCATAATAAACTCTCGAGGAACACAGAGTTCTCCACTGTGCTGGGAATCTGTAGTTTGGAAGATGGATATTCCCAGCCTGTCGGAGACCCAAACATCAATTTTAAAGTGCAATTACTCTGAGACACTTCACGAGTTACCAGGGAATTCAAACCAGCACGATGCACTCACCTGCCCCAGGTACACATGCACATTTTCAGTTTAAATCTGACTATTTCACATCCTGACTTCATTGATTAACGGACTTCAAATATTCAATTAGTTTTTGTTGATAAGAAACCCTCCAATTTGTATTTGTGTTGTCAGAATTTAGAATTATTTTTATGGATATGGGGCCAAAAGAGATCAGCACCTCTAAGGGGAATGATGTACTCCAACGTGAAGCACATCTCCTGCTGCATTCCCAGTGCCCAGACTGCAATAAATGCTCTGGCTCTCCAGCACAGGATCCATTGGGAATCCCCAATTGTCGTGGCAGAAACAGGTTTGGAACAGAGAAAATCTCTGTGAAAGCCATGAAACAGTGTCTGTGAGAAATCCTCATAGACTGAACCAAATCAATCCCACGTTCTCAGGCACTCTTTGTGTCAACATCCAAGCAAGAATGCAAACAATACTTGCACCTACAAACAGCACCTGAGAGCCTTTCTCATTGGTTAGGATAATTGTTTATATCTTCCAACCTATGGTGTGGTGATTTTGGAATTCTGTCCAAGGGAGTTTTGTTTATCACGAAGCATTCTATATATTGTGTGTCATTTCTTAATAAAATATCCTTTTGCCTTTCTGAATTATTGGAGTCTGTTTGTGTCATCTTGAACTCAACAGCAACACCCAGTTGTGCCTCTGAGCCTCAGCCTCCACTCACAACATTTCTCTTCCCAGTGATTGTTCCATCAGCTCTAAAAAGCTGAGCTGAGTTTGTCTCGCTGCTGCAGGAAACCTGCAATGATCACTCTGAGCACAGGAATTGTCTCAAAACCCACCATGGCCACTGAAATGTCAGCACTGCCACTGCTGATGTTTCAACAAAATCAGGAGCAAGGAGTTGATGGAACCATCCCAAAATCTTGGCACCAATTCCCAAAAGTGCAGCCTGTGCTGCCCTCACAACCCAGAGCTGTCAGGGCTTGTTCCAGCAAAACACTGGACATCAGTAAAAACCCATGAATCTGAAAAGGCAAATTCATTTTAATGTATTTGAAATGCCTCAATTAAATTAATTTCACCGTTAATTGAAAAAATAATCAGTTACAAACCTGGAGGTGCCTGAGCTGCAGCAGAATCTGGGATGGTCCCATCAGTTCATGAAGGTGGAAGGTGATAAAAGTGCCTCATGATCTGCCCACCTTTGTTTAACAAGATATTTAAGGTAAAAGGCATTAATTGCATTATTATCATCTACCTCTATTTGAAAAAGAAATGGAGCATACAGATAATTAATTACTTTCTGTTCTGAAATCATATTGACCTCAAATATCACTTCCAGTTTTGCTGAGGGTTGAAAGCCTCCAGTGTAATTTTTTCTCTGCAAAGCCTCAGTCAAACCCACTCATTAACCAGCTGGTGGCAGTGTTTTCATTAGGAAAAGATGAAAGGCATCCCACTCATTTCCTAGAGAATCCACTTTTTCTGCTACTAAAGTGGGGGACTCGTCCTTGTTACTCGGTTTCCTTCATTAAAATTCGAAGGAAATCCATATAGGATATAAAACTCCTCAGTCACTGCTGCAGAATCCTCTCTTTTTCACAGCTTATGGAATATTTTACTGCCCTTTGGAACCTGCTTGTTGTTTCTGCTGCTGGAATTCTGGTCTTAGAGGGTTCCTTGCTTTCCTCTGCAAGTTAGTTCGGATTTCAAACAGAGGTGTTGGAACGAAATGAAAACATGGCAGATTTAATCTTGGTTTCTGCTCACTGGTGGGCTTTGTGTTCGGGGAGAGAGGTTGGAAAATGCTTCTGGAAAGGGAGAGCACAGCGATATTCCCTTGCTCTCCACACAAATCCAGCAATGGCACCTTCCCATCCCTCTCCTGAATCTTAATTTAAACCAGGTCAGGACTGTGTGGAGGAGAGCTCCATCTCTCCTCGTGGTGTTTATTAATAAGGGACAACAATTCATCAGCATTTAGCAGGAACAACTTGCAGGATGCAGGCAGGGAATATCTCTCCTGAGCCCATCCCTTCCAAGGTGCCAGCAATGAGCTATTCCATCTGATATTTAAAGTTTTCCAGGCTGGAATCACAGGTACCAGGACCCTGAGGGATCAGTGAGAGCCATTCCAGGTGATTAAATTTAAAGTTTTCCAGGCTGGAATCACAGGTACCAGGACCCTGAGGGATCAGTGAGAGCCATTCCAGGTGATTAAATTTAAAGTTTTCCAGGCTGGAATCACAGGTACCAGGACCCTGAGGGGTCAGTGAAGCCATCCTGACCCCTCTGACTGGGAACAACCTCCCACTCCCAGCACAGGGAACTGACCCCTCCTCCCAGTTTGTGCCAGCTCTGCCATCTGCACCAGCTCCATCTGCTCAGGGGCATCTCCAGCCCACACAGATGTACCCAAAAACTGCTGCCAAGGCATGTGGGAACACCTCCTGGAGGGCTGGGAAACACACCATGCTACTGCTAAGTGGAAAAAAAAGAATAAAATTCCTATTTTTTTGCAAGAAAACCTCCAGCAGCTCCAGCAGGGAGTGAACCCCAACTGCTCCTGATGCCTGAAGTGGCTCCCTGGAACCAGAGACCAGGCAGGAGGGAGGGAATAGAGGTGGAGAAGGAATAAAGGTGGAGATTGATTGGAAAGGCCTTCAAAGGCCCAGCCTGGGGAGCCAGAGGCTGCTCCCACAATGGAGCCCAAGATGGGCCCCGAGTCACGAGTTCCTCACACCTTTATGGGTTTGGGCCATTTGCAGATCAGCATCAATACCCCAATTCAAACTTTAGCCAATGATGCCATTTCCCCAAGCTCACCCCTCCTTCTCAAGCTGTTGGGTTGCACATTTTGGGCCCAGGACAGGCTGGGTGTCCTTGGAGAGCAGCTGGGAGAGGCTTTGTTATGTCCAGCTTAACAGGAGAGAGCAGCAGCTCCCAGGCTCCAAAACCCTGCAGATCCCACCCTGAGCACTGCAGGGCTGGGAAAATATCAAAGTTCAAATCCAAGGCATCCCTCGTGCTCCCCCTCCACATCCCCCATCCCAGCCAAACCTGTGCAGGTGCAGGAGCTGCAGGGATGATGCCTCCATGGAGGATGTGATGAGGTTTGGGAAAGGTTCCCGAGCCCCTGGGAGTTCCTGCAGTGCAGTTTGGGGAAGGCCAGTTGAGCTGGCAGCTCTCCAAGGCTGGCACTTCCCTCTCCTTGTAGCACCAGGAGTGCTCAGCTTGCTTTGGATTATCTGGAAAACAAGGAATAAACACTTGCTAACATCAATAAATGTGCTGGCCTTTTAGAGTCAGTGCTTTGGGAGACTGGGAGAGCTTTTTTTTCCCAGGTTTTGCCACAGTTTTCAGCTTGGATTTGCTTCTCCTTTCTAGTCCAGGAGACCAAAAACCAGTGCAGGTAATTCTGAGTTAAAAATACACAATAAACAGGAAAAAAACAAGCACACCTGCGAGTGTCACTTCAGAGCAGGAGATCTGTCCCACAGCTCAGCAGAAAGGTCACAGTGCCTGCAGTGGCTCTGGAGCTCCTGGTGGCCTCTGGGGCTGCCAAGGACATGGGACAGGGGATGTGTGTCCAGGTGCCCAGGTGGGGGGGGAATGTCCTGGAGCTGCTCCTGAAGGAGACTGGAGCAGGAGCCTGGCAGCTGGCAGGGAATGCTCCTCGCTGGGACTCTGGCAGGATTGATTGATTTCCACACATCACTTCATCCTTTATGATCTGGCAATTTCCAATGGAAAACTGTTTGGAGAAAAGTCCTGGCCAGCCTGATTTCAACCTCTCTGGGGTTTTGTTCCATTCTTGGCCTTTTTCGATTCTTGATGAGAGCACAATTTCTGCATTAATTGCAAATATTTGGAATAAAATTTGCCCATAAACCCCCCTAGGATACACATTTCATTATCCCTTTGTCAAGTTAAAAAAAACCCCCACTGTAAATATTTCTCAGTGAATAAGTGATTGATGTTTCAATCACGTTTGGATTTGCATCCACCTTGGTGTCCTTCCCCTGTGAATATTCCTGGGAGCTGGCTGAGTGATCATAAAATTAAGTATTGCAGTCTGGAGTGTTTTGGGAACACCTTTCATGTTTATTCCCCAAGCCCTTCCCCATGGAAAAGCAGCACTGGTCCCACAGTGTGAATTGGTGGCCACACCAGAAGTGTGAAATCCACAGATGGGCAGAAAGGGAAAACAAATCCCAAAAACCCCAAAGAGCAGGACCTCACACTGGGACCATTCCCTGTGTGCACTGCTCTTTGATATTAATGCAAATATTGAATTTTCCCTTTTTTTTTTTTTTTNTTTTTTTTTTTTTTTTTTTTGGTATCTTTGATATTTTTAAAGCACAATTGTTGCAATAGGAAGTGGTAACAGATCCAAGATGTGTTTATTTAACTTAGTCTGAGTGTTTTAAAAACTGGCATGAAATATTCTGTATTTAGAGTTCACCTTTCCATGGAAAACAGGATCACAGAATGGGTAAGGTCAGAAAGGGTCACAATGGATCATCTGATCCAATCCCACTAAATGTTCACCCCACTAAAGGGCAGGAAGGAATGAGATGAAGCCTCACCTGGGGTGGGATTTGCAAAACAAATGGAACTTGAGGCTCAGATTTGGCTTTTCCTGGCATCTCAGCTGCATTTGATACTATTGAAGCCCCCAAATTTCAAATGTTCCTCTACTTTTCTACTCCAAGCTCTATTCATCCAGAGCAAATCCTTATCCCCTCCATCCCCCTGTGCTGCTTTCCTGTCCCTTTTGCTTGGATTTGCTGACATTAGAGGGCAGTCTCCCATTTTCCTGCTTTTTTCCAACCTATTTTAACCAGCTCTGCTTGCAAAGTGCTTCAGCAGGCTGGGGCAAAAAATGCTCCAAACAAAAGCTGCTATTTTCATTTAAAAACCACCACAATTCTAGGAAATCTTCTCTCAAAAAAATGATATTTTTACGGTATCTGCATAGCTGGGAGGGTGGGCAATTTATAAAACCTCACACACAATTCCATTTCCCATTGCAAGAGTTCCCTGTGAGGGCTCTGTGATTTCCCAGCTGGAATTTGTGGGAATTAATGCAGTGCAGCCCTCCCTTGACATTGCAGGGTGTTCAGCTAGAGGTGGCTAAAAGGTGACAATAAATTTTACCACGAATATCTCCAAAATCCTCCAATCTCATCATTTCCAGAAAGGTTTTCAAATCACAGAAAAGCCAAAAAAAAAAAAAAAAAAAAAAAAAAAAAAAAAAAAAAAAAAAAAAAATAAGACAAGACCAAAAGTTGCTTTAAAATGTATAGGAAAAATGTTTCTGATTCAGCCTAAGGATTGTCTCATAACCATAAACCCACAAAGCATCCATAATGCCATTCCAACATCCAGAGTGGCAATATTCATATATCAAAGCTGAGGTGCTGTGAGCTTCCAACTTTTTTTTAGGATGGCATTCATCTTTCTGACAAAAATAATTATGGAATGCTAACCTGCAGCCACTTCAGGCTCCCTGGGAAAATATTACCACTTCTCCCATCCCCAGTCACACCTAATTTAAGCAGCTAAACTTGTGATCATATTTTAAAAAAAGCCAAATGTTGTACAGAAGTCACAGACTTTTATCTTCCCTGGAACTTTTTCTTGTGGAAGTTGCAGGATAAAAAATACCACCAAAATATTGGGAATTGGAGATCTGGTTTTAACCCTTCCTTGCTTTTCTGGAAATCTCCCTCATGGTTTTCCACATTCCCATAATTAGGATTTTTTCTGCAGCAGGGCTGAGGCACCAAATTAATTTGCTCTGTCTGGATGCCACACAAATTCCAAGTGGGAGCAGAAAATCCCATCAACAGAAGAGAGGAAGGAAAAGGACAAGTTCAACATTTTGGATGGAAGGGCCAAGTGCAGAAGCAGAATCAGTCAGAATCCTGCCCAAGGTGGTACAGGGAATGTGGGGGAATTTCCTATAGGAAAAGGAGAAATAATCTCATTTTTAATTGAATTTTTTGCCAGGCTCCATGTCAGGTGTGCAGCATTCCTGCCTGGATAACTCCTGGATTTGTGTCCTGCAGCTCCACAGCATCAAAATAGCACCAGAACAGGAAGAATCCCTCCCCTCTCCCCCTCTGGCAGGTGAAATGCATTTTTTATTTGCAGGGCAGATGAACCATTTCCTGAAGGTCAGGACTTCCAGAGGGGGCTCAGAGAGAGCTGAGCTGTCGGTGACTCCCAGCAGGATCCCCAGAGTTCACTTTGCCTTCCTGGGATTGATCAGTCAGGAGTGAGCACCAACCCCACTGCTCCTGCTGACCAGGGCTTTTTCTATTCATTTAGCAAGGAATTGAGGAAAACACACAAGTGTGCTGCAGTCACCAAAAAATACAACATCCAACTACTGAAACATCATTTCTATGGCTGCTGGTGAACACCAGCTTCAGGCATGTGGAGACCCTTCCATTCCATGACTCCATGAAAAACATTTCCAGCCCTTCCATTCCATGATAATGAAGAAGATTAATTTATTTGCATGATTTGCATGTAAAATAAAATTTCTGCATTTGCTGGAAATGCAGTTAAAAAAAAATTTAAAAATTCTATGGAGTAAAAGCTCCTGGCAACAATTGGAAAGTAGCTGTAAGGAACAGCAAATGGTGTGATGGAATTATGGAATCTCAGACTGATTTGGGTTGGAAGGACCTTAAATCCCATTCAATTTCACTCCCTGCCATGGGCAGGGACAGCTCCCACTGTCCCAGGTCACTGCAAATCCTCTCCAGCCTGGCCTTGGGCACTGCCAGGGATCCAGGGGCGGCCACAGCAAATCTGGACACCCTGTGCCAGGGCCTCACCTCCCTCATTTATTAATAATCATTAATGAACAACCACATCTGCAAAATACTGTGCAATTAATTTGTCAAATGAAACTGTCTTCAGCCATCAGACCCTTAAAAATTATATATATATATATATTATTTTTTTAATGCAGTATGGTAAATTAATCTAAAATACAAGATAGTTTGCATAAATAAAAAGCTGAATTATTGAATATGCCTTTGAAAAACATCCAGCTTAGGCCAGTGACCAAACAATCCAGTTTTTAAGGCTACAGCATCTATAATATCATTAATTAAGCAGTCACAGGCTCAGAGGTACAGCCTTTGACAGGTGAACAGCACGAGGCAGGCGAGGTGAGTGCTCTGTGCCAAAACACCTGAATTCATCCTGGGAACAGAGGGGAGATAAATGTAACTCATTTCCTGAACACAAGCACGTAAATGACACCTTATTTGTTGATCATAAGGAGTGATTTGTAAAGTTCAAGCACCAAAATATGCAAATTGGCACCATGCTCCTCATGCAAAAGAGCAAATGGATCCTGGAGACCTCATCCTCACACAGCTTCTTCCTAACTCTGGAAAAAGGCACTGTGAGGAGTTCAAAAAGTGCAGCACAAACATCTGGGCACCAAAAGCAGAAAATTCAGGTCATTTGGGTGGTAGAAATTTAGGAAAATGTCAGCTTGATACAAAGATAGGGAAAATATTTAGGGCTGTTCAAAGTGCTGTGGTGGCCTCCTTGATTTGCATCAATTGACTGTGGAGTTTGTGTCTGACAGGGCAGGCAGGAGCATCCTTGGGATGCTTCTCCCAGGAGCTTCCATGATCCTTGTGGATCCCTTCCTGCTCAGGATATTCCATGAGAAATCCAGTGACATTAAGTGTTAATATTTGCAGAAAGGCTGAGAAAATATAAAAACACCCCAGCTTTGCAAGTGGGGAAAAAGCAATTTTTTAGGGTTCATCATGCTCTCTCTGGAAGGATGCTGACATCACCGAGTTTAACAATAAATTTCCCCAGCATCCTCACAGATCTTTCCTTCAGCCAAGTGTCATGCTAATACTAATTAAGATGCTAATGAAGACACGGAGCCAACCAGAGCAGCCTGGGCTCCGTGTGGAGCTCCCAGCTCTGGAATTTGGCTGCAATTTGGAAAGCCCAGTTAAGATCTGGCGGGGTTTAGGAGAGCCCTCAGGAACAAAGCACAGGAATCCATGAGGAAACTCCGTGGGCAGAGGAATCTCTGAGTGCTCAGAGCTCTGTGAGGTGCTCCAGGGTTGCCATAGAGACTCACCAGGTTCGTCTGACCGACCACAAGGAGTGAACACAAAATATTCTGACCCTGAACACGCCAAACACGTCAGGCAAAACCTGTGGGAGATGTTCTGTCACTGCCTCTTCCTCCAGTCAGTTGTGGATGAAATCTGGGGTTCAGGTCTGGGAATTATGTCTGGGTGATGACTGGGGAGGATGTTTGGGGATGATGTCTGGAGATCATCTCTCCACAGCTCGTTGTTTGTCTCATTGAGCCCTTCCATGTCTTCTGGAAGGTTCCCACCGAAGAAGTCCAAAAGATGGGTCTCAGCTGATCGAGCTTTTCAGATCACCTTCTTTTCCAGCACAATCAACCCAGTGACTTCACATCTCTGAGCAAATGATAAGAAAAAGTCCTTCTTTCACCACAAAGACAGAAAAATTGCCCTAACCCCAAAATTTGCTCTGTACCCTAACCCCAGAGCCATGTTTGTTGTTCAGCTGTGTCATTTTTTCCATCAAAAAGTCCATCCTCACCTTGGTTGTTCTCACCAGCCATGGCCCCTTGGGGTAGGACAGCGAGCTCAGCTTGTTCTTTTAAAGAAAAAAGTCCTGCCATGCTGCTTCACTCTCAAAAATGAATTTAAATATGGTGAAACATTCTGTCAGACTGATAAAAGGCCTATCTTTGACATTTTTTCAATCTTTCCCCAAACTCTTTCAACATTTAAGCAGACAGCTCATCAATGACATTCTGCATAAATGCTCCACAGTTAGAAGTAATTTTTCATGATGAATCTTTAAAGTGCCAGACTCTCTGATAAGTTAAATTTTGATTTTCTTTATATGACAAATGGTTAATAGTTGTCTTAGAGCCTTTCTGCACTGTGATTTTTATCTCTTTTATTAGGGTAATAATAACATCTAATATACTCTCTCATATCTGTCTTGTTCTTTCTTAAGGTCAAAATTATATCCAGAGTTAAAAGCAGCAAGAAATTTCTCCCTTTCTTCCTCTCAGTATTTTCAGGGAATAAATTACCAAATACAGGCAAATAATAGCAAATTAGGAAACCTAAATGTGATATCCATACTTTAATATGTACTGGGCAATCAGAAACCTGAGTTTTGGGATGTCATTACAACAAGAAATTTTCAGGCTTGCAAGGTAATTAGATGCTATTACATCAGGCTGTTTAATTGCCTTCCTTGCCAATAATCTGTGAAGAAGAAGAAAAGTGTTAATTCCTCTTCTTGTCTTTGGGCAGATTTCTCTCGTTGGTGTTTTTTGGGATTTTTTTTCCCTTCAGGTTCACCAGGGGTAACCCCAAAGCTCCTTCAAAGGCACAGATGGTTTTTAGGGAGCAGAGGAGCAGCAGGAGACACGTCCTGCTCCTTGGAAAGGGCCATTCCAGGAGTGGGAATGGGGGTTGGGATGGGATGGGATGGGATGGGATGGGATGGGATGGGATGGGATGGGATGGGATGGGATGGGGATGGAAATGCACCTCCCATAACCTCAAGGTAGCATCAGTTCAACCCCAGGGGTCAGGGCAGGCTGGTTTATAAATTAATTATTTCTAAATAAATGTATTCATTTAGACACAGCTGGATCTGAGTAGCCACATTTCCTAATGGATGGATTCTCTTTATGGCAATGATATCATGGTTAAAAGGAATTTAACTGTTTCAATAAATGTCAAAATAAAAGTAATTTATTCAGTAAATCTAGGGAAATCTGGTTTCTAGTTTGAACTGGAATCAAAACTGGCCAAATCGAGTTTGGCTGCTCCAAANCCATACTTTAATATGTACTGGGCAATCAGAAACCTGAGTTTTGGGATGTCATTACAACAAGAAATTTTCAGGCTTGCAAGGTAATTAGATGCTATTACATCAGGCTGTTTAATTGCCTTCCTTGCCAATAATCTGTGAAGAAGAAGAAAAGTGTTAATTCCTCTTCTTGTCTTTGGGCAGATTTCTCTCGTTGGTGTTTTTTGGGATTTTTTTTCCCTTCAGGTTCACCAGGGGTAACCCCAAAGCTCCTTCAAAGGCACAGATGGTTTTTAGGGAGCAGAGGAGCAGCAGGAGACACGTCCTGCTCCTTGGAAAGGGCCATTCCAGGAGTGGGAATGGGGGTTGGGATGGGATGGGATGGGATGGGATGGGATGGGATGGGATGGGATGGGATGGGATGGGATGGGATGGGATGGGATGGGATGGGATGGGATGGGATGGGATGGGATGGGATGGGATGGGATGGGATGGGATGGGATGGGATGGGATGGGATGGGATGGGATGGGATGGGATGGGATGGGATGGGATGGGATGGGATGGGATGGGATGGGATGGGATGGGATGGGATGGGATGGGATGGGATGGGATGGGATGGGATGGGATGGGATGGGATGGGATGGGATGGGATGGGATGGGATGGGATGGGATGGGATGGGATGGGATGGGATGGGATGGGATGGGATGGGATGGGATGGGATGGGATGGGATGGGATGGGATGGGATGGGATGGGATGGGATGGGATGGGATGGGATGGGATGGGATGGGATGGGATGGGATGGGATGGGATGGGATGGGATGGGATGGGATGGGATGGGATGGGATGGGATGGGATGGGATGGGATGGGATGGGATGGGATGGGATGGGATGGGATGGGATGGGATGGGATGGGGATGGAAATGCACCTCCCATAACCTCAAGGTAGCATCAGTTCAACCCCAGGGGTCAGGGCAGGCTGGTTTATAAATTAATTATTTCTAAATAAATGTATTCATTTAGACACAGCTGGATCTGAGTAGCCACATTTCCTAATGGATGGATTCTCTTTATGGCAATGATATCATGGTTAAAAGGAATTTAACTGTTTCAATAAATGTCAAAATAAAAGTAATTTATTCAGTAAATCTAGGGAAATCTGGTTTCTAGTTTGAACTGGAATCAAAACTGGCCAAATCGAGTTTGGCTGCTCCAAACAGTGATTGCTGAGCTCAGGGATGATTCTCACAGCCCAAAAACAGGGAATCATCACTGGAAATTTATGTCTAAAGCCTCCAGAGGTAGATACATGTTAGAGCATGATAAGGAAAAAAAATCTTTATGGATTCAGGGATTCTGCATATTCTCTCCCTCAGCCTCTCCAGCTACTGAAACCACCTTTTTCTACCCCAAAACTCTTCCCAAATCCATCAGTCATGACACTGCTGAATCAATATGGCTCAGTGAGGGCAGTTTCTTATTTTTCAGATGGGGAAATTAAGTAGAAATTATTTGTCTGAAGTCACAGATTGGCCAGAGCATTCCCAGCTTCCCAACTTGCTCCTCAATTCCCAGACAAAGCATCACTCTTCCCACCCTCTGAAGTCTTTTTTCTTTTCTCTTTTTGTTCACTCAGCCAAGAAAAATAGTAAAGAAATTCACAAATTATCTTCCCACAGCATCATGAATCCGCGTTCTCCAGAAAGAAATAAAATTAATGACAACACATTAATTACGCTGCAGGTGGGCATCCCTATAGCTGTTCCCATTGTTCTCTTCTTACTGAAAAAAGACTTTTTCTGCCACATTCCCAGGTCCTGTCAGCATAAAAATTAATGTGCCCAGCAATGATCCCCTCAGATCCTTATTTCCTGTCAGGGATCACTGAGGTTACTCTCTGTTCTCTCCAAAATAAAGCCACCTTTAAAGTTCAGAGATGAGTTCAGCATTGCAGGGTGAGTTTGCTGTGGGTGGCAATGACCAGATCAGCCCTCCAGTGACAGAACTCCTGAAAGGCAGCTGGATAATCCACATTTTCTGGATTTAGGTGATTTAGGTGACTTCTGGCTCTTGGTGGCCTCCTGGTCCCATTGTTTTGTAGATGCAGATCCCTTCAGCTGGAGTGGCCTGCCAGGGAATGGCTAAATCATAAAAAAGGGGGATTTTTCCTGCAGCCAATTTTTCTTGCATCCCTTATTTTCAATAAAAAAGGGATGAAGGTCTGTGGGAGCAGCTCTGCATCCCTCTGGAACATGCCCTGCTCAGAGGCAAATGCCAAAACACCAAATGAGTTGCTTTCATTCCTGCACAACAAATGAAAGGGAAAGAGCCTGATTTTCCAAGCTCCACACAGAGTTCTGTTGGCTTAAAGACAACCTTGCTCCTCCCAGGGTACCAAAGCAGGGATGTATTTGATTATGTAGGGAAATGTTAACAAAAACCAGATCTCAAATCCCAAACAAAGGTAAATCTGAATTTTTTTGGGTTGTTTTGCTTTCCTGAGAGATTATGTGAGTGGGGATATGAGCAGGACAGGGCTCTGCACTGGGACAAAACACCTCCATCCCCACAGCTGTGAACAGATGCAGAAAGGATTCATGGGATCCTGAAATCATGGAATCTTGGAATCACAGAATGGTTTGGGTTGAAGGGGTTTTAAAGATCATCTCGTTCCACCCCTGCCATGGGCAGGGACACCCTCCACTGTGCCAGGCTGCTCCAAGCCCTGTCCAGCCTGGGCTTGGGCACTGCCAGGGATCCAGGGGCAGCCACAGCTCTGGACAATCCCAGCACTCAGGACCTGTCCTTGCTTCTGTCACCAGCCAGGAGTCATTCCCAGCCTTTCACTTTTCCATGGCCAAAGGCAGTGAAGTTCTGCTCCTTGGGCAGTTCTGGAGAGAGCTGGAGGGTGTTTGGGATGGAAAATGTGCAGGACATCAGCCATGGCTGAAATTCCAGCAGCCAGGAGTGACACAGGGCCGTGCCCAGCAGCAGAGTCACCACGGTGCCATCCTGGGCTTGCTCCCATCTGACAGGACCCAAGGATAATAAACATCCAGAACATTCCTCAGGCGTTTCTCATGGTTCCTAGGATTTCGTGGTTCCTAGGATTCCAATGTTCCTGGGTTCCATGGTTCCTAGGATTCCATAGTTCCTAGGTTTCATGGTTTCTAGGATTCCATGGTTCCTTGGATTCCATGATTCCTAGCACTGCCAGGGACCTAGGATTTCATAGTTCCTAGGATTCTATGGTTTCTGGGTTCCATGGTTCCTAGGATTCCATAGTTCCTAGGATCCCATGGTTGCTAAGATTTCATGGTTCCTAGGTTCCGTGGTTCCTAGGATTTCATAGTTCCTAGGATTCTATGGTTTCTGGGTTCCATGGTTCCTAAAATTCCATAGTTCCTAAGTTTCATGGTTTCTAGGATTCCATGGTTCCTCGGATCCCATGGTTCCTAAGATTTCATAGTTCCTGGGTTCCATGGTTCCTGAATTCCTGGGTTTCATGGTTCCTAGGATCCCATGGTTCTTGGGATTCCAATGTTCTTGGGTTCCATGGTTCCTGGGTTCTATGGTTCCTAGGATTCCATGGTTCCTAGGATTCCATGGTTCCTAGGATCCCATGGTTCTTGGGATTCCAATGTTCTTGGGTTCCATGGTTCCTGGGTTCCATGGTTCCTAGGATTCCATGGTTCCTAGGATTCCATGGTTCCTAGGATCCCATGGTTCCTGGGATTCCAATGTTCTTGGGTTCCATGGTTCCTTGGATCCCACGGTTCCTTGGATCCCATGGTTTCCACCCAGCTCACCAACCTCATGACAATCCCAAAGGAACTCAAGTGTTTAAGTGACTTTAAAAACCAGGGCATGTTAAACTTCCCAGCCTGGACAAACACAGGCAGGAATGTGTTTGATCTCCTTGGATCAGCCAGAAATCCTCTGGGAAAACCTGCTGTGCCACCAGCACAGCTCCACGCTGGGCTCACTCTTCCCCATGGGCTCGGGGGGGCATCACAAAGGTGATGACACCAAACCACCTCATTATGGGTTTAAAAATGATCTCCTGAGCTATGATATTCAACAGGGAAATATTAGAAAACATCCATAAAGTGATTTATTATCAATAATATCACAGCTTTGACTGCAGAAGGCGTTGCAGGGACACTGCCACATTTTCAAGCTTGTTACACTCAGGGGACACAGCCACAGGTAGAACTCACACATGGATAACTCATCAGGTGACCTTTCCTCCACACCACATTTACATATTTCACATCAAATTACTTCTCCTTTTTTTTTTTTTTTTTTTTCCTCCAACAGGAAATTTTAAAAAAATCCCAGATTTGGCACATTTCATCAGCTGGGTGCTGCTTACCTAAGTCAATTAATTGAGGCACAGGGAGAGGTGCTGATACCCTGCCTAGGAGTGATTTCCCAGGATTCTTCTGGATATGAGATGAGACATCTCTGGAGATTATTTCCTGCCAAAGTCATTTTAAATAACTATATTAAAAAGCCAGGGGAAGTTATAAGTATGGCCTGATTCTGTCTTTCACCGCTGGCCCTTCTTATCTTTGGAAACTTGCAACAAAAGGTACTTTAAATCAGTATTAAAATTGCCAGTTATCTTCAAGTAAATGTGATTTGGGATGGGAAAGCCCAGGAACGCCTCGTGCCTGGCAGAGAGGGGGGATTTTGGGAATAACATCCTCCATCCTCCCTCCAGGCTGTGCATGCACACACCTCTTCAAAGCACAGGATCATCTCTGTATTAATCAAAGAGCAACTTGATTAAATCTGTAGCCCGACAAAGGGAGGGGAATTAAGCAAATGAAAACATTCATTTCCAGACACAACTTCATGCCACTGAAATTTTGGGAACAAAGCCCTTCCCGAGCGCTCCCGTCTGCGGCGCGCGGAAATCGACGCCTGGCGACGCTCTGGGGACCTTGTCACGGGTGGCTTTGTCAGAGAAAAGCATCAAGAGGGGGCTCCAAGCAACGATTGAAACATCAGGTGTCAAAACCTGGGCCGGGCTTTGGGGCATTTCCTCAGGACTTTGCCCTTCGGAAGGAAGTTTTTTTAATTCCCGCTCCGACGCCGTTGCGGAAGGACCGTTTGTGGAGAGGGAATTCCACGAGAGGCTTCCCGAGGGGCAGCTCCTCATCCCTGCCCACCTTGGAGAAGCAGCTGCTCAGCAGCACCAGGCACGAGTCCCATTTCCCGTACAGCCGGCAGGTCAAATAAAGAGGGTTGGTGCTCTGGAGATTAAAGGCAAACCAACAAACAAACACATAGAGGAAGAAAAAAATAAAAATAAAAGAGATAAGAGAAGGTAAAATTATGGATTTGTCTGTTCGCCAGGACACAAAACAAAGGAGAAATGCAAAAGTAATTTATGCTTTGAATGACATGGATGAGCTAAGGATTTATTATGTTCAAAATCGGATTTTTCCTATTTTTTTTATACATTTCTGGTCTAAAATACTGATACCATTATGTTTAGGGTATGATAGGAATTGTTTTCTGTGATGTTGACTGGCTGTGACACAGTTTCCCTGGAACAACACGGGTGTTTATTGTTGTAAAATGAGATTTTTTCAGGGAAAAATGAAATACCAGCTTGTTATAACCCATGTGAACTTCTGCAGCTTAAATTACAGGTAAGAGAAAACAAAAATACCTGTAAAGCTGAAATCTGGAGGAGGCTTTCCAGTAGTTCTGACCAGTTCTGGAAGTGGTTCTGAATAAGTTTAATAATGACAAAATAATAATGGGAATTTTAAAAAGTCTGGATAAAAATCCAGGTTTTTGCACATCTTCCTTTTACTTGCACTTTATAGGATAAAAAAAAGCCAACTATCTAAAAACTTTGACATATTTCAACAGCTCTTAAAATATACTGCATTTAATTACTGTTGAATTATAAAATAAATACATTTACTGCCACAGCTAGGGTTGCTCTGTCTTCCATCATATCCTGATTTCCCAGTTGATTTCCATCTAAAAGTTACTCTGCCATCTCTGAAAATTCCACTCAAAGCCACACATGGAATTGCTGGTAAAATTGATATTAACTTTATTAGGATTAGTTTTAACTCAGTGTTTTATTGCTCTTATTTAATACTGGTTATTATTTTAATTTTTTTGTTTGTTTCATGACTTTTTCTGCAACCAACACCTTCTTTAACTGACAAGGAGTTTCCCAGACTGAATTTTCTCACTAACAAGAAAAAACACTTTTTGCAAAAGAAAACCCAATAAAAACCAAAAAGCCAGGCACAGAGAAATCCCCCTTTTGACTTTTTAGCTGCTATTTCACCAGATTTACTGAATAAATGACTTTTATTTTGACATTTATTGAAACAGTTAAATTCCTTTTAACCATGATATCATTGCCATAAAGAGAATCCATCCATTAGGAAATGTGGCTACTCAGATCCAGCTGTGTGTAAATAAATAAGTTGATTATAAATAAGTTAATTAATTGATAAACTTGCTAGCGATAAGTAAAATTAACACATATATATCTAATTGCACCCATTTGAGATATGCAAGGAATTCAGATTAAATGGAAAGGAGATTTGTGGTTTTCTCTCTTCCATCCAGGATTTCAGCTCCCCACACTTCACATTAAATATGTACTGGGTTGCTCACATGATTATTTCAGAGCCTTGCATATTTTATTAATAACTCCAGGAAAAATTAGGCTATGCTCCAGGAAAATGAGGTAATAATACTTAACCAATAGCTTTAAGACAAGAAACTTCTTTATTTTATTAAAAAAAAAAAAAATAAAAACACAGCAGCCAAGAAGGAATCAAACAAACAAAATTAATTTAAATAAAGGAGCAATTTAAGAGGAATGAAACAGATCTGGGAGTAAATAGGGAATGGGACTTACCATGGAAGGGCCAACTGGGTAACCCAAGCACACCAATGTCACCGAGATCCACAGGATGAAAACCAAGTTTAACCTGCACAGACTTCAAAGAAAAGCTGAAATTAATGAAAATTTGAACCAAAATCAAGCAAAATATGAGCAGAGAGCAACCCATGCACTGAGAACCCCGCAGTGGCTTTACCTGCTCATTTTTTACCCAGCACTGTGTGTATGAACATGCAGCTCTACTACCAAATTCCTCACACATCCTTTCAGTTCTTCCTCAGGTGACCATTTTATACCAGAGTTCAGGAGGGAAAATGTCATCAAAGCTGATTTTATTCTGACTAATTGCTCCTTGTTTGGCCTTTTCTTCTTGTTAAATGGGAAAATGGCAAGAACACGCTCAGCTGCCATTGCCAAGCCCGGGGATTTCATTTAAAGTGTCCCATTAAATGTCTCTCAAGTGGTTTTATTGTTACCTCTGTGTCATCACTGCAAGCCTGGTCAGAGGTCTGGGGATTTCAAAAATCCATCTCAAGAGTTTGTTACCACTTCCAATAGATCAGGTGGAGACCTTGCAAAGCCTGGCAGCAACGGAGAAACATTAAAAGTGCATTTTAAGTAAAAAGTTCCTCAAAGAGCTTTGTTATATTCCAAACAGCCAAAACACAGAGAAAAACATATGGGTTTTTTTTTTTTTCTGTTTTTCTTGCCCCAAAATTATTTTTTTATGTGCTTAGTTTTAGTACACCCAATTAATTTTTTTTCTGACAATTAAATTTCTTTGCACATTAATTTCTCCTATGGAGCCATAGCTCAGCCCACATTGAGTTTGTCACATCGAGTGACAATCCAAACTTCTATAGGATTAAAAAACTCTCATTAATAAACTCTGTTAATCTCATTAATGAATTCTGTTAATCTCCAAAAACACAGCAAATTTTTCATGTCAAAAGCATCATTTGTTGCTGCAACAATTTCATGGTGCAGTATTTTAGGGGATTCTGTGGTTTATTTATCCAGAGTGGTGTGAAAGTGCTGAATCCCACAAGGTCTGGGAATGTTGGACTGCACAGGGGAGGGAATGCTGCAAAACATTAAATTCCATTTATTTTTCCTGAGAATGAGCACCACATCCACAAAAATGTGCTGGGTTAATGGTTGGACTGACTGATCCAAGAGCTTTTCCAACTTTAACCATTCCAAGATTCCAAAGAAAACACTGAGGATCATTTTTGGACAGCCACAGAGTGTCAGACATGCACACAGTGAGGCAGAAACCCCAAATGTTGCATTTCCTTTGGTGTTTACACTGAAAAATCAATGTCCAAGGGCTCCAGAAGGGACCTTTGTGTGAGTCTCCAGGGAGACCTGAGCTGTTATAAATGATGTCAAATTTCACTGCAATATTTCCCATCATTTTGATGATTTTAAAGGTTTTTTCCAACCACAATGATTCCATGATGTTGTGATTCAATCTCCTGATAAAATGCATTTCATTCCAGGAGACAGAGAGCTGTGAGGAGAAATCCAGTGGCATGAAAGAGCCTTTAGGAGGTTTAAACAAAAATTCCTGCTGTGATGTCAGGTTGTGGTTGACCATTTTCCCCTCATCATGGTGGTGCTGATCATGTTGTGGTTGACAAAACCCAACAACTCTGAAATGACTTTTTAAAAAGAAGTGCTTGTGGTTGCTGCTGAAGCTCTTCAGGATTCTCCAGGCCTATGAGGGTTGAAATGAGACTGAAATTTGCCTCATTTAAATCCCTTTATAAACCCATCAGCAGAACAGGTGACTATTTGCGTTTTCAGCCTGTTCTCTTTTTCAGAGAGCAAATCCCCTCCTCAAATGGAACCTCCTGTCCCCACTCTGTCCAGAACCTCCAGCTCCAAGGATAAGAGGATTGGGCCATGTTCCTGCAAAAAAGAAAAGCACTTTGGGCTGGATTCTGCCTGAGCAGGGCTTAGCTCAGCTCTCATTGTGGCTGCATTTCATCCAGCTCTGTTTGAATCCAAAATTAACCTTCACACAACACTTTTTGTGGGAGGTGAGGGGCCAGAAGAGGTTGGTGACTAAAGCTCAGGGTTTCCAGGTTCAGCCTGAGACTCTCTGGGTGAACTCTGGTGAATTACTGAGTCAATTTTTTAAAATCATGAGTTGTTTGAGGCCCAGGTGACCCCCACTGGGCCTGGTCAGTCCCTCCCATGCTCACCTTTCTCACATCTCTCTAACAGAGAGGATGAGAAATCACAAACTGCTTTGGAACTGAAGAACCACGGGATCATGGAATAGTTTGGGTTGGAAAAGCCCTCTAAGATTGAGTCTAACCATTCCTACAGCACTGCCAGGGCCACCACTGCCCCATGTCCCCAAGTGCCACATGCACAGGGCTTGAAATCCCTCCAGGGATGGGAACTCCACCTCTGCCAGGGCTGGACAAACCTTTTTGGGAAGAAATGTTCCCAATATCCAACCTGGTGATGCAGGAGGCACCAAGGGAGGAGGCACAGAGACATCCCCAGCCCAGCACAGGGCCCGAGGGCTTTGTCACCCCTCAGACACACTGGAAGGCATTTCCTGAACGTTCAAAGCCTCCCCTTTGCTTCTCACTCCTTGCAGTTTATTTCTCCCAGCTTTTCAGGATGCAGTTTATCACAGCACACCTGTGATTTGCATGCATGAAGCACAGATGGAGATTGAGATCCTTTCCAGATATTCCCACTTCAGGTCTGGAGGAATCAGGTTGAAGAGAACAAGAGGCAATTGACATTTCTGTCTCCTGCTCTGTCTGCTGAGCACCCAGGCAGAGGCTCTGCTCCCAGGCTGGGTTCACTGGCAGCTATCAGAGGTCAAATGAATCATTAAGAATCACAATAAAACCTCCCAGCATCCATAAAATTTGTATTTTCTGAGAATAAATCAGCAGCAGTATCTGTGACAATATCACTTGGTCCCTCCTGCCTGCCTTGTTGGAGGGGCACTGTATTGAGCCCTGTTCCTCCTTTCCTTTGATTTTCCCCCAAAAATCACATGGAACAATACTAAACTTACTGCTGAGCCTATCAAATCTTGTAAATTATTGAGGTTACTAAACCTATAAGCTTTAGGAAATGATATTTCCTTCCTGCACCCCAGGAGTCAATCCAAAGTGTTTAAATTGGCATTGTGGGATTGCTAAGGGATCAAAATAAATAAATAAATGAACACACCCCAGCCTGTCTGCATGGTCATTGACATTACCCCAAAAGCTGTAAAACCACAGCTCCTGGTAAAGATAAAATTCAAAATCTCATTGTTTCCTTCTGAGATGCTCCCAGTGAAGCCTCAGCATGGCTTTGCTGGACAAAGCTGCTGGGATATTTTGTTCTGAACTCACTATTTTTTTTTTTTTTATTATTGCTTTCAAGAGTATCAAGAAAGCCAAGAGCCAGAGTGGTTTGCTTTCAGACCACTGCAAGGTGCAAGCTGGAAATCAATCATGCTCCCAGCACATAAACCTGCTTCTGACTCAGTGATAATGGAAATTGCCAGCAGGACTCGAAGAGAAAAGAAACACAGAAAGCAGAAAGTTCATTCCTTGGGTCATTCCCTCTGTGCTGCCACTGCTGCAAGGGGACACAGCCACTGGCAGATGTCACCTCCAGAGACACAAAGGGGCTGCAGAGTTGCTGTGGGCACACCTGACTGACTCTGGGCATTTCCCTGCCATGGAGGTCTCTAATCCCCTTAAACTGGGTATCCTCTGGTTGCTCCATCCCTGGAAGTGTCCAAGGCCAGGCTGGACAGAGCTTGGAGCCACCTGGGATGGTGGAAGGTGTTCCACAGCAAGGGGTGGCATTGGATGGGCTTTAAGGTTTATCCCAAACCATTCCAGGATTCTCTGATCCAGAAGGAGCAAATGATGCAGCTTGGGGGTGATTCCTGCTCAGAGCGAGCTGGAGCAGAGGGCAGGCAGAAGGAGAGGAATAAAGCAGGGATTGATTTCTTGCAAGGCCTCCCAAGGCCCCACCCTGGCAATGGCAGAGCCCGGCTGCAGCCCCTGCCAGGATGGGCCTCAGGATGGACACAGAAAAGGAGCTTTGCCCACGGGGTTCCACACTTTGATCAGTTCTGCTCCATTTGCAGATTGAGGGGAGCTGCCCAATGAATCCCTTGCAATGATGGAGTTCCACCCTCCTTGCTTGGCCTCCTCTTTTTGACGTTGTTGGTGCTTTTGGGGCTGAGGTTGGGAAGGATTGGCCTTGGATCTTGGGCTGGAGAGAATTGTTGTGTCTGAGTGCCCTGTGAGGAGAGCTCAGGGACACTGAATATGGAGCTGAGAGCTGCACACTGAAGCAGGACAGGAACAAACTGAAAAGTGAAGGCATCAGGGGAGGCTCAGCTCTTTCCCCCCACTGCTGCCCCAGACATCTGGGCAGTGCCTGCCCATCTCCACTGCCCCCCAAGCACGTGGCACTCGTGCCTGGGGCTGAGTCTGTCCCCTGGGTCATTTACCTGGCTCCTGAGCCAGCCAGGGCTTTGCACAGGGCCCTCTGGGGAGGATGCAATGATCTCATCAAAGCTCAGGGACACATTTGCTGAGGCCTGTGCTGGCTGCTGTGGAAAACCAGCTCTGTGCTCCCGTTTCAGCCTCAGAGGTTCTCCAGAAGGACAGAGCTGTTTATTGAATCCCTCTCTGGCTGCCAACGCTGCTGCCCACAGAGCCAAGTCCTGTAAGTGAGACACTGCTGGAGCTCCTTGCAGGCAGGGACAGCTCCTCTGTGAGCCCTGGCACCGTGCCCTGCCTGGGAAGACGTGTGGCTCCTTTTTAAAAGCCAGTTTTTAATGCAATTCCACTCAGCCACAGCTCCCCTCAGAGCCTGAGCCAGCAGTGGTTCAGGCTCCAGCAAGGCCCCTGTGATGCACAGGTTTGATCTGAGAGAGAAGGAAAATCAAAAGGCATTGAAGGCAGGAGCAGCACTGCCAGTCCTGCCCCCTCTCCACAGCTTTGGTTTTCCTGGATGGATGCTCAGCAGGCTGGAGGGGAGCAGCAAGAGCTGTCAGGAGAGGGTCCAGGATTTGTGGACACTGTGAACCTCAGGCTCTTCATTGCCACCTGGTTTTGGAGCACTCCTGCACCCCTGGGGCTCTGCACGTCACTGTCACAGCAAAGGGGACAAAGCTGCAGTTGGATCCTCCCATGCCAGGGGGAAAAATTAGCTCCAAAATCCCATTTTTGATCCTGCATCACACAGGAACCGTGGGCTGTGTCACAGTCACCATCCCCAGGATTTGAAAGCCTAAATCATCATCCCTAAATATATAAATTCCTTTTCCTGGTTACAGTCAGAGCTGGGCGTGGGCAGAGGCAGCACGAGTTCCTTACCCCAGTCCCCAGCACGTGTCCCAAACTGAATCCAGAGTGACGATGGAAAATGTCCCCACTCCCCACATCCCCCAGCACGTGGCACCTCCTGGGCTCTGTGCCAGGCCACAAAGGGCCCCCCAGCCCTGCTGATGCCACCCAGCCCTGCTGCTGATGTCACCCAGCCCTGCTGATGATGTCACCCCAACCCTGCTGCTGCTGCCACCCAACCCTGATGATGTCACCCAGCCCTGCTGCTGATGTCACCCAGCCCTGCTGATGCCACCCAGCCCTGCTGATGATGTCACCCAGCCCTGCTGATGCCATCTAACCCAGCTGATGTCACCCAACCCCGCTGATGTCACCCAACTCAGCTGATGATGTCACTCCAACCCTGCTGCTGATATCACCCAACCCTGATGGTGTCACCCAACCCAGCTGCTGATGTCACCCAGCCCTGCTGATGATGTCACCCAGCCCTGCTCATGCCATCTAACCCAGCTGATGTCACCCAACCCAGCTGCTGATGTCACCCAGCCCTGCTGATGATGTCACCCAGCCCTGCTCATGCCATCTAACCCAGCTGATGTCACCCAACCCAGCTGCTGATGTCACCCAGCCCTGCTGGTGATGTCACCCCAACCCTGCTGATATCACCACACTCAGCCTGGAGCCCACGTGAAGTGGCAGGAAGGAAGCTTTTGCCTAAAACTTATTGAAACAAAGCAGGAAATGTTTCTAATTTATGGATCCCTTCCTTTTTTTGCCCTGTCAGATTCCTCAGCAAGCCTTCAGGAAAACAACGTGCACAAAGCACAGCATGAAAAACAAACCCTCCCTGCACCACCAGCAAGTGTTAAAGCCTTCTGAGAATTCATCTGGAGGTAAAAGAAAAGAAAGAGCAGAGCAGACCAAAGTTGCTCAAACCATTTAAGGGGAGGCTCGGCAGAGGAAAAGTGGAGGTAATTAACATTTTTGCTACGCTGATTTGCGTGTGCCAATGTAATTTATGCAGTCAGAAATCTCTCAAACAGATCCTGCAGGAAGTGGCTGCCAGAGAAAAGATGTCAGTGCTGAGCTAAAAAGACACCTGTCAAAGGCAAACCCAAATTCCTGCTCAGATGCAACAAAGATCTCGATGATCTGAGAAAGGCTGAATAGTTGTTGAAGGAGAAGGCAGAGAGAGAAAAGAGCCTGGATGGACAAGAAAAGGCAAAGGGGTTTGAGGAGAGAGAGGAGGAAAGGATGTAGGAAAGTCTGATGTGACTTTAGAGGAAGAGATCAAGCTTTAAAGGGATCAAACTTTAAAGGAGTCAAGGAAAGCTAACATAAATATTATAAATAGCAAGGAATAGGGAGAGAGAGCTGGGTGGCTTTGAAGGGCAGAGTTTTTTATGGATTTTATTGCACTGCACCTCAAGGTTCTCCCATGGATAAGGCTAAGGAGAGACAGGGAAAACATATCCGATATTTTCTGTTGGGATAACCTGGCTCAAGCAAGTTTGTGGTTTTTTCCCCTACAGAATCCCAGCAAAAATCCACTTGCTTCTGCTCCCCAAGTGCTTGGGATGTCCCACCAACAGCACTGTGTCAGCTGGGAATGGGAAAAGGGGAGCAATGTAGGGAAAACTCAGCAGCACAGGTAAGGCAAGGAATTATGCTGGGAGGCACAAAGTGGGACACAAACCCGTGGATCCATAACTGCAGGGTCAGTGAGGGGCACAGAAGATGCTGAATTCTCCTCAGGATGGACACAAAGTGGGAATTGCTCACCCCGAGCAGGTTTCTGTTCAATGCAGAGTGATTTCCCCCTGGCAAACAGCTCAGGTGGATGCAAAGCAGCTGCCAGGAGATTTTTTTATCCCTACAGACACTCCTGGGCTGATCAGCAGGGTGAGAAGCAGAGGGACCTCTCCTTTGGCAGGGAATGATGGGCAAATCTCCAACTCCCAGCTCAGGGTGACTCCATTTCTCCCCGGACAGGCAGAGTTTGGGAAGGAGATGTCCAACTGCTCCTCAGATCGGCTCCTGGCATTTCTGGAGAAGGGCGAGTTGCCAGCGTGAATTTGTGACACCAGACCTAAAGCACCTTTAGGAAATAAGTGGCTACATCTGGAGCAACACTCATCACTTGGAGGAGGTGAGAGGACACACCTTTTTTTTTCCTCCAGAATGCAGAGTGTTTTCCATCTGTTCTCCCTGCTCTTTTAGCTCGCTGCTCTTTTCTCTCTACTTGGCTGTGGCACTTAAATAAACAAGGATATTGCAGGCCCTTTAAAGGAGATTCTTTTCCTGCAAAAGCCTTTGGAAAAGAGGGACCCTCTCCAGAATGACCCGCTGAACAGCAAACAAATGGGAGCTGAGCCCCAGAGCGCTGCAGGTTTTGTTTTCAAATTTGCTGGTGGGAAGATAAAATCAAACTGTGAGTCTGCCTCGCTCTGCAGGCTCTGGAAATGCCAGGTCTGGATCAATTCTTGGTGACTTTGGCTGCTTGTAAAGGTCCTCAGGCAGGAGAGAGGGAATGTGGCTGTCACACAATTCGGTGCCTTTTGTCTGAACATGATCCTGGTTTCCCCTTGTGTTCTCTCCCTCTTACAAAAGGCTTCGTCCAAAAATATCCCACACCAAAAGACAGGAGAAGTTTCTGTTTCCTCACTGGAAGCCTGTTGCAGCTGGCTGGATTTTTCTTGCTCTGTGCAAAAGGATTTCTTCATGCCTAATTATGTTTTAACACTTGATGGAACTCCTCTGGAAGTTAGAGCTGCAAAGGGACTTCTAATGAGGTCAGGGAGTGACAGGAAAAGGGAGAATACTGGATTTTGGGAAGGAATTGTTCCCTGTGAGGGTGGGGAGGCCCTGGCACAGGGTGCCCAGATTTGCTGTGGCTGCCCCTGGATCCCTGGCAGTGCCCAAGGCCAGGCTGGACAGGGCTTGGAGCGACCTGGGACAGTGGGAGTTGTTTGAGGTTCCTGCCAACCCAAATCACTCTACAATTTGATAATTTTATTATTCTGTGATATCTGACTCCCTTATTCTTCTATTATTTGCCTCAATACCTGATTTGCAAAGCTCATCTCTCCCCTCTCCACCTTCTGAGTTCCCCTTTTAGCATCAGGGTCTTCAGGGCTTTTACCCCTCCCCAGAGCTGCCACATTTGGAGGTAATTAACTGCTACTTCTTAATCAAGAGCACAGATTAATCTGAATAAACACAAAATCCAATATTAGAAAAGCTCGTACAGCCCTGTTCTCTGGGGAGCAGAAAAGGCCAGAGGTGCTGAGGGTCAGGACTGTTCCCTGTGGCAGGATAAGGGATGATCTCCAGCTCCTCACCACTGACATTCCCTGCTCCAGTCCCTCAGGAAAAGCTCTGAAGTCACTGCACATGAGGAGGAGCAGCTCTCCATGCACTTGACACTGCTTTGAGTGCCAGGAGCAAACGTGCAGTGCTCAAAAATGCCAGAGACTCTTTCTTCCTTCCTCAGCTCCTGCCTGCTGGCAGCCTGGCCTTTCATTGGAACAGGGAAATTCAGCCTTTGAACCCAATTCCCAGCTCAGGAGAGCCCTGGAAAAATGACAGCATGGACTTCAATACTGCAGTCCTCAGTAAAGGCTGAGCTGGGAGGGGAGAGGACAGGCAGGGCAGTGCCTTCAAAGGGGCTGAGGGCCTCCTTTGAAAAGCAGGAAGCACTGGGAGAACTCAGGAATTCACACTCTATGGAAGCACCACTCACCTGAATGATTGGTGGCATCCAGGCTGTCTCTGGGTTCAGCTTTTCAGGGATGTGCCCCAGGGATGCTTCTCCTGCTGCTTCATGAGCAGCCTCTGGCTCAGGGATCCCTGACAGGGCTCCTGCCCTTCAGCATCGCCTCAGGAGGTGGGAGAAGCTCCAAGTACCACCACAAATTATGAATGAGCAGCTAAGGAAGTGCAGCTCCCACAGTCGCCACTCTCTCCACCACAGCAGGAGCAGCAGGGCCGCTTTACAGATAAGAGATCCCTTGAAACTCAAATAACCCCACAGCTCTCTGCCTTGCCAAACTCCATAACATCAGCAGTGCCTAAGCCAGCAGGGCAGCAGCTAAAAATACTCTGCTCCAGCTCATCCCAGGCTCCTGATGTGAGGGCAGAGTCCCTGCAAGTGTCCCAGAGAGTGGCCCCAGGGCAGGGCTCTGCCAGGGCCCCACAGCTGCACCCCCAGGGCAGGGCCAAGAGCCCCAGCACAGAGCCCTGCCTTCCCCTGGAACGAGTCACAGCTCAGCCCTGCTGTGCTTTCCTTGATGCCTTCAGTTTTAAGGGTTTTTTTCTTCTCCTGTCCTGCTTTAGTGTGCAGCTCTCAGCTCCATATTCAGTGTCCCTGAGCTCTCCTCACAGGGCACTCAGACACAACAATTCTCCCCAGCCCAAGATCCAAGGCCAATCCTTCCCAACCTCAGCCCCAAAAGCACCAACAACGTCAAAAAGAGGAGGCCGAGCAAGGAGGGTGGAACTTCATCATTGCAAGGGATTCATTGGGCAGCTCCCCTCAATCTGCAAATGGAGCAGAACTGATCAAAGTGTGGAACCCCGTGGGCAAAGCCCCTTTTCTGTGTCCATGCTGAGGCCCATCCTGGCAGGGGCTGCAGCCGGGCTCTGCCATTGCCAGGGTGGGGCCTTGGGAGGCCTTGCAAGAAATCAATCCCTGCTTTATTCCTCTCCTTCTGCCTGCCCTCTGCTCCAGCTCGCTCTGAGCAGGAATCATCCTGGTCACTCTCAGTGTCTGTGTTTGCAGTGCCAAACTGCTCTTCAGCCACATCAAGTCCCTTTGCAGTCCCTGCAGTTCCCAGGCTGTAAATTGCCAATTTCTGAGCCAAATGTCAGTGGTGGGAATGACAGACCTGGATAACTTTATGTTTTCCAGGGTTATTTCCCAACCTAGAATCTCTCCCCAAACCCCACTGGCACATTTAGGGTGGTGTAACATAAAGAAGTGCTGGGGAGGGACTTGGATGAAGAACAACTGTGTTCATGCAGAGTTCCATGTTCTCTGCTGTCCTTCTATGCCCAGTCCCATTTTCTGCAAGGATGAACAGAGAACCAAAACAAAGTATTCGCTGGGCTTTTTCCTGCTGCACAAAGTGATGTTTTCACAGAATCCCAGAATGGTTTGGGTTGGAACAGACCCTAAACCTCATCCATTCCCACTCCCTTCCACCATCCCAGGTGGCTCCAAGCCCTGGCCTTGGACACTTCCAGGGATCCAGGGGCAGCCACAGCTTCTCTCTGCCAGGACCTCACCACCCTCACAGGGAAGAATTTTCTCCAATTTCTAACCTACACTACAGATTTTCAGTTCAAAGCTATTCCCTCTTTTCCTATCACTACCTGCCCTAATAAATAAATCCCTCTCCAGCTCTCTTTTAGGCACTGGAAGGCCACAAGAAGATCACTCCAGAAATTTTTCTTCCCTTCTTTTCAGGGGTTTGCTCTCTTTTCTCACCTTTTCTGTGCAGGGAGGGGTAGCTCTGGTCCAGCTGCCCCTGAGCTGGGATTCTCTGGAATCACAGCACCCACTCAGTCCTTGCCAGCAGCTTGTGCCCGACGTGCCCTGAGCAGCCAAATCCTCTTTATTCAGGACAATCTCAGCCCCAGGAATGACCTTAACTGGGTGAGGAAACATCCCAAACTCACCCAAAGGGTATTTAGTGCTGTAACCTCTCCTTGCTGTGGATGGAGATGTTCCAGTTGCCTGGGAAACCACTCCTTGGGATCTCTGAAATGCAATTCCACACCTCTGCCTCCGGATACACCATTAGCACCTTGTCTGGGAGAGAATCCTGACACGGGAGGAACCTGCAGGGATCAAATTGTTCCTTTCACAGGGATAAATCCAATATAAAGTCACTCATGGGCCAACAACGACCAGATCTGCCACAAAACAGTAAAGATGGGTCACAGCCAGAGCGTTGGAGCATCCTATCCCTCAGCTGAGGACACGAGGCTTAAATCCATTAGGATATTAGCAGCAGGTGCAGGAATTGTCTGAGTAGAGATAAAGGAGCTCCAATCAAAGGAGATGGGGTTATTCAAGGACTCGGAGCATTTTTTTAGATTAAATATTTGCAAATTGGGATGATTTTTGGTCTCTTTTAAGAAAGAATGCATTCAATACTTACAGCAGGAGCACCAGGTAGGACCTTAAAAACCATCTTGTTCCAACCCCCTGCCATGGAGATATGGTTGGGGTATCAGACTGATCTTAGAGGACAAAAATCCATAAAGAAAAGCAGGATATTGCTCCAAATGTCCTTTTGCTGGCAGCAGTTTAAACAAGGAAAGCAGCATCATTTCACTGCTTACTTACCTTCAATCAAAAAACAACACTGGGCTTTAATTTCTCCTGTGGGTGTAGTCAGCTCTTCAGTTAAAATCCAGGCTTTAATATCTTCTCCTCATAATTTAGGTCATGGGCAGAGGAGCAACACAGGGAAATAGAGAGAAAATTCAGGTTTTGCAGTAGATGCTGAAAAACTGCAGCTCATGCTGGAGGCTCCTGGGGCACCAACTGCAGCCACTCCTCTGCTCAGAAAGCCTTGGAGGCAAAAAAAGAGAGGCTGAAATCCCTGCAGGATTTAAATCCCGAGTTACAAGGCCTTGGTAGGGTCTGTCTGCAATCCCTGGGGTCAGCCAGGAATGTTCTGCTCTTCCCTGGGAAGTGCTGATCCCTCAGGGAGAGCTGGAAGAGCTGCAGGAGGAGGCGCTGGGGCTGCTCCGCTCCCAGCTTCCCTACCCTGGAAGGGTCAAAAAGAGACAAACTTTGGGATGTTAAAGGAATCATTGGGATCATCCAGCTCATGTGCATGGGGAAGTGGAAGGAAAATAAGGGTTTAATGGAAAAGGGTTTCAGCAAAAGGCTGGGAGAGCTGGGGGTGCTCACCTGGAGAGGAGAAGGATCCAGGGAGAGCTCAGAGCCCCTCTCAGGGCCTAAAGGGGCTCCAGGAGAGCTGGAGAGGGACTGGGGACAAGGGATGGAGGGACAGGACACAGGGAATAGGTTTTAGCTGAAGGAGGGTAGATTTATATGGGATTTTGGGAAGGAATTCCTGGCTGGGAGGGTGGTGAGGAGCTGGGAAGGAATTCCCAGATTTGCTGTGGCTGCCCCTGGATCCCTGGCAGTGCCCAAGGCCAGGTTGGAATCTGGGGCTTGGAGCAGCCTGGGACAGTGGAAGGTGGATCTGGATGAGCTTTAAGGTCCCTCCATCCCAAACCAGTCTGGGATTCTGGGATTAAACAGCAAATTGCAGCTGGACCACCCTGGGATAATCTTGGGGTTTTTTCCAGTCTCTCATTTCAAAAATCCAAACAAACTCAACCCCCTCCTCTGTTGTCTCTGACACAAATTCTGCAGTTCAGTGTTTGTGGGATCCTGTTCACCCCCAGAATGCAGAATTCCCCTCCCCTGCTCAGTTTCTGGTGCTCATTCTCATCTAAACACAATTACACTGCACAGGGCCATAAACTCCCCATTCTGGGGGATGAGAGCACCTTTCTTCTCACATTTATTAAATCATGTTTATTCACATCCTTACTAATTTATACAGCATCTTCCTGTTTCCTAGAACAGCAAAATATAATTGTGTCTTCCATTCCTATCCCAGTTTTGGTTTTTTGGTTTTTTGGTTTTTTTTGTTTTTTTTTTTTTAAGCCAACATACACAGGCATAAATTTTTGAGCATCTAAAAATCATCTCGAGTTTTAGATGATCAGGGCAAGGCAGCTCTGGGGTTTTTGCTGGGTCACCATCAGAGCTTGTTGCATCCAGCTGACACCAAACACTGCTAAAAACAAAAATTTAAAACAAACTACATCTGGACAGCAATTCTGGAGTTCCACCAGGAAATGTTTTGTGATGAAGCTGAGCAAGAAAAGAGAATGTCAAGTACCCAGATAAAAGACTTTCACATTGTTGGACAAGGCAAAGGTGTTTTGTTGTTGGTTGATTTTTTTTTTTAAAATAACTACTTTTTTTTTTTTGCAAATAAATGTCCCTACACATTTTTTTTTTTAGGGAGAGTAATACACTGGAACATCATGAGATGGTGGAAGAGCAGCTTTCTCCAGGCAGGCAGGGTTAGCAGGTGAAAGACACCAGGACTTTTCAGGAAGAATTCTGGATAAAAACCCTAAAACCTCCCCAGGTTTCCTTTACATCACATCAACTTCTCCCCTCTCCTGTTCTGCTGCACAAAAAGCAGAAAAATGCCTGGACTGAAACCTCCTTGGAAATAAAAGGGTGATTCTGCTGCCTTGGGGGATGCTGCTGGAAAACTCTGCCTGTTCTTTTGTCTGCCTTTGTCCCTGGAAAAACCCACCAGCACTTCAGGCTTTAGGGCCTTCTGGAATTATTTTATTCTGTGTTCAGTGGAAAACACAAGTTGTTATTTTCTGTGCACATCCCAGGCCTGTGTCTGAATTGTTTTGTGCACATCCCAATTCTGTGTCTGAAATATTTTGTACACATCCCACCTCTATATCTAATATTTTTGTGCACATCCCAATCCTGTATCTGATATTTTTTTGTGCACATCCCAGTCCCATGTCTGGTACTTTTTGTGCACATCCCAATCCTGTATCTAATATTTTTTTGTGCACATCCCACTCCTGTGTCTGGTACTTTTTGTGCACATCCCAGTTCTGTGTCTGAATTTTTTTGTGCACATCCCAGTCCCATGTCTGGTATTTTTTGTGCACATCCCACTCCTGTGTCTTGCCCTAAAAAAAGATTTAAATTTGGCAGCCAGAGAGATCAAATATGTACAAACACATGGGCTATGCATGTTACAGATCATGGAGCAGATTTCCCTTTGTGGAAGAGCTGAGAGCTTCAGGAATCTTTGGAAAAGCCTGGAACAATATCCAGTTGTAAATGAAGTGCTTCAATTACTAGAGATGATCATTTCAAGCAGGGTCTCTGTATTATGGATCCCTGTGTTATTTGCTTCTGAGCCTGTGTGATTTCTCCTGCACTCCAGGATTTATTTTGCAATGGTTCACATCTCTTTGCAGGGCCCACATTTATTTTCGTAATTAGGATCTCTGCAGTGTTTAGATCTGGTTTGTGACATTTGCATCTCATTACACAGAACTTCTCTGAGCCAGTGCAAGTCTCTTTTATCCAGCCCTGTCCTGGAGGAGCAGAGAACTGGAAAAACACTCCCACAAAGGTTTCAGTTCTTCAGTTTTAATAATTTTGTCCTCAGACAAGCAATTCCAACTAATTCCTACAACAGGCTCCATTTGTCTGTCCTGACCATTCCCACCCATCCCTAATGCCCACAGAAATGGAGATGGACATATTTGGAGCCTGAGGTTGCAGCTAGAAAAGTGTGAATTAAAGGAATTACCTTGGAAAGAAGAGGTTTTCAGTCTCCTTTTCTGGTGAAACAGAGAGCAGGCAGCTGCTGTGACAGGAGCTGTGACAGGCTGGGAGCTCAGGGCTCTCCAGGTGATGTTTAGTTGGATGCAGGTTCAATTATGATGGAAAATTCCAGGATTTCAGCAACCGGACTCACACTGCCTGTCAAATAATTGAAGAGAAATCATTACAAGGGGAAAGTCACTTAGAAAAAGCACTGACATAGAAAAATGTCCCTGGATGAGACCTTTGTCCCCAGCTCGGGTAAAGCATGTGGCAGTGACATCCTTTAAAATATGGTTCTGGGATTTGCAGCAGCTTGATTTCCATTTCTTCAAGCACTTTATCATTATCAACAGCCTGAGCATGAGACTAAACACACTAATTCCAACACACAAGAACGTAAAAAAATGGTGCAAAACAATGCCCATAAAGATAAATTTCAGAATAAAGTAACATTATCCCATGAAATGCTGGAAAATGAAGGCATTTCAGTGGATGAAACAGTCAAATCCCTCAATATGTGACCTGACTGACAGGAATAAAGTTCTCACAAATTTGAATTGCTCTGCCAAATATCTGCTTCCACAACGTTTGCAAGGAGTCAGCTCTACAAAAATTGGTTGTACAAATTCTGTGGTTGCTCGCACACTGAAATGAACCTTCCAGAAAACTTCCCATGAGCTGGGATCTGCTGCCAGCTCCTTGCTGGAGGAACAGGAATTTGTCTGGAAGAGATGAAGGGTCTTTATTCCACACAAAAACCAGGGAGGAACTGATGCCTGCTCAGGGTGAGCTGGAGCAGAGGGCAGGCAGAAGGAGAGGAATAAAGCAGGGATTGATTTCTTGCAAGGCCTCCCAAGGCCCCACCCTGGCAATGGCAGAGCCCGGCTGCAGCCCCTGCCAGGATGGGCCTCAGCATGGACACAGAAAAGGGGCTTTGCCCACGGGGTTCCACACTTTGATCAGTTCTGCTCCATTTGCAGATTGAGGGGAGCTGCCCAATGAATCCCTTGCAATGATGAAGTTCCACCCTCCTTGCTCGGCCTCCTCTTTTTGACGTTGTTGGTGCTTTTGGGGCTGAGGTTGGGAAGGATTGGCCTTGGATCTTGGGCTGGAGAGAATTGTTGTGTCTGAGTGCCCTGTGAGGAGAGCTCAGGGACACTGAATATGGAGCTGAGAGCTGCACACTAAAGAAGAACAGGAAAAGAAAAACCCTTAAAATTTAAGGCATCAGAACAACCAGGCAGTTCCTCCCCTCCCAGAGCTGCATTTGGAGGTTGGAGAGCAGTGAGGGCACAACTGAGGGATGAAATAATTTTCTGAGGCAAAGCTGGTTTGTGTTGCAGCTGATCCCAATGAGGATCAATAGGGAATGGTGTCCCTGGCTGTATCCAGGATTTTGGAGCAGATCCCAGGCCATTCCTTGCAGCACAGGTGTCCCCAGCCTGGAGGCTCTGCATGGACACAGATCATCAGGATGATTATTGTGCAGTTTTTGGGATGTTTTTAACACCAGCCAAGTGCAGATAATGTTCATTTTGCTGACAGATTTCACCAGGGGTCACCACAAACCCAGAGCAGCTCCAGGCTGTGTGACAGGAGCCCCTTCCTGAGGGACATTTGTCACCAGCACTGAGGGAAGTGCCAGGGAATGCTGTCAGGGAAGGCAGGACAGCAACTAAATCTCACTGAAAACATAAATCTTCTTCATCCAGAGAACAAGAAAAAGCCCAGTCAGTCAAAATTGCACCGTGGGTTGTTTTTATAAATGGTTTTTTTTGCTTTGGCTTCTTTTCCTGACATTCCTGGGATGAGCCCCTCACCTCTCCTGCCCTCCCTGGAACGATGACAGCCCCTCCGGGACAGCTCAGCTTTTACTGCTGAAGATTTACAACCCTCCATTCATATTTTTCCCAACCGAAAAATGCTTTTTCAATGCTCCCTAATTTTTCCTAAAGTAGAAACCCACCAGGAATAGGTCTGGGATGGAAAAATCACAGAATCCAAGGCTCACAGAGGGATTTTAAAGCTCATCCCATTCCCACCCCTGCCATGAGCAGGGACACTTCCACAACCCCAGGTTGCTCCAAACCAATCCAACCTGGCCTTGGACACTTAAAATTCCAATTTTATAGATATATTTTCCATTCTGCTTTCCCTCTGCAATGAGCTGCAGGCCTTTGGGCCAGCTCTGTTCAGAAGCCCTGTGGAGGTGGCACTTGGGGACAGGGGTGAGTGGTGGCCTTGGCAGTGCTGGGGAATGGTTGGACTCGATAATTTCAGACTTCTTTTCCAACCTTAATTATTCTGTGATTTTTTTTTTTTTTTTTTTTTTTTTTTTTTTTTTTTTTTTTTTTTTTTTTTTTTTTTTTTTTTTTTTAATGCATTTGCTACAACCCTGAGCCAGTCTGGGCCCACTGAAGGTCCTTTAATACCTCCCATTAGTTTCAGGGTGGTGAAAAGTGAGGATTTTAGGTGAAATCAGTGAGGTAATGAAATGTAATCTCCCACAGCTCTTCCTGCCACTGCTTTTCAGAAGAAAACTTACAAAATTGGGATTTTTTTCAGCACCAGAGCAGGTCCTGTCAGGAGCAGCATCTCCCAGGGCTGTGACAGTGAAAACAGTGAAAACAACAGCAAAAGTCAAATTAAAATAGTCCATATGTACTTCAAGATTTGATTTAGGGTGTTAAGGGTTGGACTCAATCTTTGAAGGCTTTTCCAACCTTAAAGATTCAGAGATTCTGCCTGGGAGAGCAAAACTGGGATGAAAAACCTGGATTTCCATGGGTTTAAAACACTGGCACCAACATTCTGTATTTAATTTGATTTACAGAGAGAAATCCTGTCCCTCCTGACTGGGGCTTGAATAAGAAACTCACTTTGGGGGTGCAGCTTCAAAAAAAAAAAATTTTGACTTTCTAAGGGCAATTTTGTCTCTGAGCTGAGGCAGGTGCTGCCCAACAGGTCCCTGAATCCTGGAGCAAAGAGGCCACGAGACACAGAAAAATGTCAATCTCAGCACAGGCTCAACATCAAACTGAGGAAACGGAAGCAAAATGAAGAAAACAGAACTAAAACAAACCTCAAGGCCACTCTTTGGGTGATTCCAAACTCCCAGGCTGCAGCACATCCCCCAGGATGGGATATTTAGGATGAGATTGTTGCCAGGTGGGTTTTTTTTTTTTTAGGAAATAATTTAAAATTTTGGCCTTAATAATGAATTTTTTTAAACCATTGAGCTAAACCAGTGTGGTCTTATTTTCAAGGCCAATTATTATGTATGATAAATAACTCTTTTTTGAACCCTTCCTAATAAATAAATAACCACACTTGGGGAAAAAAAAAAAAAAAAAAGGATTGTTTTCATGCAGCTTGAAAAAGATATTTTTATTGCTCATGGCTTTTTAAAATGCTTTAGATCTTCCTTTAAATTTACTCCCTGTGTGGCAGGAGCAAAGAGCCTTGTCAGGTTTGCTGCTGCCCTGTAGGAGAAGGCCACAGAGGGAGATTTTCCCATTTTTTCTGTGCAATTTAGGAGCCAATTTGAAGATTCCAAGGTGCTTTGGCACTTTTAACCAATGGAGGCACAGGATATAGAGGGAGAAATTGAAATAGAGCTGCACTTCCTAGAAAGCACAGAGCCATGCACGCCCTGAAAAGGAGAAATTGCTGCAAAGGAAAAGCACAAAGGCAAGAATAGGGAAAGGAGCAGCTCTGGCAGAGCTGGGAAATTGTAAATTCAGACAAATGATGAGGATTCTCAGAGCTAAAGGATGAGCCCATCCATTAAAACCACGGATAAGGAACAACTGATCACAGGGAAATAAAAAAAGGTTGAGATTATCAGCTATTTCCTCTCCGATTTCTTTATATTGGTTATTTTTGTGATGTTATAACAAGGATTCTACTTTTTAAAATGAGCTGTGGGTCAGCAACACCCACCTGCAACAGAGGGGCTGCAGCCACACTGGGGATGCTCCCCAAATTGTAGTTGGAGTAAATGAGAGCAACAATATGATTTTTGTGGGGGAAAAAAAAACAACAACCAAACAACAACAACAACAACAACAACAACAACAACAAACAAACAAAAAACCCCCCAAAAACCAACAAAACAAACAAACAACTAAAAAAACCCAAACAACAANACAATGGATTTTTGTCAAAAAAACCCCCCCAAACCCTACTGATGGAAATTAAACATTTCACTCATCTTCTATTTGATGCTCCCCAAAATTTTAGCTGTAATAAATGAAAGCCACAGTGTGATTTTTGTAAAAAAAACAACAAAACCCAAACCAAAGTCCTATTGATGAAATAAAACATTTCACTCATCCTCTATTTGATGCTCCCCAAATTGTAACAAATGAAGGCCACAAGGTGATGTTTGTAAAACAAAAAACTTCCAAGCCCTATTGATGAAAATAAAACATTTCACTCATCTTTTATTTGATGCTCCCCAAAATTTTAGTTGTAATAAATGAAAACCACAATTTTATATTTGTAAAAAAAAAAAAAAAGCCCCAAACCCTATTGATGGAAATACAACATTTCACTCAACTTCTATTTCAGCAGTACCCGCCACACTGGTGATGTTCCTCAAATTGGAGTTGTAAATGAAAGCAACAATGGATTTTTGTCAAAAAAACCCCCCCAAACCCTACTGATGGAAATTAAACATTTCAATCATCTTCTGTTTGATGCTCCCCAAAATTTTAGCTGTAAAAAATGAAAGCCATAATGTGATTTCTGTAAAAAAAAAAACCCCCAAAACTTATTGATGCAAATACAACACTTCACTCATCTTCTGTTTGATGCTCCCCAAATTGTAATAAATGAAAGCCACAAGGTGATGGTTGTAAAAAAAAACCAACTTCCAAAATCTACTGATGGCAATAAAACATCTGGTTCCAGATGGTACAATACAAAAATGTGCCATTGGAAGGACCTTTTAGGATAAAACCTAAAAACTTTAAAACAAAAAATTTCATTTGTTTGTCCTTCAGTAACCACTGATGGAAACTCTGCTTTCAGCCCTCCCATTCAGGTGGGGTTTTACACCAATGAAAATAAGAATATACAGATACAGTTTATGATATCCACTCTCTCAAACCTCATCAGCCTGATCTTGTAGCATCCAAAATGCTCCATCCAGCACCTGGTGGTTCAGATATCCCCAAATTTTCTTGGCAAATACAACACCAGAAGCAGCTCTGAGGGTTTTATCCAGGGCTAAGACCAATAAAGACAAAACCCAGCATCCTCAATGAAAAATTTGGGTGGTGAGGGGGTGGGAAGAATAATTTTCAAAGCATATTTACATTTAGAATTAAAAATTCCAGCCATTCTACACTCGAGTTGGGGTTTTTTTATTTCTCCCTGTGCATCTGAAGAATTCAGAAGGGTCCTTACAAGCAGTGGGGATAAAACCACATTTAGCAGAGATGCTGAGAGGCAGCGTTTCAGTGAAGTGAGAAGTGATTATGTGGTACCCCTGGGCAATGAGGCTGCCATCAAATTTCCAAACAAGATGTGAGAATCTAGGACAGTTCTGCTGCTGGGTCACAACGTTTGCTTGGCAGTTCTCCTCCCTGTTTTCTGGTTAGGAATGAAATCCCAACATTTCCAGGATCAAATCCTCCCCTGGCAGGGAAAACAAGCACAAAAAAAGCTGATTTGGGGAGGGGAGGGGAGGCTGTGACAGCAGAAAGGGTCAGAGTCAGGGCAAACCCAGGCAGAAATGAATAAAGGAAATAGGGGAAAATGAGAACTCGTGGCTTTTGTTGCAACCCAGACCTCAGCTAATTACTTGTTATACATCAGCTGCAGCTATTAATTGTTATAAACCAGCTGGAATTATTATTTGTTATAAAACATCTGAAGTTTTGGCTCTGTTGCCCACGCAGGCCCCATGGAAGCATCCAGGTACTGATCCATAAAGTCGTTTTTGATGCACAGGGAGGAAAATTTAAGCACCTGTTGCTGAACCATCCTCTGGAGAAGCCCATCCTGCCCTTCTCTATTTTTACTTTATCTCTTTCTTGCAAAATCAATAAATTAACAATTGTTTTAAAAAGCCAAACAAAAAAAAAAAGGAACCAAAGAAAATAACAATACCTGCAAAGACTTTGATCATATTTTACTGGCAAAGACAAAACTGTGAGGTCACCTCTGCAACTGGGATTTGTTTTTGTGCCCAGCACAGGGCAGAGCTGCCTGTAGTTCTCCAGCAGGGATAGAATTCCAGATTTCCAAGCTTTATAGGCTCCAAGAGGAGTGAAATGGCCCCACACAAACCAGCTCCATCAATAATGAAACTGTCTCCCTAACCTGGTCAAGAAGGATGGCTGCCAGCAAGGGCCACAGCCACTGCCAAGGGCAATAAAATGGGGTTTATGCAACATTTTGAGGCAGCTTCCCCCTCCCAAACCTGTAACTCCCAAAGTCAGCAGGAGTGGAGCTGATCCTACAGGAGAGGGTCATTTCCAAAGGTAATTGATGCCTTTTTATCCCAGAGCTGTCAAAGTGTGTTGAGAATAATGGAGCCTGAAAGGCTGAGGCTGAAAGAGAAAAGGGAAGATTGATCTGCTGAGTCCTAGCACTGTGTTGGTGTTGCAATTTTGGCAGGGTTGGAGCAAAGAAATATTCCCCTAAATAAAGGCAAATGGTCAAATGCTTGGAGCAAAACCCAAAATATTCACACCTCGGATTTTTCCCTGGATATGGAGCTGGCATTTGTCCTGCAGCTGCTCTGGGACAGCCCTGGGAGCACTGAGAACACAGGAGAGAAAAATCACAGAATGATGGAATGTTTTGGGTTGGAGGGACTTTGAAATTCACCCAGGGCCACCCCCTGCCATGGGCAGGGACAGCTCCCACTGTCCCAGGCTGCTCCAACCTGGCCTTGGGCACTGCCAGGGATCCAGGGGCAGCCACAGCAAAGCTGGGAATTCCTTCCCAAAATCCCATCCATCCCTGCCCTCTGGCAGTGGGAAGCCATTCCCTGTGTCCTGTCCCTCCATCCCTTGTCCCCAGTCCCTCTCCAGCTCTCCTGGAGCCCCTTTAGGTCCTGGAAGGGGCGCTGAGCTCTCCCTGGAGCCTTCTCCTCTCAAGCTGAGCACCCCCAGCTCTGCCACTGAACAGGAGCTCCAGCCCCGTTCTTGCCACCACAATTCCACATTTCCCAGGTCTGAAAGAGACCAGTCCCAACCTAAGACACAATTCCTGCTCCAGACCTTTCACAAACACCACAGCCCAGAAAACCTCACACCAGAGAAAAGGAATTTCTTCTTCCAAAGTCACTTTCCATGCCCAGAGCCCACGGAGCAGCTGAGACCAGAAAAACACTGAGTTTTCTCTGGATGCTTCTGATGGGAGGCTCAGAAACTCCCAGTCTCTTCCCAAGGTTTTTTTGTGTTTGGACATGTTCTTCTCCTCCCTGCTCAAATACTCCCACAGATCTCTGCCCACCTCCACAGGGACCACAAAGTCAGGAAAGATATAAACTTCTTTAAAAATCCCATTATTTCTATTTTTTTTTCCTTCTATTTTCCTCTGAGGAGCAACTTAATAATGGGCTGCTTGGAAAAAAAGCAACAACAAATCTGTTTGTCAACTGTACACAGTAATAAACTCCTGGAAAGAAGTTTATAGCCAGTAAACTGAATATTATTGACAACCAGATCTCAATAAAATGCAAAAAATATCTCAGGACAAGCATCCTGTAACACCAGTAGGTAATAAGTGCCTCATCTTTTGAAAAAAAAAAAAGGTGTTTTACTTTTAAAATCTTTTAATTTATGGTTGATCTCTTTGGATTTTTTTCTTTGTGAGCTTTTCAGCTCATGCAATTAAACACAGGCAAACACATCTAATTTCCAGGGAAACAATAATTACAGCTTAACCAAACTTCCTGCCCTCTGCAATGCCTCCTCCTCCTCTTGCTGCAAGAACACGCTCCCCAAACCAATGTTCATCCTGTTAAATTGGATGTTAATAAGTGGTTTAAGCTGCATAATTCATGCTGAGCTCAGAAATGTTTTGCCCAGGCTGGAGCTGCTGGGATTTTTTTACCTCTCCCACCATTCAGTGTCACAGAATTTGTGTCACACTGCTCTGGGCCCCTCTTCATTCCCACAGCTCCCTTCATACCCTGCTAAGGAATTCTTTTTGGAGCCCAGGAAGGTTTTTTGGTTCATTTTCTGGATTTTCCACTGATCCAGCACGGTTTGTAGGGACGATGGAGAGAGGAAACTCATTTGAAATCAGGATTGCAGCACTGAGGAAATGCAAACACAGCCATAGAGAATGAAATAATAAAATTGGAAAGAGGGGCCAGCAATAGGAGAAAACACTAAAAATGCTTTGCTAGGAACCAGAGTCACATTTGGGTTTGGTTTTGCTTTCTCCTTGGAAGGACTTCCTCAAATGTTGATGACAAATCTGCTTAATCTCTCTTGTCTCTTTTTTCTATTTCTTTCTTCTCCCTATCTCACATTTACTGTTAAATAAAATCAGAACTATTATGGTCTCCTGGGCACCCTAATTTGGGCACAGGAATCTCTCAATATTTGGGTCTTCATACCATCCCAGAGGTCAGGATGTGTTCCCAGCACTGCAGTCCACAGCCACCTTCCCTAGCTGGGAAATGAATTCTATGAATTCAGCCACTTCCCTTTGAAGTGCTTGAATACAATGCCACACAAGCTGGAAATGAAAAATCGAACTGTCATTCAATGGAGAAACAGAGTTTACAGTAATTATTCATGTCTGCAGAATACATATGAAAAAAAAAAAACCCAAGGGAAATTAAAAATCCTATCAATAGCCTCACTGAGGAACAGCTGGAGAGACCCCACACAATAACCAAGGATTTGGACTGATCCCCACATTTCTGCATCCCCAAGAAGATGGCAACTGCAAGCCTGAAATTCAGTTTAGAGCCATGGAAAGCACAAAAGGAGAATGAGAGGAAATTGAAATGTCAGCACAGCTGGACCTCACACTCCCCATTGCTTCTAAAAACCGAGGACAGAGGAAAACCCTGAATTTCAGTGCTCACCATCCCTGGAGTGTTTGTTCTGTTTTCCACGGGGGAATCTCCACACATGCTCCAATTTATTGATTTATCACAGGGCAAGGTGTGGATGGCAACTGGAAAAGCCTTACCTGGTTTGTGCAGGGGATGCAGCCACATCAAACTTCTGGCATGGGATGGGCCCCAAAAATGCCACAAGAATGGACAGGGAAGATGTTTTAAGATGAAGGAAGAAGTGGAGAGCTCAACCAGTCAGTGAAGTGAGATGTATCACATTAAAAATGTGTGTTTGATGCATGTGCATGAATACACAGGTGTACCTGCACTCACACAAATCTCTTATTCATATATCATAAATAAATAAATACATTTTCACTGCAAACTTTTCATCCTTTTCCTCTGCAAAGTCACACAGAACTACAGTCAAGGTAAAGAAAAATACCTGTGTTAAGACAAAATCGAATTTAAAAACATTTTTACCTTCAGAATTTGTGGTGTCACGGGAGACATCTCAGTATTCATAAATGTCAATTACAGGAACCAGCTTAAGGAGTGACCTTTGTGTTGAGCTTCCCGGTGAAAAGAAATGTGATTAAAAAGCAAACAACCCCTGCCCAACAAATCTTGTGTGGTTTTGTGTGGGACTGATGTGTGCACCTGTAAAATCCACCCTCACTCCCATGCTGAGACTCAGGGAAATGGAATTGAGGAATCTCCTTTTTATCCTGGCACTGCCAGTTAACTTCCACTGAGTGAATCCAAGCTGCTTTTCAAGAAGTGAAAATTGGTGGTCATTGAAATTCTGGGGTTTTTTTTCTCACTATCCAGGAACTTGGCACCTCTGAGCTGCTTCTCTCAGGGAAATTTGTGTCACAAATCCCTGGGGAGCTGCTCCCAGGTCTGAGCAGAGGGACAGCACTTGGGGGAGGTTAATCCCTGACTTGTCCCAAATGGTGAAAATCCCTGTGGATCCTGCCAATTCCCTGGCCAGGGATTCCTATGGAGAAGGTGGATGGGCCACCTTTACAAGCAGCAATGTTGATTTGAACAAACTCTGAGTGGGGACCTTTGGGCGAGGAGGCCCCAGGAGGATAAAGAGGTGATAAATGAACCTCATCCCAACCTCACCTCATGCACAGGCAGCTCAGGGCATGGCGTGGGAAAGCAAAAGACTCCCTGAAGCCATTTAGGGATGGATTCCCACAGGAATGGGGCAGAGGGAAGGGACAGGAGATCCCAGCTCTGGTTAAATCAAATCAGCTCCTTGGTCTGTATTTCATAACCAGCTCTTCTGCATGAGCTCAGCTGTGCCACAAACAACGTGACAAGGAATTCCCAAGGCACTGGGATGCTCTGACTCCCAAATGGAGTGAAAACAAGAGAGCAAACCAAGGGAAACCACAGCTTTCCATGGATTGTTCACTGCCTGTAAGGAATTCGCTGCTGGCTTTGCTGAAGTGTGTTTTTAGCACAATTTGAGGAGGGCACTGATTCATTCTGCCTGGGTTCTACACAGCCCAGGAGCTGTCAGATTGTGAAAGCAGTGACAATTCAGCCCTGAGAGCCTGATTTTCAATTGCCAGGCTCAGCTTGCATATTTGTAAAACACACACACAGATGAGATTTGGAGTTTGTACTGAGAGACCGATTTGAAAGTGCAGCTCTTGTTGGAGGAGTCTCCCAGGGCTGAATTAGAACACTTGCATGAGCACAGGAATTTGCTGAGGACGTGTGAAAACAAACACATTATCAGAAATACAATTTACAGGCATCCACAGAAAGGTCAATGAGAAAGCTCTTCCCATCCTTTAGGAAGCAAATGGAACAGAAAAGAGGAAAACTCACCAGCATCCCAGCAAGAGCAGCCTCTAAAGCAATTCCCAACTAAATAAAAGACTGTTAGAATTAAAGCTGTAATATATTATTGATTGACTGTGGATATCTGATTGATTGCAGCCAAGAATCCTTCCCTGCCTGCTCCTCTTGAGCAGAGATTATATGAACAAAACAAAGAGGGAATTGCAGGATGAGATCCCACAGTAAATCCTGAGACACTCCAGGAGCTGATTTTCCAGCAAGGGAAAGTGTGTTTGCTTGATCCAAAGTGACACCGTGGTTTAAGGCAAAAATATGAGAATATATAATTGACCACTGGAGCCACTTTTTATGAGAAGGGCAATTTTTCTGCCTTTGTGACAACTGTTGTTTTACTGCAGTGTAAAGTCACTTCTGCTTGGAACTTGCATCGTGTAGCAGGCACCTGAGGTGGAAAATATTACATAAAACTCATCTATTTTTTTGAAGCATTCACTTAGAGACACCCAGCCATCATTCTGGGCATGGACAGCACACAGGGATGGATGTTCTTAGTGCTGATGTGTGTTTAACTCCAACCTGCAGAGACAACCACAACAGTGCAATAAAACATTTCCGTTTTCTCTTGAGTTTTCCTCCCAAAATTGTCCTGAAAATAAAGGAAGTGCATCCACAGCCCTCTACAGAATGCAGTAGTTCCCCAAATTCTACAGTGAGGATCACAAATACCCATGGAATGTATTCATTTTCTTAGACAAGCTTTTAAAATAACAGTTTATTTTCTTGAGTCAGTGGTATATTTAAAAACAATCTACTGTAAGAGTAAAAAGATTGTAGATAATAAAAAAACCCCAAAGTGTGATGACAATAAAAAACCACTAGAGTATAAAGTTAGTTTCCTTCCTCCCTCCCAAAACCCCATCCCATCAGTCTGATATTTCTCAGAGCTTAATATCTGGGGGGGAAAAAAAAAAAAAAGCTTTTTGTTTTTTTCTTTACACTTTCAGCAATTAGGAAATTAAGAATACATAAAGCATTCTCTGCAGGCACATTAATTCATTATTACATGAAAAGCAGGCACCATAAAAATTAAAACATTCTAAAAACCATCATATATACAAACACTGTACAGGATGATGGCACAAGGACAAAGTGATTCCGTTCAGTTCATCCTAATCCAACATGAAATATTACACAACAAGGAAAGGAAAAAGCTCTTCCCGTTTCTGTACTCAACATTCAGGTTCAGAAGGACCAGGAATCTCCTCCCTGCCCACTCTTCCCTCTCCCAAATCCTCGTGCCATTGGCAGCTCCAAAGCTTCCTTGTTTTCCCCCTCATGGACACCCAGGAGATCCAGCTGAATGGAAATGGCAGTGGCTGATCACCAATTTTTAAAAGCCCATTAATCACAGATTATCCTGAGCTAGAATGGACCCACAGGGATCATTGATCCAGCCCCTGTCTCTGCCCAGACACCCCAAAATCCTACCCTGGGCACCCCTGGGAGCTCCCAGAGCTCTGTGAGCCTCAGGGCCATGCCCATTCCCTGGGGAGCCTGGGCAGTGCCCAGCACCCTCTGGGGGAAGAGCCTTTCCCAAAATCCAACCTAAACCTCCCTGGCACAGCTCCAGCCTTTCCCTGGGTGCTGTCCCTGCTGATGACAATGAAGAGTTTGGTTCCTGTCCCTGCTGTCCCCTCAGGAGGACGCTGATGACCCAACGAGGTCTGACCTCAGTCTCCTCTCCTCCAGCTGAACATCCCAAGTGCCCTCAGCTGCTCCTCACACAGCTTCTCCTCAAGGCCCTGCCCCATCCTCATGGCCTCCTTTGGACACTCTCTAATAGTTCAAGATTTATTTAGATTGTGACTGGTGCCAGCCTGGTGTCACCCCAGCCACTGCCACCCCTTGTGCCCGACCCCTGAGCCAGCTGCTCCCCCACCCCATGATGTGTTTCTCCAGCTGCAGGATGGACATTTTGTCCAGAAGGATCCCGTGGGGAGACAGTATCCAAATCTTTGCAGAAGTCCAAAAAGATTCCATCTCCTGGCTTTCCTGGCCCAGCCAGCTGCGTTACCCTGCTGTAGGAGGAAATCAGGTTCCACAAGCAGGACTTTCCCCTCATGGAGCTGTGCTGGCTGTGACCCAAGGCTGCATTGTCCTGCAGGTGTCTTCCAGAACCTCCCAGAATAATCTTTTCCATGATTTTACTGGGCCTGCAGTTTCCAGAGTCTTCCTTCTTGAAAATCAGGACAACATTCCTCAGCTTCCAGTCAGCTGGGACCTCTCTGGATTCCCAAGGCTGCTCACAAATCATCAAGAGGGGTTTTGTGATGACATCAGCAGCTCTTTGAGGACTCTGGGATAAATCCCATCAGGGCCCCCAGATTTGCAGGGATTCAGCTGGGGCTGCAGATCCTGCAGGTTCAGGTTGACTGGGAGCTGATCACTGTCACAGTCCTGGTCCTGCAGCTCAGGGCACTGGGACCCTCTTGGTCTGTGACCCACATTGAAGACAGAGACAAGGGATGTGTTAAACCCCTCTGCCTTGTCCCTGTCCCTGTCTCTGAGGTGCCCATCCCCTCCTGGAATGGGCTGATTTTTACACTGCCTTTTGCCATGAATATATTTGAAAAATAACTTTTTTTTTGGTCTCCCACAGTTCTGGCAGCTCCAACTGAGCTCTGACCACATGAATTTTGTCCCCTCAGGGGGGAGCAGCACCTCTGTGTTGTCCCCATGTCCTCTGACCTTGCTTCCACTGGCACACACCCTCCTTTCCCACCTGATACCCAACAGGAGATCCCTGTTCAGCCAAGCCAGCTCTGCCTCACCTGCTTGACTTCCAACATTTGGGAATTGCTGCTCCTGTGCCCTTAGGAGGTGATGCTTAAAAAGGGACCAGCATTGATGGACCCCAGCACCTGCAAAAAACATTTTCCCAGGGGACTTTACATATTCCCTGAGCAGCCTCATGGTAAGAGTGGAGGTTTTGCTGGCACTTTTCCTCCTCTCACCAGAGAATTTTAACTCAATGGCTCCGTGGTTCACTGTGGCCAAGACAGCCCCAAATCTCCACTTTGCTCTTTGCAATCAGGTTATTTGTAACACAGCCCAATTTCACAAATCAGTGGTGTCTGATTTTTTTAACCCCGGATTAAAATCCCTGTTATTCAGGGAAATCCTACAGCAGCTTCACCTCACTGGGAAATCTCCTCCTGCCCTGAATTCCATGTGAATATTGTCATTGATTCCTATATACACTGAGATTAGGTACAAAAACTCTGCTCATTTGAAACTCCAGAGCTACCCAAAATCTTTAGGTACAAAATTCCCAGCTCTCATTTTCATCTCCACGTTTAGCTCTGTGCCTGGCATTATCCAGAAGCAGGGAGAAGCTTTAGGAAGAGCATTCTGTCAGTTGATGGAGTTCCCAGTCTCAAGTAGAAATCCAGATTTCTTTCAAGTTATGGGAGGGGAATAACCCCAAAAAGAGGGGGGTGTAGTGTTGGGTCCGACACGTGGCGAGAAATGGATTTCTTAGGGAGTTATCATTGCACTAAATGTTAGATACTGCACACCTGAATGAGGTAAACATTATAGACCATAAAATACTTAGGGAAATGAATTGTTACAGCTTTATCTTTGGAAAAGAACCCGCTTCCTTCTTCACTGGACAATCCCAGAGTCAACAGACGTTTGTTTCCGGGTGGTCTTGGGAGGAGGCGGCGGCGGGGTCTTGCTGGGGAGTGGAGGAGGCAGGTGCTGGAAAAGAACCAATTTGGGCAGATCATGTTAGGAATGAATGGAATTCTGGAATATTTTTGTGTCATCTCTAAGTGCAAGAGGCAGCAGGTTAAGTCTGGAACCCTCTGCCTCACAAAAAAAAACCTCTCCCTGCAGAATTTGCTGTGAACACCCAACGCTCTCAGCCATTATTTTTAAATATAACTTTTACTTTTGACATTGAAAAAAAAAAAATCTCTCAAAGGTTCAGGATTCATTAGCCCAATATTTCAGGAAAAATCTTTTGAAAGCACTGGAGAAGTTTATAATTCCCCACTTTATATCATGATAGGATATTGATTTCTTGGTCTGTATCGATTGCCCTCAGCCTCTAGGCACTCAGAGCTTAAAAACCAAGCTGAAGCAATGGCTTCATTGCTTTTCCATTATGTTCTGGATTTTGCACACTTAGAACAGAAATATTAAAAAAAAAAAAAGAAACAAACAAAAAAAGAAACAATTTAAAATCATTTAGAGAGATAAGTAACTTGCAATTTAATATTACACACACAGTTATAATTAAAATATTCCAAACAGAAACGCAGAAGGTTCAAATATACCTATTTTAAATCACTTTACATCTCTCACAATGTGAGAGCATCCCCAGTTAGAATCACCGGCTAATTGGACCAATTTAAAAAGCCATTATGGAAATTAAGACTTTTTTTTTCCTAATGTTGAAACACATCAATGATAAAATCTGTTGCAGAAAGAGCTGGAGAACACTGCAGTTTGCAGGCAGCTTTTCCAGCATTTTGGCTGTGCAGGTTTCCCAGAGGCTGAGCTGCAGTGTCACAGCTCATCAGTGCTGCTCTGGCTTTGTTTTTCCCCTCAGATTCTGTCCCCACTCCCCAGCCAGGACCTTTTGTTCTCCTCCAAGCCTGGTGATGCTTTTCCAGAGCTCTTTGTTTGTTCCTCACCCAGCCCAGCTGGCTCCACACAGCCACAGCAGCAGCTCTGCCCAAATTCCTTGCTCACCTCTGCTAGAACAGCAATGCCTCAGTGCTGGACAAAATTCCTGCTGGTTTGTCAGGATCAGGAAGATCCTGATATCTGAACAACTGAGAAACCCCGTGGAAGTTCACAGGGACAAAACTGCTTCTTCCCAAAGCTATCCAAGGATGCTGTCCCTAAAAGAACAGGGGTTCAGGGTGATGCCAGGACACCTCAGTCTTTTCTTGGCTCAGAGCAGCTCCTGATGCTCCTGCAATCTCATGACTGGGAGCTTTCAGAGATGAGTAAGAGTAGAAGAAAAACAACCTTTAAGGTAAATATGACCCCCTCCCAAGCAGGTTTGAAGCCAGCATGGGTTTACAAATCTGAGATTTCACCAGACAAGTTTTACTGATCACAGACTAAGGAGAAAGCTAAGAGTGCAAACTGGTTGAGTCAGGAAGGCTGGATTTTTACTGGAATCTCTTTCCTGTATCCTGCCTGGACAGCCCCACTTTCCAATCCATTTTACACCTTTCCTCACTGCTCCCAACTCTCTCCCATGGCAAAGGAAGGGGGATCCCAAACCACCACCAGGTGAGCCATGGCCTGAGCTTGTCTCTCCATTCTGCTCCATCCACCCTGCATTTCCCAGCCTCTCCAGCAGCACCACTGCTCCTTCTGCCTTCTCCCACCTTCCTTCCTTGGCTTCAAAATGCTCTCTGGCACCTTAGAAATCCACTGGGTCTCATCTGCTGCTGGGTGAGAATCTCTGAACCAAAAGCAAGGCACCAGAGCCAGGCTGCCAGGTCTGGAAAGCTGCATTTCCCTGCCTGCCTGGAAAAGAGCCATCCACACCTGGCACTGGGGACAGGGGGCAGTGGTGGCCTTGGCAGTGCTGGGGGAATGTTGGACTCAATGATTTTAGTGGCCTTTCCCACTCTAAATGATTCCATGATTTCCCACAGCAGGATCCAAATGGGCACTACTTATTCCCAACTTCCAGTGGGACATGATGATCTCTGAGTCAGAAAAGTCAACAGATTAATATGAGAGGCAGATAAAATAAGAACTTCATTTCTTTTACTACGTGCAAAACTGAAGGTTTTGTTTGGTTTTTAATGAAAATGCCACTGCTGATCTGCCTCTGCAGTGTTACAGCCAGAAGCACTAAATACTTTACCTGAGCAAAACCCCTTCTGTACTTGGTTAACTCCTGAATCCCTGCTAAGGCACCTGAACAAGTGTCAGCTGTGATCTGGAGATTCCAAATCCTTTGAAAACTTGCTTAATTACAGTCCTGTATCCAGGGAGGGGCTCTGGGAAAGCTCTGGGAAATGCTGGTGGTCTGCAGAACATCCAACAACTCCTCATGGAGCTGACATTCCCTTCCCAACTCCATAACCCAAGTACTCCTCAAAAACACATCACAAAATATAAAACTTTCCTTTCTGCTTTGCTCTCTTTAACTTCATATTCATCACCAGGAAAAAAAAACCACACACAACTCTGCTGATAGCATCATTTGTGCAAATCCATTTTGAATTTAAATAACACTCTATTGGCAATAATTCTCAATTCAATTAGATCAAAGGCATTTCTCAACCAAATGAGCCCCTTCATATTGATCAGAGAACAATCAAATCAGCCCTGAAAACCTGGTTCTGAAAAGCAGAGACAATGCAAATACAATGAGAAGAAGCTAAATATATATGCTATAAATAACAAGCTCAAAACCTACCCGAGCTCAGATTCTGCAAGCAAATTAGGCAGAAAGAAATAGCAGAGATAGGTAGATAATTATTATAATTGAATTTACAATTTCCATTAGAAAGTCGGATAAATTTAGCACATGTTCATTTATATAATAAGCTCCCAATGAATATATTAAGTAGGATGTGTAATGCTGGTCAGGGCAACATTATTGGGAATTGAGCAAGACAAAACATTCCATTATGGAGCTGGGGCAACTCCAAACCATCACTCCCAAGGCTGATCCATCCTTCCTTTTATCCCAGGACAGGAAAAATTCAACCACCAAAATTTCCTCCCTCCCTTTAACACCACACTCACAACAATCCTTAGAAGGCTTATAAAGTTCACTTTTGCTGCACCTCCCCTTAGAAACTTTGCAATAAAAATAGAGTTTGCCTTGATTTTGTAGTTAATTAAGACTCTCTTTGCCAAGTTCATGTTTATATCTCGGTGGTTAATTGTGAACCTGACTCTTCCTTTTCCTTCCTGACAAACTGACGGAGGCTGCTGCTTCACATCCCAACCTATTTTGGGCAGAATCCTTGACTCAGGGGTACCTCAGGGGAAGCAGAAACCTTATGTAAAAGGCACATCTGCAACACAGAAACAATCTGTTCCTTCTGCTTCAGACATGAAATTGCTCCCATTTGTTTGCTGGGTGGTTTTTTTTTTTTTTTTTTTTGTTTTTTTTTTTTTTTTTTTTTTTTTTTTTTTTTTTTTTTTTTTTTTTTTTTTTCTTTTTTTTCTTTCCCTGATACAGAAAAAAATCAAGTTTAAAAACATTTGTCTGAGTTCTCTTACAGAGAGATATAAACTACAATACACCAGGAGTGTTTGAGATGTAGTAAAAATCAATTACAGAAGATGAGAAAATGCTTTTTCTTTTTTGCTACTCTGAAGCAGCAAAATGAGAGATGAGTTGTTTTTCATTCAGAGAATACTGTTAAGAAAAACAACTACCAAAAAAATCAAACAGAATTCGATTCTCCAAAGTGGTCCTTGTGGCACTGCATGAGATTTCTTCCCATGCAAGGAACTCTTTTTCCTTGAAATTCAATGGTCATTGGTATGACACGCTCTGGAGATCCAGTGAGAAGCACTTAGGTTGGAAGGATTAAGGGATCTAATTAGGTCAGAAGCAGCAGAAATGGGATGTAAACAGACCATCAACCACCCAGGACTGTGAAAATGCTTTCAGACACTGAGTTGTTCCCTCAGCACGGAGCTGAGGTGCCTGACAACACCGTATTTATTTCATATCTGCAAGGAAAAAGAACATTCCAGTGTGAGGCTCTGGCAGAACAACACTCCCATTCTGAAAGAGCCAGCAGGGAGAGCAGCCCAACTCCACTAATGGCAACCAAATTACAGACAGTTTAAACTAATTGGCTGTTTGACCCAGGGAGCGAAGTTCTGTGGAAAATCCAGCAGGTACCTGATGTGAAATGACTGTTCAGCCCCTGGTTCATCCATCATCTATTAGAGCCTCATTTGACTCTGTGGCACAGCCATTCCCTGCCCTTGCTGGAGTGCACTGGGATCAGGGAGAGGGATTTGAAGGGTTCTTCTGCAGAGATCACTTGGGGTATTCCCATCCCTCAGCCCCTCACAGGGCAAAGGCAGAAATGCCTCACGATGGGCAATGTGGAATTGCTCCAGGTCAGCATCCCAGAGCAGATCAAAGGGGCTGCTGTGCTCTGGGACAGGCTGGGAGAGCTGGGGGTGCTCACCTGGAGAGAAGGATCCAGGGAGAGCTCAGAGCCCCTGGCAGGGCCCAAAGGGGCTCCAGGAGAGCTGGAGAGGGACTGGGGACAAGGGATGGAGGGACAGGACACAGGGAATGGCTTTAAGCTGAAGGAGGGGAGATTTAGATGGGATTTTGGGAAGGAATTCCTCCCTGTGAGCGTGGGGAGAGGCTGGCACAGGGTGCCCAGATTTGCTGTGGCTGCCCCTGGATCCCTGGCAGTGCCAAAGGCCAGGCTGGACCAGCCTGGGACAGTGGGAGCTGTCCCTGCCCATGGCAGGGCGGGCACTGGATGAGCTTTTAAGGTCCCTTCCAACCCAAACCATTCCATGGTTCTGTGACTTCCCCCATGATTTCTGGCAGACCCCTGCCTGGGGGATGCTCCTGTGGGGGACAATGGCAGTGGATGAGGGCAGAGCTGGACCTGACAGGGATCTGCAGCCCTCATGCAGGAAGGACCTGGCTCCTGGAGTGGGACAGCTCTGCTGGAGAACAGCCAAGGCCACTCTCCCTCTGTGGAACCACATTTCTCCACGTGGACACCATCAGGATTTCTGCCCACTCTGGATAACTCCGTTTCCTCAGTGCATCTTCCCTGCTCCAGTCCATGCACAAACAGACCTCAGGAGCGATGAGCAAACCCCTCAGAATCAGCTTTAGACTCCAGGCTGACCCTGTATTTCCCACTGAAGGCCCAGGTCCTGCCAGAGAGATAAACCAACACATCAGCAAGGCCCAAACCAGGGCCTGATCCCGTGTGGAGAGCAGGACACAGCCACTCCCTAAACTAAATCAGGGGACCCACCCCACGTCTGGGCAGACAGCAGGAGAACACAGATTTCATTCAAAATCCTGTATTCTGTCACTGATTTGTCCACTGATTAATCCACTGATTTGGAGACTTATTAAAAAGTAAATGTGAATTTTTCAGAAACTCTGCTCAGCACTGGATTAACCCACCAAAGAGTGAGAGACTGGCATTGGAGGAAGGCCTTGCAGTGCCTCCCATCTCCAACAGGAAAAAAAAAAGATCAGATGGCAAATAAACCCCACATTTTAATTTTTTTTAAGTTCTGGGCACCATGCCCAAACACTCCTGGAGCTCTGGCAGCCTCGGGGCTGTGCCCATTCCCTGGGGAGCCTGGGCAGTGCCCAGCACCCTCTGGGGGAAGAGCCTTTCCCTAAATCCAACCCAAACCTCCCTGACACAGCTCCAGCCTTTCCCTGGGTTCCAGAGATCAGAGAGGAGCTGGCAGCTGCTGTTGCAACCCCTCAAGTTGTGCTCCCTCATTCCCTGCTCCCCCACATTTCCAGCCTCTTTGTCCCTGTCCACATCAGGACAACACATTTGCTGATGCCTTTAAGGTCATTTTTTGGCTCACTGCAGCTGATGCAAGAGAGACTTCCCAGCATTGCAGCACCTGCATTGCAACACATGAAAAATCCCCCTGGGCTGTGTCTTCTGTGTGTTATATCTGAATAAATTACCCCATTACATCCCAACAAGCAGCCAGAATAACCCCCCTACAACACAGAGTCAACCCAAGGCTGTTCTGCTCCTCGCAGGCTTCAGGCATCACCACGTTCCACCTGTGCTGGATTGATGGAGATGTTCCCATCCCACCCATTATCCCATGCTTAGCAAGTGTTATAGCCAATATTATCAACCCAAGTGCTCCTTTGTCTATTTTCTTTGAGCTCCCTCCCTGCTCTGAATGCTGAGCAGGAGGTTGATTTGTATGCAAGGGTGAGGATGAACCCATAAAGAATGATAAGTGCCTAAAGGAATCCCTTGATGTAATAATAATCCTTGCAGGAGTCGTACATTTCTTTTTTTTTTTTTTTTCTTNTTTTTTTTTTTTTTTTTTTTTTTTTATGTTCCCATATATTATTAAGGACATTTTTAGCAGAACAAATCACAGGGAGCAAGGAAATATCTACAAGGGGCTCAGAGTTAACAAGGAGTAAGGGACAACCAGGAAATGATAATGAGGTGATCACCTGGATTAAAGAATTCAGGTAGAGCAAGGTAACACTGGACTCCGAATATCTGAGACTGCTGTCTCATAAATGACATTATTGCCTGCAGTTTGAGTTGGAGCATCTGATCCCTTTCTGCCTGCCTGCTTTTGAGTTCACTACAGCACTTTTTCTGGCTTTCATAACCCACTGCAAGACACCCAGAGTGAAAAACACCATCATTCCTCACACGAGGAGGTATTTCCAGTTTAAAAGCTACTCAGATAATCTTATCTCTAATAGGTTTTACTGATTTTTCTTCACTGATACAAAGGCAGTGTAATTTAAAAGATGATCAGTTTACCAGGCAGAGAATTATCCAGTTATGAATTATGGAGCTATTTGACCCATGAAACATAAGTCATTAAAACAATGGAGTGGGATTTATTCACGGCAGCAATGAGAATTTACCCATCTGATCTTTCATGTCCAGCACTACTCATTTCCTTGATGTTCTTTAAAAGCTTCCTTCCTACCAGCCTGATGAAATAAAGGCACACAGTGAATGTTATAAGATTAGAACTTTCTCCAAAATCAATTCTAAACCTAATACAGAATGCTAGAATTTGCTGAGGTGGAGGAGACCCACAAGGATCAGCAAATCCCACTCCTGGCCCTGCACAGGACAGGTGGCTCTGGGGCAGATCTGCTTTAGATCCTTCTGCCAGGCTTCCAGACCACATTCCATCACCTTGGAAAGCTCACAAAAATACAGATGCTGCAGAAAATTTTGGACAGTTAGATAAGGAGATGTAGCCTTTATCAGCTTGCATTTCTTAGCTATTAAATCCTGATGCCCTTCAATGCTGCACGTTATAAAATGAGCTCTGTTCCTACAGCGACAAAATGTTGTAAAAAAAATGAAAGGAGCCTGAGCAATCAAGAATGGAAGGAGAAAAAAATATTAAGAGCTGAATAAAACTTTGCAAAAAACCAGGGGAGCATATTGGTACTATTTTTATGAACTCCCATTTAATGATGTGGAAACGCTGCTCGTGGCAGGTACAGGAGCTGCACAAGGTCACAGAGCAAATCAGGCTGAGTTATCTCCAGGTCTGGGCTCCCAAAATCACACCCCCATGGCATTTGGGAGTTGTAGAGTAACTAAAAACATCTATTCCCACAGTGGAAACCCCTTCCAAAAGCCTCACAAGGCAGGAAAAACCCCTCTGGCTACCAGGATGTTATTTCTAATCATTATTTAATACTTTTTAGCTAAAAACTGAACACACCTTAGCAATCCTGAGCTCCTACCAGAGCCTAAACCTTACAGTACATCACACAAAATGAATTTACTACTCTGGAGTTTATGTAGGAAGGAGTTGAAGAAATGTGAATCCTAATGTGAATTTCTCAGCTTTCTTCCTGAAGATGGATTCCTTAGACAAATCTCCTGGTAGCCCTGCTGTACATTCTGTAATTTTCCACTTAGAGGTCTGTATTCAGGACAAATGAGAGCTGGCCCCTGAGACAGAAGCTGGGGAAATGGGTTATAAGGTTAGAAGTGCAGTAAAGTTTGATGGAAATGAGGAAAAATGAAAATATTGACTAAAACGAGCCAGCCAAGGGGAACAACTATGAAAGAGAGGATGGGAATAGAGAATTTTTCAATCTATGCATATAAAGAGTAAAACATGGTGTTTTGGATATCTCTATTCACACTCCTGAAGTTACTTCTAAACCTGTTTTTTTGGGGTTTTTTTTACAGTTCAGTCTGAAATGGTAAAAAGTTCAAAAAACCTCAGTTCCTGCAACAACAAAGGCACAATTTCCACCATGGAAAAGCTGGACTTGTGCACTGGGAAAATCTGTGTTAAACACAACTATTCCCACAGTCAAACCAAATTCCTGCCTGACTCCTCCTCTGCTGAGATTAGAAATGCTTTCTGTCACCATGAAATTTGCTGGAAAGCATATTACTCCACAGAATTTCACTGGAATGATGAATTTCAGAGCAATCCTGGAAGACACTTCTGTAAACAAAAAGGGATCAGTTCTGCTGGGAAGTTTTCCCCAAAACAGCTCAGTCAAAATTCAACATTTCAAAGTCAAAGAAAACTTGTGACCTTGTGGGGTCTCACTGCCCTACTCTGATTTGATTGGTAATAAATTCAATTAATTTCCCAAAGTCAAGCCTGTTTTGAGGGTAATGGGTGAATGATCTCTCCCTCTCCTTACCTCAACCCATGAGAGTTTCATTCTATTTTCTCTCCCTGCCCAGCTGAGGAGGGGAGTGATGGAGCATCTTTGGTGAGCACCAGCCAGGATCAACCCTCCACAGCCCTTTAAATGTATTTTTTTTTGCCCATAAAGAAAATAAAAGGCATTTCTCAAAAGTGCTGATTTAAAAACATTATTTCTAAAAGCTTCCAGCTACAGGAACCAAAGCTGAAAAAGAGACTTTTCCTCAGAAAGCTGCAAACCCTGTTGGTGATGAAGTTTCTGAGCTCCTTGCCCTCCAAGGGGACCCATGTTTGCCTGAAGGAAATAAATGAGTGGTGACTGAACATCAGCAGAGCAGAGCTCCAGGAAGGGAAGGTGGCAGGTTCATGTTTTATTTCCTTTCCTGACACAGGACTGAAAGGCTTTAAATCCAATTTCTGCTCAGAGTACATCCTGTTGGTCAAAGCTCCCTGCCCAACAAACCTGACAACATTTGGCTTGGAATTCACCAGAATGAATCCAACTTTCCTTCAGGTGGAGCCTCCTCGCTGTCCCCTCACACTCCTGACCCTCTGGATCAGCTGATGGAGGCAGGAGCAGGATCCCACCTCCCCTGGGATGGCTCAGGCTACACAAACCTGCAGAGGGGATCATTTTCTGGGCACTCACCCGTTGGTGGGCAGGGGGGGACGTGGTGGGGCTGCTCAAGTCCTGGCTCTCCATGAGGTTCCCGTAGTCGGCCGTGCTTCCTTTGAGGGGCAGAGGAGGGGGAACGTCGGGGATGTCAGAGCTGGACATCCCATTCAGCTCCAGATCTGCAAAAAAAGCCCCACTGGGTGAACTCTGCCAGCAGCTGAATCCTGCAATTCCACAATGCTTTAGGTTGGAAAGGACTTTATGGATCATCCAGTCCCACTCCCTGCCATGGGACACCTTCCACTACCCCAGGGTGCTCCAAGCCTCATCCAACCTCACTTTAAAATGCCCTCAAAATACTTGAACAACCCCCTATTTTTAAATAAAACGTAATTTTTGCCTCAGATTTCCCACCAAAATATTAATGGCTTAGAAAATAAAATCTTCCCAGCTTCAAGCTCGCCTTGTACATGAAAACACAATGAAGAGTTTTGCAAAGTGCACGAAGGAAATATAATCTGGCTAAGTTTTGTTGACTTTCTCTCAGTAAAATAAAAGCTCCCTGTTAATAAAATGCACAAATGAAAGCCTGGAATTAAGTACACCTCTCTCCAAAACTTTCAGGCTCCAGGTAACTGTAACAAATGAGCAGCCATTAGTTGTTGGGTAAATAAAATCGTGCACGAGAAAGTATCAAACATTTATTATTCCTTTTTGCTGGGTAGAAAATTCCCTTTCCTTAGCACATAAATCCTCCCAGGTATGTGCTGGAGAGGCAAATAGCCTGAGGGACAATAAAGTTTATGGAGGCCTGAGTGACACATAGGTTTTTGGGGAGAAATCCCCCCAAGGTGTATTTCAGGGTAATTCAGTCATTTGAATACACTCATTTCAATTCAGTCATTTTATTTAAATCCACTGTGATCTGTACAAGATAAGAAATTGAAAATATTTTTTTTTTTTATAAATGAGGGAATTTTATTTAGGAAAAGAGAAAAAAAGGTGGTTTCTGTTTTATTTTACTGAGGTGACTTGTGAAACAACAGAGGACTTGCTTATGCAGATGTTTTTATTGCAAAGTTCATATCAATATTTCATTTAAAGTGTGATTTTGTTGTTCTCTAAAATGGCCTCTCACAACACGATTTAACTCTAAGGTGGCTCTATTGATTTGTCACCGAAAACTGTAATTTTACTCCTCACCTGAACTCTGAACTACACTGGAAAAAGGTTATTTTCCATCCTGTGACTTCACATTTTCAGTGGCTTCCTCTCCATTAGGATGAAAAATATTGTTTGTCCACCAGGACCCGAATTTCTCATCGCTTTTTCCATTGCTCCTGTTTTTTATCCTTCCCTTTCCACAGAGAGGAATTTTCTCCATTTCCCAGACACTCCTAAGAGTTTCCTTTATGGATCTCCATGAGAATCTCCTTCTGCTCAGCTCATGGAATTAAACTGCAGCTGGAAACCACGTTGTGCACTGGTAACTAAATACTGATGTTGGGAATGAACTCCCCTGTCCATTCTGGATGAATTCCCCATCCATTCTGCAGGAATTCTCAGGAATATGAGACCTTTAATGTCACAAAACAACTCCTTGGCACAGTCCTGTACATCTCCCCCACAACTAAACAACTGTATCTTAGCTAAATCTATTCATATCTGGATTTGTTTGGTTGGTTTTTCCATGCATTTTAGGATAATACAGGGAAATGGTATTTTCTTTAATGTGTTTAGTCAGAGCTTTAGCAAAACCTGGGGTCCTGCTTTGGAAAGAGAAACCTTTCCATATTTCCAGGAAACCAGGCATGTTTTTAGGCCTCTTTGTAGACATTCCTTGAGAAACTGAAAGAGAGTGGAATAACATGCAATTTCCCAAAATAAAGTGAATTTGACCACTCTGACCACTTCAGCTTTGCATTTTACATGATATTCTTCCAACTAACAAGATTTAACTTCTTCCATGACAAAACTTTGAACTTCACCTAAGCCAAGTGCTCCCAAGAGGATGGTGAGACCCATTTTGTTAGGAATAACCCAAATCCTTTGTTTCTTTGAACAAATCCTTGGAAGATGCATGGAAAAGCAGGTGAGGAATGTTTTCAGCAGAGCTGGAGAGGAAACAAGGTGTGGAGGCAACTCTGCTTGAAGAACCTGGCTGGAACCCAGCTGTCCATGCAGCTGTGTCCTGCTCTGCTTCTCCCCCTTTCCCACCTGGAATTTCCTGCAGCCCCTGCTGCAGCCTGGCCATGGCACCTTCCCAACCTCATCCTGATACAGGTAGGAATAAATCCCTGGAAATGTGGGCAGAGCAATTTCCACCCACGGGAAGAGCTCGTCAAATACACGGGCAAGGTATTTGCATTTATCTGGCAACTGTTTAATGGAACAAGATTCTATCCTGAAAAACAGTGATTTGCCCAAGTCTCTGATCTTTCCAATGGTTCTGGGAAATCCAGGGAATATCCACCCTGCAGCAGAAACAGGTGTTGAACAAAAGCCTCAGGAATTTTCAGTGTTGTCCCAAGAAAATCTATTTGCTGCAGATCTGGTAATTTTCTCAGCTCAACTACACCCCCTTAAGATGGTCACTAGAGAAATAATTGCCCCAAATTTCTGGTGTGCTCCCATTATTGAAGTGAAATTCATTATTCAGGGTGGTTCATCAGATGAGTGTGCTCGGATTATTTTTTCCTTGCTGGGCATGTGCCACTGGGAAGATCTTGGAGCTGCCAAGGGATCTGTGAAGGGATTCTTTCTTCATCTTACCCTAATGATGACATTTTTCACTCCCTTCTCCTAAAGTGCCAGCTAACAGGCAGCCAGGATTGCTTAGCAACCCCTTACCTGCTTTTAGCCAATTTGGGCTCTGAAGGAACTTCTTTCTCCTTGGAATTCCTAAATAATTTTATCACTGTAATTCCTCAAATGATTTCAGACCAGTGCAATAAGTGGATCCTATTTTACATTATACCTACCAACCTCTAGCATAAAAATATTCTCAGAAATATCTGGTAACTTCAGATATTTTTTTTAAAAGAGAATCAAATGAAGTGTTAATAAAATGTACGTATGAACAAAAAATCCAATTAAAAATAACCCTTGCATGAGTATATTTTCTCTACTTCTCTGTATTCCCAGTTTTTAGCATATTTTGGCTATAAAACTGTAAAGAATGGCAAGTTTTGGCCATAAATTTTAAAGAAAAGTGAGAGTTATCAGATCACTGCAATCAAAATATTTGCTTTGGGTGCCTGACTATTTAAGAGAAAAAGTTTTAAAGTACCAAAACCAGTAAATAAAAGTGACCTTGATGGAACAAGATTTTTTTTTTTAAGATTGATCTTCTCTTCTCCTCCTTACTAACACTGCACTCTTGACCACTGGAGTAGGATTTGGGAACATGTATCAAAAAAATCTTTTTTTGCTTTTTTTGTCACACACTGGCAGCTGCAAACTCTGAATAAGAGGTTTTGGGAAAGAAATAGGTGTTGGATTACACCCAGTTCTGCAATAGGGTTTGCTGCAGACTGAACAAACAGATGATATTTTACAAAAAAATTGAGTGATAGATGTCAATGTCAAACAAAAACTACTTCAAAAAGCCTGACCTTTATTTTCCCTTCTGGCTTGTACTCACAACATATCAAAGACAAGCTTTTTTAATGTCCAATTACAAAAAAATATTGCTTTTTAAGCCTTTATGCTCCAAAACACTCAATACAGGATCAAGCATGACATGAATTTTTGACTGTTACTCTACACCTAATTAATTGTTAATGACTACTTGAAAAGAAACTATTTCAGTGCAACAGTTTTGCTTGGTTTTGTAAAATATTGCAACGATTTTTGCTGGCAAACCTAAGAGTTTAGGTAACACCCAGTGCAAGAAACACCCCAGGGACGGCAAAAGGAGCAACTCACCTCAAACCAAGGTGTGAAGAAATACTCAGGAAATACATTCCCACACTAAAAGGAATTTCTTTCCCAGGGAAGACTTACTGGGCTGGATGCTGAAGGTGAGTTTGGTCTGAGGGGTGATGCAATTTCCCAAAAATAAAATGAATTTGACCACTCTGAACACTTCAGCTTTCCATTTTACATGATATTCTTCCAACTAACAAGATTTAACTTCTTCCATGATAAAACTTTGAACTTCACCTAAGCCAAGGTGCTCCCAAGAGGATGGTGAGACCCATTTTGTTAGGAATAACCCAAATCCTTTGTTTCTTTGAACAAATCCTTGGAAAAGCAGGTGAGGAATGTTTGCAGCAGTGCAAGAAATACCCCGGGGACGGCAAAAGGAGCAACTCACCTCAAACCAAGGTGTGAAGAAATACTCAGGAAATACATTCCCACACTAAAAGGAATTTCTTTCCCAGGGAAGACTTACTGGGCTGGATGCTGAAGGCGAGTTTGGTCCGAGGGGTGATGGGGGGTGGGGTCAGCTGGGAGCTGGCCGGAGCGGGGGACACGGAGAATCGCCGCTCGCTGGACATCACGTTCAGCACCTGGCTCTTGGGTCTCTGCGGCCTCAGGGGGCTGATCTGGGGGGACAAAAGCAGGGACAGGAGTGAGAAAAATGAGTGTCAAAGCTGGAATTGCCACGGTTTGCTCCTGGTGAGGCTAAAAAAAGCTTAGAGCAGAGAACTTCTCAGCTACAGCCATGAAGCAAAGTCACCTGTGAGAAACAAATGTATTCTCACCCACTGAATCAAAACAATCCATGTTCTCAGGCTGAATTTGTGTCAACATAAGAGCAAGAATGAAAACATCTCACACCTGCAGAGAACAGTAGGTGAGCCCTTTCCTAATTGGTCAGAGTCATTGTTTATACCTTTTAGCCTGTGGTGTTTTGGAGTCAGAATAGCAACCAATGCAATATTGTTTGTTACAATGTACACTATAAATGGTGCCCGGGTTTTTTAATCAATCAGTTGGACTTGCACTTGAGAAAAGAACACTGCACTCTGTGTCGTGTGTGACTCGACAGGGATGTGCTCCTAAAAGTCAATATTGCTGATTCACAGCTCCAGGTCCTTCCCTTCTCCCAGGGAATCCCAGCTCCTCACAGCCCGGCCTGGTTTGCTGAGTAATTCCCCAAACGCTTGTTCAGTAACAGCTGAGGAAGTTTAGAGCCTTGCACCACATGATACAGCACTCAGAATCTTTATTTTTTCTCACACAGATCTACTCTCCAGTTAGAATATATCTCTTTAACCATTTGCAGGTGAAACTCTCTTCTGATGAAGACATCATCTGTCCTGAAACACTTTCTTGGTGGTTCCTGAGTGTGCTTGTATTTAATTCACTGAAATATCCCTTTTTTTTTCTTTTATTTCCTTTTCCTTTTCTTTCCTTTTATTTTCTTTGCTTTCCTTTTCTTTCCTTTCCTTTCCTTTCCTTGCTTTCCTTTTCTTTTCTTTCCTTTCCTTTTCTTTGCTTTCCTTTCCTTTTCCTTGCTTCATAATCCGTTCAAATTTTCCATCAGGAACCCTCAAAAGGTATTTGTAATCTGATGGGCAATTCATGCTTTAGTTAAGGCCATTCTTTTTACTGAGTTTAATTCTGAGCTCTACTGATGCTCCCCTTTCACCACCCCCATAGTAACAGGAATCACAGTGAAAAAAAAAAAAAAAAGAACTTTTTCTTTCCAGCAGATCCCAGAAAATGGAGTAGCAGCCTGGAGTTAAGAGGGGAATTACTCCAAGGTGCTGCACTGGGACAAAACAGAAAGTGCCAGCAGCAATCCAGGCTTTTTTCAAAGGATTTTGTCATTTCCCAGTGTTTGGGTTTTTATGAAGTACATTGGGAAGGAGAAATCTGAAATGATGTAGAAGTGCTTATTTTTCTTTTCAGAAAACAAACCCTAAAAGGCTTTGCATTAAAGGTTGTGCCTGTGAGAGCCTTCTACAACAAATGAATGACCATAAAGTATGGACTTTTTTTTTGGAAAGTTCATCAATACCTCAGGGTGAGCTCTCAGAAATTTTTCTGATGCTAAAATTCAAATCCTAGAGACTCCAAAGGTTTCTGCTTTCCAGATCTGTTAAAGCATATTTTTAGTAGAATGGATAAGCAAAGCGATCATTTTTTCAGGGGCAGATAATTACAAAAAAACAACTACGAAAAACACATTAATTGGTGAGGGAAACATGCCAGAATCAAGAATAAAGACAGAATCAAGAGAAAAACCAACTGGAGGCAGGTCCCCAATTTAAACCACTCTGGAATGATTAAATAAATGGGAACTTCTCCTGTGATTGACAATCTTGGGCCTCCTCTGAAAGCTCCACATAAATCAGGGATCTGCTGAGGAACAGGAGCTCTTGGGGGGCCACCAATCCATAATGAAGCCATTGCTAATTTCTCCTGGCCTAAGGAAGGGCAGATCAATGGTGAGTGATGTGAGACAGCAGCAGATCAATAAAACACAGCCTGTTCTTCTGACTTCCAACAGCAGCCTCCGAGTGCTCTGTTCACCACCTGGCCTCAGAGCTGGCTTTGCTCTCAGCTCCTGGGATCAAAAAGCATTAAAGAGGACAATTTATGTTGAAAAAGTTGATGTCATACTTAAAAGAAGGTAATAAATCTCTAGGAAACGATGAAGATATTCCTGATCATCTTCACATACTGAAGTGCTTGATTTATCTTTGTTATTTTATGGAATTAAGGCCTGGGGTTTGATCAGTCAATAAATTCATGGTCAGTGCAGTGGAATTTGGGGAAGAGTATTTAAATCATGTAATTAAACATTCTGCAGTTTTAGAACTTCCCCGTGTTCTGCCATGGTGATTTGTGTGATTGGAAAAAAGAAGTTCCAAAATAAGACTGGAAACTCTCATTTCTTTAGACAACACCATTGCTGGGAAGAGCAGCAGAAGCTCTGAAGAGATGGGGATGGCCACTGATGTTTCTCCCACTTGATATTCTCTGGAAATTTGTCTTCTGCTCTAAAATCCCCAAATATTTCAGAAGTCAGAACTAAGAATCTGTTAAAAAAATCACCAAGTAACCGTAATGTTTTAATTGAATGAGTGACAGCACAACGAGCTGTAAAATTCTCAGCTGAATGGATCCAGTATCTAGAATAGAAAATTTAGTAGCTCATAGTACTAATTACTAAAATGTCACTTTAGAAACTTTTTAAAGTTTGATTTCCATTTCTAGTCAAATCTGTACTCCTAACTTTGTTCTTAAAAAAAAAAAAAAACCTTAATTTTTTTCCCTCTCCATTTTTAATCTAGCAAACTTTCTTCTTCCAGGTAGTTAATGCAGGAGAAAGCAAAATTTATTTTTCTTCATACAACACAGTGCTTTGGGAGTAATTTCTACTTAAAAAAGGAACTTGCACACGAACGTTGAACAATGGAAAAGCTGAATTCCTACCAAATTCCCCTTCATATCATTAACAGGAGGTGCCTCCAGCAGGCAAAAATTTTAAGCCAAATTTTATCTTTAAACTTATCCTTGATATGATGTGTTCAAAATTCCACAAGGCAGCAGTGGGAATTGGGCAAGCACTCGTGTAAACTGATCTCAAGAGAGTTTCTTCTGCTTCACCTAAAAATGAACCCCACTCACACCAAACCTTCCAAATTGATTTGGTTGTCCTGGAGCTCATCAGGGCTTCTGCAGAGGCTGAAAAGAGAGAGTTTTTCTCTCAATAGCAAACTCCTTTTCATATTATTGATCTGTGGACTTGAAGGAGCTCAAAGCAACTGTAAGTAACCAGTTCTGACATTTAATTTCCCTCCCTGTCCATAACCAGGGGAATATTACTCACACCAGTCAGCCACTGAAAGCTCCTGACTGGGAAGATTGGACAAACTTGAGTCAAACCACGTTGGGCTTTGCTGATTTTTGCTCCTCAGATGACAAATGGGAATATGCCCTGAGGGGTTATCTTGCCCTCCTTTCCAGCTAGAATTTGCATTTTTCCAGTCATAAACAAGCTTCTCCAATCTCCAAGACCTCTGAGAGCTGACAGTGACCTCGCTGTGACATCAACCAGGTCTTCAGCATCCTTGGATGCCTCCCAACTGCTCCAACTGACTCAGCTGCCCTGAAACACAATTTGCTTCTTCTGTGACATCCCACAAGCTCTGCTGGTCCATTGGGATCTGGGAGATGCCAGTGCAAGTCCTGCCATGGTGACCCCAGTCCTCAAGCAGCCAAAACACAGCTGCTGCAAGGTGCAAAGCCAAATGCATGGCTGCAAAACCCTGGGACATGGAAATCTGTGCAGAATGATGCTCACCTGGCTGGCTCTGGCAGGAGGAATCACCATTTAATCAAACCAAGGCTCATCCAAAATTTACTGAAGTCAATGGAAAAGTTCATTGGTTTCAAAGGTGAAAAGCCTGAGACCACCAGATGGGATTTTACTGGAGTTTCTGACTGGGCACATCAAACACAAGAAGTCTGATTTTTCAGGATGTCCCAAGACAAGTGTGAGAGATTAACCCATCTCTGGGTGGAAAAGGAGGACAAAATCCAGAAAACAGAAGAAAGGTGGCTGAATATTTCAATAATATCTTCCTATAAATACCAAACAGAAAGAATTAAAGGATCCAGTAATTACGGGTGAGAGAGAAATCATTCCAAAATCCAATGTCAATGACACAGCAGCAACAAGACTCTGCTGAGTGCAAAGTTGGCTCTACAAGCACTTGTGCAGATCTTCAAAAGAACATTACATTTATTTCTGGGAGGCAAGTTTGAAACTCTTGGCCTCCAAACAGGTGTCCAGGCAGAGATTTGGAGGTCACAGTCAGTTCACGCTCTCCCTGCTCCAGCTTTAGACATCCCTGCTTTCAATTTCCCAGCTCCAGCTTCTCAGGTTACCTAAGCCTTGAGGAGAGTTCCAGTGAATTAAATCTAAGCCAAGAAGAGAGGGTTTAAGGGAGATATGCCCTGGTTTTAATATCCTTACACACAAGAACAGCTCCGGATTTTCTGCTCCAAGCAGCCCTTCAAGGACGTGCAACTGCCAACGGAATGACCTTGGAATATCCCCCCAAAAAACTGTTCAGAAAGCTGAAACAAGAGCAAACCCATCCCCATCTAATTCCAAAGGCAATTCCAAAGGTTGCTGGGATAGCAGCATTTATTTCAGCTATGCTGGGCCATCTGCTCCTTTATCAAACAGTCACACAGAGCTTCGGGTGAAGATTTTCCAAGGATCTTTTCCCCACTGTAAATCAAATCTGTATTTTTGACTCATGAGCATGTATATTAACACCGTGGTGTGTCCCCTCAGAGTTATTTCTGGTCTACAAAGGAACTAAATGGTAAAAATCAACATTTTAGTTTCAAAAGAGAGACAACAGGGCTCAGAATTAGATGAAGCTTTCCTTGCTAATAAAGTTACCGTTTCTGAAAGGATCACTGCTTCAGCCTGCTGCAGAGAAATATCAGTAGATTTAAATTCTTTATCAAAGATCTCTTGATGCTTGCTGTTCCTCTTCTCCTTCTTCTTTTCCTTTTTATCTTTATCTAGGTCATCCTTGTCCAATTTATCTTGCGACCTAGAATGCATCTTTTTTGGCAGGAGGGGCTCCAGCACGAACCTAAAGGAAAATGTTGTTGCTCAGATCAATAAAATGCTATTTTCAAAACAACTGATTTTTATTTACATATTTCCCAAAGTCTCACTTGAGTTAATGAGGCTTTGCTAATCCAGGAAAACTCATTAGAGGGAGAAGGAAGGGGCAGAAGGTCACAAGACTCATAATTGTCTTTTAATAAGAATTACTGCAGAACTGCTGGAGAAGAAGAGCTGCAGATTTCCCTGCTATGCAGTAAATTTATTGGTTTATGGCTGCACAAACTCCTGAATTTCACATAAAAAATGGGTTTCTCATTCAGCACTGGCCCTCTCCATGCTGTGGCACCTGGAAACTCCAGTCCCACCCCCTGCCATGGGCAGAGACACCTTCCACTATCCCAGGGTGCTCCAAGCTGCCCATGGACACTTCCAGGGATGGAGGATTCTTAGCCAGACAAAGTATTTTATGATTTATTTTTATATTAAAAATGAAAAAAAAACCCATTAAGATCACACATAGACAAAATCACACTGGCAGATTTTAAGCCTGTCTTAAATAATCACATTACAAAAGCAAAACCAACTCAAAAATTCCCAAAGAAGGACACTTTTCAACCCTGGAAAAGCATCTCTCGTGCCATGGGGTGCATGCAGGATCTTAGCTGTGAAATACCAGAGTACTTGTATTTCAGATAATTTGAAGTGACATTATCCTAATCCCCACCATTAGCAGCAATATCCCAAATTATGATTCTTTTGCATTGTTGTTCCCACTCTACATCAGCTCATTTGATGGGAAGCAGCCCCTGAGCCATTTCCCAAAGGCTGAATCCCATGGGTTGGGAACAAACCCACAAAATATTCATCTCATTTCACAGGCAGGGAAAAGGGAAAGCAACAATTTGCCCAGGGCCACAATGAACTTCACTGACAGAGCCCAGAGCAGAGTTCAGCTCTCCCAGCCCAGGACTTTTTAGGCACCTGAGCTGTGTATTTTGGGCTGGGTGGTGCCAGCGCCTCTGACTGCGAATTTACAACAGGAATTTCCATCCTTCAGACAATGATTAATTGTTTCCCTTCCAAGCACTGTTATTAGGACTATTAATTAATTGGATTATTAATGGATCTGTGCTACAATGGGTCAACACTCCATGCTCCATCTGGAAGCACTTTGGGATTGCCAAGAGCTGACAAATCCCACCCGACCTCGGGGTTCTCCCACTTCCAAACCCTGAGTGCAAGTGCTCACATTTGTATTTTTAAGTCTCATTTTAAGCAGGGAATAAACCCAAGGCCCTTTTATAAGTCAGTTTTATTTATACACAGATTTGGGAGTTGTAAAACACATCCTGTGTCAAAGTCTGCTTTGAGTCTCTGCTGTTTAGAAGCTCCAGAGCAGGAGCTGGAAATGGTATTAAATAGAAATGGGGTGATTTGGACAAGACATTCTTTTAGCTTCATTTTTAATTGTTTTCTAGCTTCATTTATATTCTCAAAATTAACATATGAAGAGGAAGGACATGGAAAGAGAAAGGAGAACTGACCATAAACCCCACCAATTCCAGTAGGAACAGGAGGGAACTTCTGCCAGGTGAGCAATGCCAAACCACCCACATGATTTTACAGCCACTTGAATTTTTGAGGTGTTTCGTGGTATTATTTACAGCTGATGATTTTTCTTCTCCTGCTCCATTGATCAAAAAAATGAGGGTTTTTTTTTAAGGTTTTCCTGTATTGCTCTGGGCTCAGAGCAGGAACTGAAGTGCACCATGATCTTTGTTGGATCTTTGTAAAAACTCACTCTGAGGAGACTCAGAGCCTCAAAAACTGCTAAGTGACACCTACCATAGCACAGCTGAGAGGTGAAACTGAAGGAAAAAAGTATCCAATGAAAAGTAAAATAAATTTTAAGATTTTGAAGTGAAAACCAGAAAGAGGCAGAGAAAGAATCCGTATTCTTTTTCTGAGACAAAACAAAGTTGCCCCACTAATCTGGGATGGTTGTTCTGCCTGAGTTCCAGCAAGACAATTTTGTTTAGAATTAGTCAAAACTCAGGATTTCTGCTGTCCCCCATTTACACCAATGTGTGGAATCACTGCAGAGGGCAATGGAATGAGAACTGAGCTGTGCTCTGTTTGCAGCTCTTCCCAATGTAAATTATCTCTTTGTAATCAAGACAAGCATTGTGTTGGTCCTGAGGTGCTGGATTTAATTTTACTTGATGCTTTTAGTCTCTAGTCAGGCAGTAACTTCCCTCTGAAGGTGCACAGGAGCTTCCAGCACATCCCTGTAAATCAGCAGCCCTTCAGAAGGCTTTAAAAAACTGCTGCCTTGGTCAAATATTGCATTTCTGGATTACAGGGATGCCTGAGGGGAGGAAGAGGGAGAAGGGACTTCTGAGGCTGCATGGAAAGCCCAGACAGCAAACAGATTATTTTGTTCTTTAAGGGATGTGACTGTGAGACAGGGCTTATCAACAGAATTCCCAGTTCTCCTGTGAAATATCTTGATCAGTCTTAAAGTACAATCTTGCCATAAGCAGCTTTTCCTCTGGCAGCCCAAGTGAGCAGCAGGGATTGAGCAGCCAGGCAGTCTCTCCCTGAGCCCAGCTCCACCTGCCTCTGGGACAGGGCTGGCTGCACACCCTGCAGAGCATCCCAGCTGCACCCACACACCTGTGAGACCCTAAAAAGGGGGATTCAGCTCCTCTCTAGGGGTTTTTGGTGTTGTTTGAATGCTTAGAGGGTTTTGCTTAACTTTGCTAAAGAAGGCAAAGAAGAGCATTGTGTTTATCTAGGTTAGGAAACAGGAAACCTTGAGAGAAATGTCTCTGTAGGTTGGGGTTTTTTTAGCCAATATTAGGCTGTCACTTAAAAAAATCATGGAATGGTTTGGGTGGGAAGGAACCTTAAAACTCACCCAGTTCCAGGGGCAGGGACACCTTCCACTGTCCCAGGCTGTTTCAAGCTCCAAATTCCAACCTGGCCTTGGGGCACTGCCAGGGATCCAGGGGCAGCCACAGCAAATCTGGGAATTCCTTCCCAATATCCCATCCATCCCTACCCTCTGGCAGTGGGAAGCCATTCCCTGTGTCCTGTCCCTCCATCCCTTGTCCCCAGTCCCTCTCCAGCTCTCCTGGAGCCCCTCCAGGCCCTGCAAGGGGCTCTGAGCTCTCCCTGGATCCATCTCCAGCTGAACACCCCTGACTCTCCCAGCTGCTTCCAGCTCCGGGACCTGGGAATGCCGACCACCCCCAAAGCCCAGGATGTTTTGGGGACCTTCCCTGAGGATTCCTCACTCACCCATCAGAGCCAGGCCGGGAGGGAGTGCTGTCTGAGGACAGGGAGGACACGGAGGCCACGGACAGGGGCCGGGATGACGAGGGCATGGTGAAGGAGCGGACCATGGAGCGGGGCCGGCTGCCCCGCCGCTCATCCAGGCTGGACAGCTGCAGCCAAGAAATGCCACATCTTACTGCTTAAAACCCCCCCAAAAAACCCCCCCCCCCCAATATCCACGTGCCAAAGGCAATGTGGGAAGGCTCCAGGGATTTTCTTCCAGGTAGACTTTGGTATTATGTAATTAATTAATCACAACCAATACTTCGTGTTTAACAACAAAAAAACCCAGTTTCTAAAGGAAATCCTTCTCAAGGACTGGACAGAAATATTTAGGCCCTCACAGGCACATGTATAATTTTAAGCATATTCCAAGAATTCCTTTGTTCCAATGGTATTGCCATGCTTTTTTACATCTTGTCATTAAAAAACGATCTTTTTACATATAATTTTTTAATCCATCTCTGCCATTGTTGTGACTGCCCTGTCAATATATTTCAATGCAATGGACTTCATAAAAACCCAAAAAACTCAAAGTAAAAACCCACTAAGAGAAATTTTATGTCAAAAATACCAGGGGAACCAATTTACAGAGTGACACCAGGTTAAGAAGAAAATATATGAAAGTTTTGATTTTGTTTCAGACCATTTCAGAGTTCTGAATATTTCTCCAAGCTTTGTTAATCATAAATAACTGATATATGCATAAAATAATTGAACTCTTTCAAACAACAAGTAAGAATCTCATGCTGTTTAATTACAGGTATATTTTCCACCCTGTCAACTACTGGTAAATTGGCCTTGTACAAAGAAGACAGAAGTGATAAAACTCCATCAGACCTGAAAATTCTTACTGGTGAAATTAAGAGAGATAACACCACTTTCCAGTCATCTCCTTGATGATGTAAATGGATATTACTGAAGTGACTGACATGCAGGTATCATTAATGTTAATTATTTCTGTTCTCCCTGGGAATAAATTACTGTTTGAACTTTTTCCTGAATATATAAATTCACAAGATGGGACTTGAAGGACCACAAACAGAACATCAGTTAAAGGATACCATAAAGGCTGGCATGTTCTCTGTAAGATCTCAGTGTCACCATTAAAAAAAGGTGTCATTACTACAGACAGAATTCCAGAATGATTTAGGGTGGAAAAATCTTCTGAGATTTAGTCCAAGCTGTGCCCAGTGCCCACCTTGTCCCCAGCCCAGGGCACCGAGTGCCACATCCAGGAATTCCTTGGACACCTCCAGTGGTGGGGACTCCAAACTTCCCTGGGATGGGAATTCCAATCCTTGACAACCCTTCCCATGGGGAAATTCCTGCTGATGTCCAACCTGCCCCCACCCTGGCCCAGCCTGAGGCCGTTCCCTCTCCTCCTGTCCCTGTTCCCTGGGAGCAGAGCCTGACTCCCCCTCACTGCCTCTCCTGGCAGCGAGTTGTGCTGAGCCACAAGGTCCCCCCTGAGCCTCCTTTTCTCCAGTCATCCTATAATTCCTCCCATTCCATGAATTTTTGACTGAATTATCAATTCTACCCTGAATTACAAAGCTCTTTGTTTGTTCTGACCTTCCTCCACACTCAACACTCAAAAGCAGAACAAACCTCCACTGAAACACCAGGAATTCTTGGCTTTCCTATAAGGATGAAGCATTAACTGGAAATAAATTGCTGGAATGAGAAAAGCATAAATTTCATTCCTTTAAAACTCATGAAGTAAACTCCTTAAGCTGTGGTTTTCTTGCCTGCCTACACTCAGTGTAGGTACAATGGTATCACAGAGCAGCACAGCCCTCTCTTCCCTAAAGGAATTCCACCTACGAAAAGGTGACATTCAGCTCTGGAAGAATCCTGCTAAGTGCCCATTTTTAAATGCATTTTTGTAACCCAAATCCTTCAACATTGAAGGATTATCTTGACTTTCAAGGAACAGACTCAGGCAGTTTAGAAATTGCTGCCGTGCTCGGAAATGAAAGCACCGAGGCTTCCCCAACATCTCTCATCTGCTCAGCATCCCATAATTTCATCATCACTGGGAACAACCAGGAATGCTACATCTACATATTCTTCTCAATCAATGGAATCATCACACAGGAACAGAGAGTTGCTGTAATTTAAGGAAATTCCAGATCTTGTGGAAAGGAGAAATTGGGAGGGAACTTACGACGGCGCGGACTCCGTATTGCTTTTCCACCTTGTCCTTCAGCTGCCTGAAACACGCCTCCATCCTCTCATGGAACGGCCTCAGGGCCTCTGTCACCTTCTCCCCATGGATCCGGATGCCTTCAGCCAGGAATGGGATCTGGAAAAGCAGAGTTTGGCTGCTCCACCCTGCCCAGCCCTTCCCGAGCAAAGGGACGCGGCGGCAGCGCTCCCCCAGCACTGAGAGAGCTCAGGAAAGGGTAACAGTGTTTGTAATAAGAGCAACAGTAATAGCAATTATAACATTATTAATAATGATAACAATGATGATGATGATGATGATGATACAGCAACAATAATAAAAAGATTAAAAATTACAAGAATTATCATCATGATCACGGTGATCATCATCATTCATTGCATATAAGACACAACAGGATCTAAATCCCTGCTGTCCATGATTTCCCTTTTTTTCTGTTAAGCAAAGTCCTTTAAATTTAATCCAGCCCTAATTCTGTGCAGGGATCTCACACTGGATTTATCCCACAGCACAAACCCTCCTGTGATATTCCATTCTCAAGCCCCCACAGATTCTGTACTTTCAAACACCAAACTGATGAATGATGAGTCTCACACCAGGTTATTAATACCAAATCCTTTCCCAGTTCCATGAGAATAAAACCCTGAAGAAGAAAATAGTTTATGTTTTCTTTAATAAATGCTCTTTCTAAAGCTGCAAATGAGCTACATCCTTGGACAGATATATATTGCAGAGCAATATTTATTAATAAAACATACAGTTTTATAAGCTATACAGTTCTCCTTAGAAAAACTATTTTATTTTCTCTGGGAAGAAAACAGAAGGGGAAAAAAATTAAATTAATTCTCTTTTGTAACTGAAAATAATCATTTATCTTCAAGGCTTCTGTCACAAAATATCCATGCCAGCACAGGATTATATAATTAGTTTCTAGTGTGGAGGTGTAGTTGACCTTTGGAAATATTTTAAGAGAGACATTTTCATTCCCACAGCTACCCAGACACACCATTAGAATTTTCTACCTCCAGCTCAGGAAAAATATTTCCTCTTCCAGGTCTGTTTCAGCCCACTCAGTGCCCTGATTCTAACTCAGATATTCTCTGCAGCAATCAAGCTAAGAGTCTTCTTCTTCATAATTCATAATTAAATCATAATACTGATTAAAAACAGATTTTTCTAATAAGACTGAGCAGCAATCAGAAGGAGCAGCTTTATTAGTAAGGAGAATAATAAATACACAGGTGAATTACAGATGAACAAACTCAAGAAATCTTATCAAGATGATTCCCTGTGATTTGGCACTATTGAAATGGACAGAGCTGCCTCTCCTAAAAAGACTAAAAAGAGAAGAATAATGACTTTTTTTTTTTAATGTAGTGGCTTTTAGGTATAACCACATGGATTTGCACTCGACATAAGTTAAACATGAAATCAGGAAGTTTCCCTGCTCTGAATAAGTAAATGAAATTCTAAATTTTCATAATTACCAGGCCACACTGTGACCCTCCTGTTTTGGAGGGATAATTGGACACTTGGCTCCTTTATTTCAAAGAACTGTTGACATTTGAAATGGATTATGTTTGGAAAAAACTGGAATTACCACCATGAAACACAGGAGGGGTCTGAAGCTTCAGCTCTGAGACCATTTTATGGGCAGAAAATGCACTGAGGAACCCGTCCTAGGGGTCAGGCACCTCCAGGAAAACCAAGCAACAGGAAGGAAATGACATCATTTGTAGGGAAAAAAAAACATGTGGAGGATGGAGAAGGAGAAAGGAGAAGGGGAAGGGAAAGTGGATGAGGAGAGAAGAGAGGAGGGGAAGGAGAAGGAGATGAAGAACATGAAGAAGACGAAGAAGGAGGACAAGAAGAAGAAGGAGGAGGAGAAGGAGGACAAGAAGAAGAAGAAGGAGGAGGAGGACAAGAAGAAGAAGGAGAAGGATGAGGACAAGAAGAAGAAGGAGAAGGAGGAGGAGGACAAGAAGAAGAAGGAGAAGGAGAAGGAGGACAAGAAGAAGGAGGAGAAGGATGAGGACAAGAAGAAGAAGAAGGAGGAGAAGGAGGACAAGAAGAAGAAGGAGGAGAAGGATGAGGACAAGAAGAAGAAGGAGAAGGAGAAGGAGGACAAGAAGAAGAAGAAGGAGGAGAAGGAGGACAAGAAGAAGAAGGAGAAGGAGGAGGAGGACAAGAAGGAGAAGGAGAAGGAGGACAAGAAGAAGAAGGAGAAGGAGAAGGAGGACAAGAAGAAGAAGAAGGAGGAGAAGGAGGACAAGAAGAAGAAGGAGAAGGAGGAGGAGGACAAGAAGGAGAAGGAGAAGGAGGACAAGAAGAAGAAGGAGAAGGAGAAGGAGGACAAGAAGAAGAAGAAGGAGGAGAAGGAGGACAAGAAGAAGAAGGAGAAGGAGGAGGAGGACAAGAAGGAGAAGGAGAAGGAGGACAAGAAGAAGAAGGAGAAGGAGAAGGAGGACAAGAAGAAGAAGAAGGAGGAGAAGGAGGACAAGAAGAAGAAGGAGAAGGAGGAGGAGGACAAGAAGGAGAAGGAGAAGGAGGACAAGAAGAAGAAGGAGAAGGAGAAGGAGGACAAGAAGAAGAAGAAGGAGGAGAAGGAGGACAAGAAGAAGAAGGAGAAGGAGGAGGAGGACAAGAAGGAGAAGGAGAAGGAGGACAAGAAGAAGAAGGAGAAGGAGAAGGAGGACAAGAAGAAGAAGAAGGAGGAGAAGGAGGACAAGAAGAAGAAGGAGAAGGAGGACAAGAAGAAGAAGGAGGAGAAGGAGGAGGACAAGAAGATGAAGAAGGAGGAGAAGGAGGACAGGTTTATTAATTACAGAAGCTGAAATTAATAAATGTCCCATGGCTTTGCCTCACAGCGAAGCTGCTGAGTCAGGATATTTGGCCTCCCTGTCCAAGACCTCTTAATCCTTTAAACATTTATCAAGTGCAGGAAGAACCTTCCAACTGTGTCACCATTTCTGCTTCACCTTCTCCTACTAAATTCCAAACTCCTACTGTGTCTCCTTCCCAAACACAGGGAAATGTGGTGATGAGTGACATGGAATTTTACACCTCCATGAATTGTTGTCAAAGGCAGAATTTTGCCACATTCAGGATACTCCCAATTATTTTGGCCTTGAAGAAAGGGCATTTTCTTATTTCATAACTCTATTCTTGGCTGATTTTAAAATTTTATAAAGTTCCACTACAACTTCAAATTATTCCCTGATTTGTTTCCCCCCCCTTATTTTTATTTTTTTTTAAAATCTCGATCTGCTCGGCTGCAAAGAATGACAAAAAGTGACATTGACTTGAATTATTAAACTAATCTTTGAAAACAATCTTTCAGAACCAGGGGATCATAAAACATGAGCATAAAACCTGAGTTTGGTATGCAGGAGTTCTTTCATCTCTGTAGAAGGAGCAGAAGGTTTTGATTTGCTGTGGTATTTTTCTGTTTTGCTGTGCTGTAAATACTTCAGCTAAATGCAGAGTGACTAATGTCATCAATCATTCATTTCTCTGCCTTAATTTCAATCAATCATTTCATTATCTGCAGGTTAAAATGAAAGATCAGCTTGAAATGGTGCAGTTGCATGGGAACAATTTTTTGTTGGAGAAGTACCAAGAAGGACAAAAGTGGACGTTGCTCTGCTAATGGAATTTATCTGAATTTATAAGAGACAGAAACAAAATGTACTCTTGAAGTTAGCAGGAATTATAGAAGGATAATATCCTGAATTCCACAGTACAATGGAGAAAGAGGTAAGGGGAGAGAAAAAAAATTGAATTCAACTGGTCAGCTGGTAATACAATTGTCAGGCTCCTGTTCCATATATCTGGATTGATTTATGGAGCAGGGAGAAAATTCCATGTGATCACAAAACTCCAAACCCCACACTCTTGAAAAATGAAAACTCCTTTTTGCTTTCCATCACTGTCAGCCCAGGATGAATTCAGCCCCTTCCAAGGCTTCCATTCACATCCCTCTCCCAATATTTGGGAGCTGACTCCCACCTGGCTAGAAACTGAAATAATTTGAGAAGAATTTTCAACTTTAGGGTACCCTAAACGTGTATGAAACATCCAAAGTCATTTAAAAGCACTGAAGTGCTTTTAATGACCATCATTTTCAGATATAAAAATAATTCTTGATCCCTTTTTTTTTTCTACTTTTCTGGTTGCTGTTGTTTTGGAAGTACAAAACTGATGGGAAATCATGTGTTTAAAAGTCCTGAATAATTAAAATACAATGTGATCAGCTGCCATACCTATTTTCAAATTGTAATATTATTTTAATACCCAAGTGTCACCAAAGTGAGCCTTTGCTGAGGGAAAGTGTGTTTGGAATTCATTTGAAGCATCACTCTCAGAGGCAAAGACACAGAGCTGACACCAAGTCAGTCTGCTGAGACCAAATTATTTTCCTCTATAAAACTTAAAGCTTATAAAATCTAATCTTCTCTAAAAGCTCACAAGAAAATAAATAAATAAATAAGTGCCTTTTTTGGTTTTTTTTTTTCAGATCAAAAGAGTTTTTTATTCACTGATAGTTTTATGGCCTTCAGAGGATATTTTAGTTTTGAATTCTGTAGCTTTGGTCCTACTACCTCTAAGATTGAAATCTACAGAAATGTAAATTATTCTCTTTATTATAAAGACAGAATTGAATATGAAAAGACAATGATTCACTCTCTTCTTCTGAGGGGAAAAAAACATTTGCAATCAACCTGGTATTTTTTAGTTATCATAAAATTATCCTGGGACCATAGGAAAAAACCATTTCCAATCAACCTGGTATTTTTTAGTTATCATAAAATTATCCTGAGACCACAGGAAAGTGTCCAGTATATGACTATGGAACAGAATTGGAATTATCTCATGTTTCCCCTGAAAAATATTTTCTTATTTGATAGAGATGGGGGATTGTCACTTATTATGTTTACAAAAGAGAAAAAAAAAGAAAGAAAAAATAAAAGATCTTGATCGTGTTTGTTCTCTGCAAGTTTATCAAAATGAGACATTATGTCAGATTTGGAAAGATGAACTTTAACTCAAGCTCCAAGACAGATTTAAATGGCACAGAAATGTATCCAAGGTGAGGATAATGTCTGAACTTCCTCCAAAGTGACACCAAGCTGCCAAACCTGACTTCAAGTTTTTTACCTGCCAAGCAATCAGATCCTTCAGCTTCTCAATCTTGTCATGATCCTCTGGATGCTCATGTATGTATTTTTCAGTAAAAAAAGCCTAATTAAGAGAGAGAGAAATGAGCCACTGTTTCAGAAAATGAAACATCTACTACCAGAAGGATGAGCTACAACGAAGATAAATCGATCAACTTAAAAATCCTGTGAAGCAACAGCTGCAAATCCACAGTGAAAATTATGGAATCACAAAATCCCAGACTGGTTTGGGTTGGAATGGACCTTAAATCCCACCCAGTGCCACCCCTGCCAGGGCAGGGACAGCTCCCACTGTCCCAGGCTGCTCCAGCCTGGCCTTGGGCACTGCCAGGGATCCAGGGGCAGCCACAGCAAATCTGGGAATTCCAGCCCAGCTCCTCCCCACCCTCCCAGGGAACAATTCCTTCCTAAAATCCCCCCCATCCCTGCCCTCTGGCACTGGGAAGCCATTCCCTGTGTCCTGTCCCTCCATCCCTTGTCCAAAGTCTCTCCCCATTTTTCCTGCAGCTCCACCAGGCTCTGCAAGACCACAGTGAGCTCACCCCGGAGCTTCCCCTCTCCAGGCTGAACAA
>VZTR01001589.1:0-10397 GCA_013400775.1 Chaetops frenatus | reverse complement strand
CGAGCCTTTACACCCCCTCCTCCTCCTCCTCCTCCTCCTCCTGCCCGCTCCTGCCCCTCCATGTGCACCTCGGCTGTCCCACCTCACGTGCGTTTCCCCCATCCATCCATCCATCCATCCATCCATCCATCCATCCATCCATCCATCCATCCATCCATCCATTCCGGCGCTTCCCGCGGTCTCCTGCCCGGTGTCTCGGGCTGCGGAGGAACAAGAGGGCTTTCTCCTCCGCAGCTGTTCCCCCGGCAGCAGCGGCTGCAGCTGGGATGGCCCCTGAGCTGCGGCAGCTCCCTGGGGGATGGAGAAGCCCGAGGTCTTTGTTTTCTGCCCGCTCGGATGGGGCCACGCGGCCTCGGGGCTCTCAGCCCCCATGCCCCACTGCACCGAGGAGGGGGGGACAGGGCCAGGGGACCAGCAGCGGTGGCGCCTCTGCAGCTCCTCAGCTCCCTGCGCCCCTCTCCCTGCAGGTGGGGACCAACGGGCTCATCTCCACCCAGGATTTCCCCAGGGAGACCCAGTACGTGGATGACGATTTCCCCACAGACTTCCCCGTCATCGCCCCCTTCCTGGCCGACCTGGACACCTCCGGGGGCAGAGGGAACATCTACTATCGGCAGGATGACTCTGGGGACGTGCTGGACCAGGCTGTGGGATACATCCAGGCCGGCTTCCCCCGCTCTGCTCGCTCCTTCGTGCCCACCAACGCCTTCATTGCCACCTGGGAGGATGTGGGTGCCTACCAGGAGCTTTCCCAGGACACAGAGCCCTCCACGAAGGTGAGGCCAAGGGCTGAGGTTGGATCCCCATCCTACGTGTCGTGGGAGGATGAGTTTTTCTCGTGTGCCACCCCAAAATGCTGAGTCTTTTCTTTCTGAGCAGCTGGATGGTGGCTCTGTCCATCCATCCACCCTTGGGTGAGCACCAGCAGGAACAGGGAGCTTCTCCCCTCTGCTCAGAGCTGGGGCAGTGGTGGGGCTGTTGGCCAGAAGAGGTTTAGAGGTTGCCTTCATGGCTGGAGGTGCCTGTACGAGGACATGGAGTGGTAGGACAAGGGACAATGGCTTCACATGGATTGGATCAGATGTTAGGAAGGGATTCCTGGCTGGGAGGGTGGGCAGGCCCTGGCACAGGGTGCCCAGAGAAGCTGTGGCTGCCCCTGGATCCCTGGCAGTGTCCCAGGCCAGGCTGGACAGGGCTTGGAGCAGCCTGGGACAGTGGGAGGTGTCCCTGCCCATGGCAGGGGGTGGAATGAGGTGAGTTTTAAGATGCCTTAACCCCAAACCATTCCAGGACTGTGATTCTTTCCAGGCAAAGCTTTCCAGTGCTGGTGGCTCTGGCTTTGCTGGGCACAGCTGGGGGAGGCCCTGGTCTAGGTCACCCATTGTGCTCCTGACCTTCACTGGTGGCTCGGGGCTGGTCCTGCCTTCTGCCCCGCGCTGATTTCACCGCTGGCTTTGGAATTCCCTCCGTGGGCTGGTTCTGTGCCTGGAAAACAAGCTCCTAGCTGGTCTGCCAGGTCGGGGGGGTGACCCGTGTGCTCTCCACCCACGGGGCTGATAAAGCTCCTGCGTGGGTGGGCCTCCAGCACTGCCTGTCCCCAAAACCGCCGGGTCGTGGGCTGTCCCATCAGGCTGATGACGTGCTGAGGAGGTGACAGTGACACTGTGCCAGCTGCACGGACTCCAACCAGCTGAATGGGAACACTCCGGTGCTGGATACCCAGAGCTGGGTGATGGGTGGTGGGCTCTCAGCCAAAGCCCAGCAGCAGCCACTGGGGTCCCCAAGGGCCACCAGGAGCCATCCCCAGGCACCCCCCTGCCCCAGGGCCCTTTGGTAGCTGAGGGGGAAGCCAAGCCAGGCAAGAAGCTGAGGTTTGGAAGGAGGCGAGGCACATTTTTTCCTCTCGTTTAAAAGTTGGGAAAAACAGTTGAAGAGATGCCATCAGGGGCCTCGCAGCCACCTCGCAGCCATCGAAAGCACAGCCTCCTCTTCTTTTCTCTTCCCCGTTTTGTGGTTATTTTCCCTCCCTGGGAAGTTTGGATCAGGCTTTAAAACCAAACCGGTCTTTTTTGGAAGTGAGGAGCTCCAGGGAAAGCTTCATTCAAGACTCGCTGAAAAGCAGCTTGTGCCTGTGCTTTGCTGAGCTCCCTCTTGGCCAAAACTGCTAAAAATCTCCCCAAACACCACTTTTTATTCCTGACCGAACGTGGCATTTAAGGAAACCTTGCCCTCCTGCTGCTCAGGACCAGGACTGACTCCACAGTCTTTCCTCCTGCCCTAGAAAGTCACAGCTAATCCCTTTTGAGCCTCAAAAGTAGAAAACTGGGTTAAGATGGGGAGCAGATGATTCCTCAGAGCCCCTTTTTGGGGGTGCTGCCTGGGTGGGGGGTCTGGCAGTGCCATATCCCCTCCAGCTCCTTGGGACGCCCCTCCTGGTCCCTGCAGTGACATTTTGCCGAGCTGCAGAGTGGGACAAGGCTGACCCCGCTTCTGTAGGAGCAAAACTTGCCCTTTTGGGCTGGAATTTGCCCTTTGCAGCTCTTTGCCGGGGGCTTCCCCCTCCTTCCCTGCATCCCGCGGTGCCACCCAGCGTGTCCCCCCTCGCACCCACCCCAAGGCACAGAGTCCTGCAGCTGCTGCTGTGATTTGGCTGCGTGGGGGAGGAATCCAGCCCCGGGGGGAGGGGGGGGTTTATCTCGGCTCCCCCCCCCTCAGCTTTTTGGCCGCCTTTTCGGGGTCTCTGAATGCCCGAGTGTGTGACAGGCACAACAAGGCTCTTTATATCCCGCGGGGCTGCCGGGAAATCCAGCGATGCTCCGGGGGCCCTGCGCCCCAAAATCGGGGCTGGTGCTGTGATGGGGAGGAGTGTGGGGAGCCCCCAGCTTCCCTCCAGCTGCTCCAGGGGTGAAAGTAGGAGTTGGATCATTTTTCCTTCTCTCGGGCGCCGTTCCCTGCGCGCTGCTTCCAGCGGCTCGCTGGGAAGGGCTGCTGCTCCCAGCTCGGAGTTCTTTACGGGGGGAGCAGGAGCCGTGTGGGGTTGGTTTCTCGGCGCTGGGAGGGTGTGGGTTGCCGGGTGGCTCGGGAGGGCCGGGCTGGCCCCGGAGCCTCCCCGTGCGGGGGTTGTGGCCGCGGTGCCGCTGCCTGGCACGGCCCCAGGGCTGGCGGGGCAGGCGGCCAGCCTGCCTATAGCGGGATGTATGGGAAGCTGGGAGCACAGGAATGTTTTTTCCGGAGGAAACGGAGCTAAAATTGTTCTCAGGGACAAGCGGGGGGTGCGGGTTTTCCTCTGGTGCTGATGGGATGGAGCAGGGAGGTGTCAGTGGGAGTGGGACAGGAGTGAGGGGCTCCCAGTGCGGGGGTCACAGGGCCAGGGATGCTCCCGGGACACCTTTTCACTATGAGGGTGGCCTGGCTGTGCCATGGGCTCCTGGGAGGATGCTGAACATCTTCCCAGGACGTGGCACTGGGGGTTTGGCTGGGAATGAGCAGCCCCAGCTCCTGCTCTTCCCTTGGGCATCTCTGCAGGCTGATCATGGAATGGTTTGGGCTGGAAGGGACCTTAAATCCCATCCAATGCCACCCCTGCCATGGGCAGGGACACCTCCCACTGTCCCAGGCTGCTCCAAGCCCTGCCCAACCTGGCCTTGGGCACTGCCAGGGATCCAGGGGCAGCCACAGCTTCTCTGGGCACCCTGGGCCAGGGCCTCCCCCCCCTCCCAGCCAGGAATTCCTTCCCAATATCCCATCCAGCCCTGCCCTCTGGCAGTGGGAAGCCATTCCCTGTGTCCTGTCCCTCCATCCCTTGTCCCCAGTCCCTCGCCAGCTCTCCTGGAGCCCCTTTAGGCCCTGCAAGGGGCTCTGAGCTCTCCCTGGAGCCTTCTCCTCTCCAGGTGAGCACCCCCAGCTCTCCCAGCCTGGCTCCCTAGAGGTGCTCTCTTTTGGGGTCTTTGCATGCCCTGTGGTGTGTGTGGGGCTGCCTCTCACAGCCCTGCTCCCCTTCCTTCCCTCCTCTGCCCTGTTCCTGCCCCTCCACTCCACCCATCTGCCCTGCTCTCCCTTTGGCAGCTCAACACCTTCCAGGCAGTCATAGCCTACAACCAGGAGGACACCTACAGCATCTTCCTGTACCCCAATGGTGGCCTCCAGTTCCTGGGGACACGCCCCAAGGAGTCCTACAACGTCCAGCTGGAGCTGCCAGCCAGGGTGGGCTTCAGCTGGGGGGACGGCGATGACCCCAAGAGGGACGGGCTCTTCCACAGCCTGGCCAGCGGCGAGCAGGCCCTGAGGAACCTGGAGAGGTGAGTGGGGGCCGTGGGGCCGGGCAGGGGGAGCAGGGTCACCTTCCCCCAGCCCTGGAGCCTTTTAGAGCCCGGAGAAATTTGGGGGGTGAGCTGGGCTGCGTGGGGGGCTCAGCCCCGCGTGCACAGGAGCTGCACCGGGGTTCTGCAGGGGCGGTGCCACCTTTGGGGCGGGTGGGTGGGTTTTCCAGCAGGGCCGTGGTGATGCCCGTGTGTGCTGTGTCTGCAGGGAGAGCAACACGGGAATTCCCGGCGTGTGGGTTTTCCACGTGGGCAGCGTGGAGCAGGTGGAGCCGGGGGGCGGTGAGGGAGCCGCTCCTGCTGTGCCTCAGAGCCCCCCCGAGCAGCCCAAGCCCGGCAGCACCAGCTACGCCCACCCACCGCCCAGCCTGGCGTCCCTGGCACAGCGCCCCAGCCACGGGCCCCGCTCCCCGCTGCTCCTGGGCTTTGTCCCCGCCGGAGGGGACAGCCAGGGCAGGAGCCGCTGGCCGCAGCCCGGAGGGGACAGTGCCACCCGGACAGTGCAGAGCTACTCTGCCAGCCCCTCCTCCTACAGCTCCGGCCAGCACGGCGTCGGTGTGGAGGAGGACGTGCATTTCAACCCCGATGGTGAGCGGGGACAATGACCCAACGGGGTGATGACCCAGTGGGGACAGTGACCGAGCAGGGATGGCTCCCTAAAAAAGGTCCCAGCTGCAAGTTCATCCCTTCCCAAGCAGCCAAGGGGCTGCTGGAGCCCTACAGCCCGGCCTGCTGGGCTTGCCATGGGAAAAGGCAGGAGCCAGGAGCCTGGGATGGGCTGGGATGCTCAGGGGACAGGCCAGGGTTGGCCTTGCTGCCCTCCCCACCACCGAGCCAGCTCTGGAGCCGCCGTGGCACGTGCCCGGGGGGGGAGCAGAGCCCCGTCTCCAGCCAACTGTCTCCCAAAAATACCCTGAGGAATCTGATATCCTGCCCTCTGTCAGGTCTGCCTGAAATCAGGCGACAGGTTCCAAACCCTCCGCCACCCCTCTGCATCCCGGGTGACTCCCTTGGGAACCGCCTGTGCCAGCTGGCTCCTTTCCAGGCCGTGCTTTCGGGGCCAAGAAGGCAGGGCACCCACCCCCTGCCAGGGGTGGCTTTGTCACCGCGTCCCCAACCTTTTCCCCTCGTCGCCAGTGTTCACCTACAACGCAGCCAGCAGGGAGACGTGTGCCCAGCACCACGGGCGCTGCTCCCCCCACGCCTTCTGCACCGACTATTCCGCCGGCTTCTGCTGCCACTGCCGGGCCACCTTCTACGGGAACGGGCGGCAGTGCCTGCCCGAAGGTACGCGGGGCGGGCGGCGGGGACGGGCAGCCCGTGCCGGGGTGGCCGCTGCCAGGGGTGCCCGTCTCCCCGCCCAGGGGCCGTGCATCGCCTCAACGGGAAGGTGAGCGGGAGCCTGAGGGTGGGACGGGCGTCCGTCCGCTTCCAGGACGTGGACCTGCACGCCTACATCGTGGGCAGCGACGGCAGAGCCTACACGGCCATCAGCGGCGTGCCCCAGCCCGCTGCCCGCGCCCTGCTGCCCCTGCTGCCCGTCGGGGGGCTCTTCGCCTGGCTCTTCGCCCTGGAGGAGCCCGGCTCTGAGAACGGCTTCAGCATCACCGGTGAGCGGGGGTTCGGGATGTGCCGTCCCCCGCGAGGGGTGCGGTTTCTGCGGGGCGGCTCCTTGGCGTGGGGGGTGGAGGGTTCAGGGCGGCTCTGCGGCTTTTCCAGTCCCTCTCTCAGCTGGCGCTCACCTCTCGCTGTGAGCCCCCGCGGGTGTGCAGGGAAGGACGCTCTGGGGTTGTCCCTACAAATGGTGCCGGTTGCCTTTTCCTGCCCAGGCGCTGAATTCACCCAGAGCCTGGAGGTGACATTTTACCCCGGCGGGGAGACGGTGCAGGTCACTCAGACAGCCGAGGGCCTGGGGCCGGACAATTATCTCCGCCTCAGGACACACATCCAGGGTGAGGTTCCCTTCCTGCCAGAGAACGTCACCGTGCACATCACTCCCTACAAGGAACTCTACTCCTACTCCAGCTCAGGTAAGACCTGTGCTCACCCGCCTTCAGTTCCTCGCACTCCTCCACCCCTGAACGCCCCAAAACATCCGAGCAACATCGATGCTGACACCGTTTCCCCCGCATCCCACGGGCTTCTCCGTGCCCCCGGCAGCCGTGACATCCTCAGGCCAGCGGGAATACGTGGTGGCCGCGGGCACCGCCAACCAGACCTTGTCCTACCGCCTGCGCCAGAACGTCACCTTCTCGGGGTGCCCGCACTCGCGGCTGCCGGCGCGGCAGCGCCTCTCGGTGGCTCGAGCCTTCGCCCTCTTCGACAGCCAGGAGCACGTCCTGCGCTACGCCCTGGCCGCCCGCATCGGCCCGGCACCAGGTGAGCGCCAGCACCCACCACTGCCAATCCGGCTGCCAATCCCAGGTGCCAGCGGCCAGCGGGGATGCCACCGTCTCCCAAAGCTGCCGTGGGCTCGCTTTGCCCAAAATCGGACAAAACAGAGGGGTTTTCCAAGCGGTTTGAGCCGCGGCGCTGCTGGCGCTGGTGGGGGTGGCACAGGGTGGCCCCTGCGTGGGACAGCGCTGCCGTGGCACAGCGGCGCTGCCTGCTTTGGGTATAGGTGGGGATTGGTCACTCCCAGAGCTCTTTTCTCCCCCTGACATCCCTCTGTGCCCGCAGACGATGCCGAGAATCCCGGGGTGAGCCCGTGCCACGATGGCAGCCACGCGTGCCAGGCCCCGGCGCGCTGCCAGCCCGGCGTGGGCACAGAGTACACCTGCGAGTGCCCGGCCGGCTACCGCGGGCACGGACGGGGCTGCCGAGGTCAGCGGGGCCCGGGGTGGCTGCTGGGGGGGGAGCTGGGCTGCCCCATCAGGCACCGAGGTGGTCACTGGTATTTGGGGTGCTGGGATGTCACAGCACTCTCGGAGCATAGGGATGAATCGTAGGGGGAAACTGAGGCAGAGTGCTGGAAGCTCCCGGGGGAAGCGCTCCAGGAGCAAACAAAAAAGAGGAGGGGGGAAAAAATAGGAGAGGTAGGAAAAAAGCAAAAGCAGTGGAAAAATCATCCTTGTGTTTTATAAATCCAGCCAGCTTCGTTGCTGCTTTCCTATCACACCAAACTTCACACTGTAAATTTATCTTCCAAATTTGGAGTCCCTTTCCACAAGAAGCTGCCCAGTGCCAGTGAGTTGCACTGCACGGTGATCCTGTCGAGGAATTCGAGTCTCCTGCCCTTCAATAAGGAACAGGCTTTTTTCTCCTAAAATCCCAGATGAAGTGACCCTTCTGATCACTTACTTTCAGAAGGAAACCGAGCTTTAAACCACAAATAATCCATAATATTGGTTTGCCTTGAACAAATTCTTCTTTATCAAAACAATACACCAGAAGCGATCTTGTTCTTTTTTCCCTTCTATTTTGAGCCGATTAGAAAGTTAATTCTGTGGCTGATTAAGCTCAGTGACAGGCATGGGATGGGCAGCATGGGGCAGGATATTCCCTGTCAGCCCAGGAGCAGCCAGACCCCGGAGATGGGGGTGTCCCACCACCATCGGGGTGCCCGGTGTCTCCTCCTCCTCTCCCCAGATGTGGACGAGTGCGCCGAGGGCCTGAGCCAGTGCGGCCCCTTCTCGGTGTGCCTGAACGGGCCGGGCAGTTACCGCTGCGAGTGCCGCTCCGGATACCGGCCTGCGGGGGACGGCCGGGCGTGTGTGCGTAAGTGCCGCCCCCATCCGGGATGTCCCCGTGCCCCACGGGCGTGCCCTGATCAGCCCTGCCCTGTCCCCGCAGCGCTGGCGCCGGCGAGTGACCCCTGCGAGGACGGGCGGCACCCCTGCGCTCCGGGGGACCGGGCGCGGTGCCTGTCCCGCGGCGACGGCCGCGCCACCTGCGAGTGCCTCCCCGGCTACAGCGGTGACGGCATCCACTGCTCCGGTAAGGTGGGCGCGGGAGGGACCCCGCCCCGCAGCTGCCGGCGTGTCCCCGCGGCCGCTGATGCCATCCTCCCCCTGCGCAGACGTGGATGAGTGTGCCGAAAGCCCGTGTCACCCGGCTGCCACCTGCCACAACACCCCGGGCTCCTTCTCCTGCCGCTGCCAGCCCGGCTACACGGGCGACGGCTTCCAGTGCACGCACGGTGAGTGTGCCCGCTCAGCCCCGTGCCCTCTCTGGCCGGCACGGCTTCCCCGGCCTCACTCTCCCCTTTCCCGGCTTGCCAGCGGCCGGAGGGAACCCGCAGCGCCTCACGCCCTGCCAGCACCAGCGGATGTACCCGCGGGAGGTGCCGCCCCTGGCCGACGGCCACGTGCCCCAGTGCGACGAGCAGGGCCGGTACCGGCCCCTGCAGTGCCACGGCAGCTCCGGGCACTGCTGGTGCGTGGACGCGGCGGGGCAGGAGATCGCCGGCAGCCGGACGGCGCCGGGCAGCACCCCCCCGCGCTGCGGGAGCCCCGGTCAGTGCCACCCCCCCGGCGGGACGGCAGCGGGCTCGGGTCCTTGGGTATCTGGCTGGCGTCCCAATGGTGTCCCGCTCTGGCCCAGCCATCAGCAGCGTGGGGACAGAAGGGCCACAGAGGGTGGAGGGGACCCTTAAGCTAAATAGCCGTAAATACTAAGTTGCACCTCAACGTGAGGAGGAATGTCGTGATGCTGAGGGTGGCAAAGCCCTGGAAAAGCTGCCTAGGGAGGGTGTGGAGTCTCCCTCCCTGGAGACATTCCAAACCCACCTGGACACATTGCTGTGTCACCTGCTCCAGGTGACCCTGCCTCGGCAGGGAGGTTGGACTGGAGGATCTGCAGAGGTCCTGTCCATCCCTAAGGATTCTGTGACTCTGTGACCCTCTGCCCAACCACCTTTCTGGGGCTCCACTGAGGGCAGGGTGCTGTCAAGTGGGTGCATCGAGGGGCTCCGGGGTGTTTAGGGTGCCCTGGCCCTTGGGGTTACAGTGGCTGTGGCCATCGGGCCACCTCCTGTGTCAGCTTGTGATGGAGGGGACAGCTATGGGGTGTCGAGGGGGCTGGAGTGGGGCAGCCCTGTCCCCCCCCACACACACCAAGGGGTGCTGGAAGAGTGGGGTGAAGCGGGGCCAAACCCAGGTGCCACGTGGCTCCGGGGGAGCCGCCTGGCACCCCCTGAGCCCGGGCTGGGGGTGTTTGCCACCGGCAGAGTCCATCCAGCAGCTGACGCCGTGCGAACACGCGCGGATGTACCCGCGGGAGGTGCCACCGGGGCCGTCACCCGTGGGAGACGGCCACGTGCCCCAGTGCGACGAGCAGGGCCGGTACCGGCCCCTGCAGTGCCACGGCAGCTCCGGGCACTGCTGGTGCGTGGACGCGGCGGGGCAGGAGATCGCCGGCAGCCGGACGGCGCCGGGCAGCACCCCCCCGCGCTGCGGGAGCCCCGGTCAGTGCCCACCCTGGCGTGGGGGGGGACAGCCAGCAGGGAGAGTGGGACACAGACAAAGCCCTGAGTCCCCTGAGTGGGTGGGTTTCATTGGGGTGACTGTCACCTTTTCCATGGCAGAGCCCACGGAGCGGCCCCCCAGCATGTGCGAGCGCTGGCGGCAGAGTTTGCTGGAGCACTACGGGGGCCGCCCCCGCGGGGACCAGTACGTGCCACAGTGTGAGCCCAGCGGGGACTTCACCCCGCTGCAGTGCCACGGCGACAGCGGCTACTGCTGGTGCGTGGAGCAGAGCGGCAGGGAGATCCCGGGGACGCGCTCCGAGCCCGGCACCACCCCGCCCTGTAAGAGCCCAGCGGCCCGAAGTGACCCTGCCGTACCCACGGCACGGGCACCGCGCCCCGCTCCGCCTGTGCAGCCCAGGGCAGAACGCTCCCTGAGCCAGCTCTGGCCCCTCCGACCCGCCAGGTCTGCCCAGTGTCGCCCCGCCCAGTGCCCGGCCCCAGCCCCGGCCCGACGTGTCCCCACCGGCCGCGGGGACCTTCCTGCTCTACGCCCAGGGCCAGCAGATCGGGTACCTCCCCCTGAACGGCACCCGGCTGCAGAAGGAGGCGGCCAAGACCCTGCTCTCCCTGCATGTACGGTATCCAGGGGATGGGGATGGATCGGGAATAGC
>VZTR01001556.1:69390-85715 GCA_013400775.1 Chaetops frenatus | reverse complement strand
AAAAAATATATAAGCATACAAGAAAATTAAAAAAAAAAAAAAAAGATATAATGATCATCTTTAAACCAAACTTCTTCTTTTGTGTGTATGTGGGTCTTGGTGTTTGGTAAAACAGAGCACATAACTGTCACTGCCAACAGGCAATTTTCAGCCTTGTGAAGGAAGGGTGGCAAATACTGTCACCGACTGGCAGGACCACCCTGAAAAACCACTAACCCCAAACTGCCAGGCAACTGATCAGAGAAGCTGAGGATGACTCCAACCAAAGACAGGCTCCTGGTTTATCATCAGTAGATACCACGACCAGGCAGAGGGCCACTGGAGGCTCTTCCTGCTGCTGGGTCCGTCTGGGTGCATTTTCTTGCTGTTCATGTGCCCATGGCACAGGGTCGGTGTGCACACGCCTTTATTTTTACCAGTGCTGCTCTTCCCACCCTCGTGGCGGGGGGACAGATAAGAAAAAGAGGCTGTCCTGCTCCCTCAAGGTTTGCTCGGCGCACCTGCTGTTATGCCTAAGGAATTCGCAGCCGAGACTTCACCAGCTTTGCTCACAAGGTGTCACCCACGGCTTACACTCGTGCAGATCAGATGAACGCAGCTTTCTAAGTGACTTTTGGAAATCTGTGGAAAGACTTCCATTAGCGCTGGGTTTTCTCTTACAGCCACGGATGGGCAGGTCATCCATGCCTCATGGTGAAACCAGACTGAACATGTCCTTACTGGTCACTGCTGCACTAAGCACACCTAAAAAGTTTCCATTGACATCACTTTTTGGAATTAATTACATAGCCTTCTCTTCTACTCTTTTTAATTTAGCATCTGCACACAAAGCAGTCAAAACAGGATGGATTTTGCATACCTGAGTCTAAACAATGCTTCACAGAACCAGTAGGAAATAAGGAAACAGGTTACGCTTTTCACCTATAAAGCCCCTGACTTTCAGAGAACAAAGCCTGTGCTGAGGATTCCTCTGGCAGGCACTTACAGAAAGTATTACCACTGAAAGCTGTAAGTAGTCAGGACTTTGTGAGCATGAAAGTGACCATGACTGGGAATGAAAGTACAACAAGCAAGTGCTATGGAAGTAAATCAACCAGACAACAAGTCAGTCTGACTGAGACTGTATCCTACTGTCACAATTTAGAATCAAATGTAGTTAGTATTCCAGTACATGAAGCCTTCTATATCTTGTGATGAGATGTATTAGGGTTAGTGTTACTTTTCAGGATACTGCTCCTTCAGCCGTTTCTTTGCCTGGATTACGTTACACACAAAAGGGACTTGAAAGCACAGTTGCAACAGGACTGTTTGCAAATGCATCAGTCTAAGTGTAGATTAAATTCTTGCTGAATCAGGACCTAAGAGTTTGCTACATCACACAGATTTGAAGTGTCTTTAGCACTATCCTGGCAATTTTCTGACACATCCGTAACAGACAGAAAGAGGTTAATAGCATCCCATCTGCAGTCAGACAGTCTCAGATCCCTGCAATTAGATGTTATCATCGCATTTGTTCTTGTAAAATGTCTGACGGATCCTATGATTCCACTAATTTGCAAACCCACAAGTCTGGTTAAAATTATACTAGAGTAAAAGCTGAATAAATATTTGCAATTTGACACAACAGTTAGATGATTATGGTGATAATAATAATAGTAATAGTTAATAAATCTGAAGGTTTTACACACTGCTCTTTTTCCCAGAGTCTAATCCCAGGAAATGAACATCTGCAGCACTTGAAGTGAAAGCAGAAAAAACAAGTTTCACACTTGTGCACCCTCCCCCCTGCAAGACGTTCACTCCCTTGGGTTGCCCACTCTTCCTTCCACCTCTGCACTCAGCAATTCTCCCAGGACAGAGGCACCATCCTCTTCCAGAGATCCTCACTCTCTCACTGCAGTCTCTCCACTCCCCAGAGAAACACTCTAATACCCTTCCCCCTAATTTCCGTGGTAAACTTATCAGCTGCATGTTCCTACTCCTGCCTGCACAGCTGGCTAACACACTGTAAATGCACCACTTGCAAAACACAGACCTTGCATCAGCATTCAGGAAATTGAGAATGAAGTTTGTGGCTTTACCAAAAGGAAAAAAAAAGGTGGGGGTGGGGGTGGAAATAAGCCTTGAAGTGAATAATGTAAAAACTTCTGCTTTCTCATTCAGGGCTCTCAAGCAGCAAAACAGAAACAAAATATTTTAGGCACTCTTTTTTCAAATTTGACGCTACTCTTTGACAGCATGTTCTTCATGACAGAACATGGTCTGGGTTCTGTCATATATTTTAATGTACAGCATAACTCAGAGTCCACATACAGCCCTGCTGGCTGCATGCTGGTCCTATGGAACATCTCTGGCATATGGCTTATTACCAAAACACAATACCATTAATGTACTAAAATGCTTCAAAATGTCACATCATTGTTTTGCATAGAAACCTTCAAAGGGCTCTGAGACATCTGCAGTGATCCTTCAGATCAAGTTTGCTGCCACACCATAAACTGCATTGCTTTTACATTTCTAGTGCAAAAGGAATAAACCCTTACAATTACTTGGGTGCTTTTCATGAATGTTTGTGACCTCAAAATGCCCATTGCATTGCCAAGCTGCAAGAAGGAGTTTCTCTGAATTCATTCCTCTTGCCACAGTCCCAGTCAGTGCTGGCCACCAGAAAGATGTTGGGGGAGAAGACTGGGGCTGGCCATGCCCTACTCTATGTCCCTGAGACACAGGCTGTGCTCTGCAAGTACTGCTGAGTCCACTGCTGGCAAACAAAGAGCGAGAACCAGCTCCTCAGTCACCCATCTAACGTGAGGTCTGCTGCTGGATGGCACAGAATGGACACTGCATGCACACAGAGTGACTTGGTCTAGGGGCAAAGGCGGGGTGAGCACCAGGTGGGAACGCATGAGATGTTGAGTTTATTTTAGGCAACCTGAGCCTGGAAGTCAAGTCCCTTGTGTTATTTAACAAGGCACACTGCTCACAGTCTCTCAGATGTAACAGCCTTCACAGAACATTAGAACTCACCTTCTTGTAATGAATTCAGAAAATTTTGTTAAGCTGGAATTGCAGACAGCCCAAGGACATACACTAAATATGTCCTGTAATTCACAGCAGGAGTCTGACTTAACCATTTTCTAGCTGTTTGGGCCAGCTCAAAGAAAGAAAGATAGCTTATGAGGAAAACATGTAACCAAACCACCTACAGCCCAAACTCAAAACTATCCCTTGAAAGAGAGTTCATCTTTTTATGCAGTAGCAAAAGGCAAATAAAAAGTAAGCCAGTAGCAGCCTCACTTGTACTTTGTCCAAGGCATAACAGGAAAGGCTGTTCAGTTTTTATTTTTAATTTGTCATAGGTCTTGAATCTGCAGCAGGAACAGTATAATGGGAATAAACAAATTACTGTCTTAACTCAATTTAAAACAGTTTTGGCTGATTCATGCCATCTATAGAGTAGTATTTAACACATAGTAGCAGCTATCCAATTCTAAAAATACATGACACACATACATATGAAGCAGTGGGAGGCAGAGGCAGAACTCAACTGCATTAGTTTTGTCTTTTGTGAGTGAGATCAGACATTTAAGTATATTGTACATTTAAGTATATTGCCTTATATCTCAGAGGAAAATATTTGGTATCCCAAGCGGAGCATGGCAGAGGGAGCCTACGTTCAGTTAGGCATATTCACAGAGCTCTCCTGTTCTTTTAGGAACCACAGCACTCCATAATGATCAGCTTCCCTGTTGGCCTATATTCTTTATTTCAAGATCTGCCAGTTGGTGGCTTTGAAATATACATTTCAGTGACAGATAAACAGCCTAGCTCAACAGATTTCGATAACCTGCTCATATCACTGCTTAGTGTTACACCAAGCAGCGAAGTCACTCTCACACCTTGTGAAAATTTCAGGGTTTCCTTCCAGAGAAACACTGTATTGAAGGGTGCCATGTGTACAGCAGATCTTTCAGGATCAGCTGCAGATGGACAACAGTTTTGCATGTATGGTTGCCTTTGCACTCCACAGTTCTCCTGTTCTTAAGTTATTCAGTAGGGGGCTGCAATTATAAAAAATAGTACCAATTACTATTGGCTTATAATCAACCTGTGATGGAGGCTAGGACCCTTCACTTTGTCAATTGCATCCTGTACCAGCCACTCCATTCCCTCCTGTGATGGATGTCATGTTCAGCTGCATTAACTGCCCCACTCATTCCATTTACTCTTTTAGAAGATTGGCTTTTTTCCAAACCTTTTCAATGTCTTCACTGTTACATTTTTTTTATTTTTCATTGTGTCGACACTAATGGTTCAGAAAGCTCTTTGGCCAATTCCTGGAAGTTATCCAATCCTGCAGACAGTTAAATGTTTAAGCTTAATATCTGCCATTTAATATCCTCCCTAGTCACTCACTAATGGAACAGAAGGTAATCATCACCGTATCCTCATACCTTTCACACACTCATCAAAGACTAAAATGTCTCCTCCACAGAGAAGCCATTTCAAATCCCTTGCCTCTGTTGGAGGGCCTCCCCATCATAGCCAGGTGCCTGAGGCAGCATGAAGGCAGGGCTGGGGCAATGCCAAACTGACACCTTGAAGTCCTGTAGGAGGGGACCCCTTAAGCTCCAAACTGACTTCTTTCATGGTTTCTTTTACTATTTCCTGCACCCCCTATCTTGCTCCAGGACTTCCTTGTTATCCAAGGAGAGATGCATGCATCCCTTTATGCAGCTGCACAGAAAGAAGCCCTACCTTTGCTGTTACCACCAGGGAGCAAACCAATGCCCTCACAGACTTTCACCCTTGGCTGGGATTTGCCCAATTTCCTTGCCATCTCCCACAGTGGTCCACTTATGGATGCAGGAAGCATTGCACTAAGCACTGGATCAGGAGGAGCCTATGGACCCTGCCCCAGAGAGGAGAGTGGCGGATCCCAGGTGGGTCTAATTGAGCACAGTCATTCCACAGACAAGAACAGCAATCCCAAGAAACTCGTCTAATCTCACCTTGCTGCAGGTACCTCGGATCTGAGAACAGCAAACTACAACACCAGGACGCTGCCAGAAAGGAGAAGGTCAAAATCACATGGCACACAGGGGAGTGGTGTTTATAAACAGTCTGAAGGTGTATTCAATACTTCATCCTCCTTTCTTGCATGTCTGAGATCTCTGCTTCTCCTAAATGACCAATGTCCCAAATCAACAATTTTTTATAAAAATTGAACTTAGATTAGACACTGGATGAAACTAGCTATGCCCTCAAATACATCCTGGCTTCTGTCACCAAGCTGTAGACACACTTTGAAAAACATAAATAACGGGATTTCTGCTTGGAAGTAATACCCTAAAGCTGTAAATATTCTGATTCTCCAAAGCTATGAAGAAATATGATTGCTCTCAGGCAATAAGAATCAATTATCTCTAACTTTGGATTCTGTTTTTTATCACTGGATCTAAAAGGTCTTTTACAAAGGAGACAAGTATTATTATTATTATCATCATCATTATCATCATTATCATTATTATTATTCCTCTGTTACAAAGGGATGAATTACCCTACCGAAATGCCAGGAAGCTATTGGTCACTCATTTGGCCACAGATGGAGGTAGATAGTCATTTGATTTCCAGCCACATCTTGTGGCTTTCCAGCCACTTACCTGCCTACAAAAGTAGGTTATTTACAGAAACTTGTTCCTGAGTGTCAGGTCACGACCACATGAATGGGTAACCAGCAAACAGTGGAAATTACTATCTTTTTTTAATGCAGTCTATTTCTGTCCTTCTCTCTCTGCAGAGGTCTATGAGATACGTGTTTCTGAACTCAGACAGTCCAATAGAGGGGATTTAAGCAGCCATCAAAGAACCCCACAGAGATCTATGGATTTTCCAATAGTGCCTGACTATGCATTTAATTCAGCTTACTTGTGGAAGAGAGACAAGCTTATACTGTTAGTTACACTAACTTCAGGCCTGCTGATGCACATATTCAATGCTGTAGCAGGCTGGTTCTGTTAAGAGAACAAGAGAAGATTTCTAACACGCAGTATGAAGCACTGATGGTGGTAAAATGCATTCATTTCCTCAAAGTAGCTTGAAGACTGCACATTGTCCTTAGAGCACAAGTGCTGATCAGGAAAGGGTGCTTGTTACTGACACTCCTGATGGTGGGGCATCCATCAGTTCTGCTTGTTCTCACGAAGCAGACGGAGTGCTCCAGCTCTGCTTGCTACATATCTCTGCAGTCCCTAAGAATGGAAGTACTGAACATAACTAACCCTCCACGTGTCAAACTGTTCATGAGTTGAGCAGAAATCAGTCTCCTCCTTCCAAAAACACGGATTAAGGAAACCCTACAATTCTACACACAGGCCAGACTTTGCTAGAAAACACCTGAAATTAGGTAATGGGAAATAAAAGTTTCCCCCAAACACCAGAGACATTTAAGCAGGACACAGAACTACAAACACTAGGCAATTAATACATTGCTTTGAGGGCAAATTCTCACTTTGATGTAAAGTGAAAATTATGTTCTTGGTATCAGTTCATGCTTCAGTGATGTAACTATAAGAAAGCTTAGTCGGCTATTAAGAACTACACATCAAAATTTATAAACACATGTTTTGGTTGAAAACATCTGAATGGGCCATATTCTCTCCCCTGTGGTGTGGATGCACAGCCCTGCACCCCAGCAGAGCTATACTGCCCATAATATATCTAATCTATGTGCTTTGTGGTTAACTAATCTTATGAAAACTAGAAAACTGGCACCTACAGAAACAGGAGAGTTTTCCCAAGTGCATTTTAATTCAGGGTTGTTTACCCAATGACTGTAGCTGTAGAAATCATTAATTGTTTTATTTAATAATTTACATAACAAATGAAATCATTCTGTGAAAACTGTAAGTTTGCAAAGCAAGGCTGTGGGCTAGATGCAGCAAAGACATGCAGAACTGAAGTGCTTCAATGATTTTTAAATACTCGACCCTTGAAAAAAGATCAATAGTTTTATGGTCTGTCCTGCAGCTGCTGCAACAGCATACTGGAAGTCTCGGTGCCTCAGACTGGCAAGGCAAAACACCCACTTTGCAGAGGCACAAATCAAGCACTGAGCACTGAATACATGTGAAATGTCACCCCACTCCAGAAGCTAAATCTGGGTCAGGGCTGCCAGAATCCACCATCCTCCATCCTATTCTGAAAAATAGTTCAACTTAGTGCCTCTTGGTGCAATACTGAGACTCTTTACAGTACAGAAAGAAATGAAAGACCTAAGCTTAGTAATAAAATCTGGGAGACCTGAGCTCTAGACCTTGCTCTTTCTGTGTATGATAAAAGAGACGTTCATCACAACACCAGGATATGGAGCTGCCTGGTTCCCTTACAGGTAGGCCTATATTATGTCCCCTCCTGAATTCCCTCCTTCTCATTCTTGTTCTGGATTGGATATTAATGTCAAAGGACTTTTAGTAAAGAAAATCACTTTTTTATCCCAGTCAGGTCAATTCCTTGCAAGAACCAAAACTGGGGCCAAGTGGGGACAGAAAACCACTCCCCGTAGAGAAACTACAGACCTGTGGCTGACCTGGACATGCTTATGGGAGGAGCTGCAACCTGCTCTTGCCTCTGAAGCAGAAGACTGTTCTTCAGGTGTATGCAACTGCTGCTGTGCAGACACCAGGATGCCTCAGAGAGCCAGGTGTGCTGACACATCCTGTGAAACACCAAGGACGGCAGCTGAATGCTGGACTGTAATTGGAGGAGCTAATTTCAAAGGAATAGAGCATTCAGTAATTACAAATAATACAGAATTAGCTACATACGTTGCTTTAGAACATGTAAAATCCATGGTCTGGAGGCAAGAAGAAGAGGGGAAATCAGGTATCACTACAGACCCTGCATTTTACAAAGTAGCAAACAGCCCAGTCATGGGACTTGCCGTATTTAATGGGTAAAATCAGAGAGACCTGTTTAGCGAGACTTTTTACAGCACTCTCAAATAATTATGCTGTGCTCCTGGCAGCCAGAAAGATGTGTTTTAACATGTACTCTGGCCTCTCTCACATGGCATATTGCTGCACATTTGTCTTGACAAGCTCTTTTTGCTTTACTGTGTTGTAGCCAAACCGATGTTGGTGCAAGCAGGTTCAATCTCAGATCAGCTATTGCAGCGAGGGATTTGGCATTCAACACTTGTAATTGTTCTTTTCTCAGGCCTGCTCTTGCATAGGCTTGAGCACTGACTTCTCAGATTTTAATGCAAGCTGAAAATTCTCAGCCTTTTTTAGGATTGAATTTAAAATAATTAAGACAATCTTGAAACCACCAGCACAAGCAGATGACTAGATTTCCTCCTCCTGATTTCAGGCTCGGGTATGAACTTTTTGCTGATCAGATTATTGACTATGTTAGTAAGACTTTTTACAGTACTGGGTATACAAATCAGTTATGCTTTTGAAAGACATAATTTAAGGTTGCCACTGCTGTTATAAATCTTTGCATTTTAGACATAAATCAAATAAGTATATAGCATTTTTTTTCTTATATGTAATATTACAGAAAAGGTTTAATTACAGGGGAGACGTCCTGTAATAATGCAATTCTGAGCCACTTCTAGCAGTCTTTGTATTCATTCTCTAGTCTAAAATGTTTGAAACGTGGATATACTAACAGAATAAAATATACATATAAGACAGTAGTCATGTCAAGCTGTCTTTCCCAATGCATTTGCTGATTTCATTTTGGCTGCATGGAAGTGGTGGTATAATAATGTACCTGTGACAGAAACCAATATGCTTGGACACATTTTGAGGATAACAGCTTTCCTGAGAGGACCTCAGCTAACACCAAGCCAGGAAAAAAGCAAGTCTACTGATAAGCACTTAGCTTTGGCGGAAAGACAATTTAGTGGGGAGTAATAGAAATATTAAACATATAATATTTTGTACTGTGTAACATGATTTTCATGCAATGGTTTGGTGTTAACAACAGAACTGAACAAATAGGTGGCCAGCACCTTTCTCTCTACTTGTCTGACAGTTTACAGTCCCTGGGAGTAAACAGGACATCAAGCAAGCTGCAGTTGATGCCAACAGGACACTACTATAGGTATCAAGAGTAACAGAGGGTGGGGAAAAGTGGCTGGAGTTCTTTTATTATCCATATGAGGAATCTGGATAAATTAAAGTGAGATTTGCTGCAGGTTAATATACAGACTATATGAAAAACAAAATAAATCAAACCAAAACCCATCCCCCACCACCACTCCCCCCCCAAAAAAGTCAAGCCAAAAAAGAACAACCAATCCAGCCCTAACTTCAAAACAGGCAGGAAAGAGAATCACTTTGCATTAGTCTCATGGTACTAGTAGCATGGAAGGCTGCCATACAAGAAGCAGTGGGGAATTTCTGGGGAGTGTATAACTGGCACAACACTCAGTGCTACCTGCCTCTCTGGACTTTCTTCTGCTAGGGGGCACATTAGAATAGGGAAGGAGATTACAGGAGGTATTGCCAGATTCCCAGCTGCATTTTGTTGTAGGCAATTGGCTTCTGTGAGAATTGGGTGTTTCAAAGCACTGAAAGGAAGTGCATGAGTGTGACTGTTTCACAGCATCCCCCCGGGTTACTCCTAAACGAGAGAACCCTTTGCAAACTGGAATCTGCCATGCTGGGAAGAGCTCCAGGTGGTAAGGACTGGCTTCCCTGCAGTTACGGGTCAGACCTGCACTGCCACGGCTCAGTTAGAGCTCACCCTGATGCCGCGGCTCACTTGCCTCATTACTCACGCACTTAAATGTCAAGAGCACAAGTGGGCCAGAATGAGCAGGGCATTGCTCTACCCTGCAGATGAAAGGCCATAAAAAAGATGTAGCCGAGTGCATCCAGACACTGGAGGCCCCAGAGAGGGGAGAGGAAATGTTGGTGAATGCACCAAGACCTGGAATGCAGTACAGAATGGAAGACTGCCCGTGCGGGTGCCTGCATCCCAGGCTGGAGGCAGGCTACTCTCCCAGGCTCCCACTGCCAGGCTGGCTGGAAGGTGCTAACTCACACAACCAGCCCCAACCTGCTGCAGCTGCAGTGCTGCCCCGCAGCCTCACCACTCTGTGCCCTGCAAAAGCAGGAATGCCACACCAGCCTGCTGGCCACGGACAGCCCCACTGCCATGGACAGTGAGACAGTGCTGGGGAAGGAACTGCTGCCCCACTGCCCCCTTTTTGCCCATCTGCAGCAGGAACCAGGTCCAGACAGTGGCAATAATCACTGCATCGGCTTTAGCACAGCAAGCTCCACTACTGCAAGACCACCAGGGTAGAATGAACTGGAAAAACCACAGTGCAAAAGATGTCTGAAGGTTGTGTGAGCCCTGGACCTTTGGCACACGTTCCCCAGAGGGAGAAGAGCAGGTTTTCTGTGATGGTTAACCAAGATGTAGATACCATGTAGTCTTTCAAAGTCATCATGATATTCCTTTAAATCTGGATATTACCATGCAGGACAACCATTGCATGTGAACAAAATCACACCTTTCCTTGGCAGTTAAATAGCCAAATATGTACTGTGCTCATATATAAATATGTATGTCACCGTATGCCTAATGAATATGTCAGAAACTGTTTGGAATGTATGAAATCTTCCAGGGTTTTTTCTCCTTTATAAGGTTTTAATGAATGATAATTCAGCACTGAAATCAAGCAAAAGCTCACTTTTTTATTCATCGCTTATGAAATGAGGACACAAAAGGGTACAGACAGCAGGTAGACTCCTAGCTCTGAATTCCACTGTTATTAATCACTGTTATCAACACAGATAACCATAGGAGGGACAGCACAAGGTAGTACTTGCTCCTGCAGCAGTCTTCTCGGGCATGCTCCATAGGCAGGTGTATGTTGCTTTTAGGAAGCCAACCACTCATGACAGAGCTCATGTGTGGGTGAACATGATAGATACTCTATCACTTTAATTAGCCCCTTCAAGAAAGACAGATCTGCATCAGGCCTAGCTAAAATTGAGAGACATATTTTATCCTAACAGACACCTCTTTGGCTGGACCAGCCATCTTTGAAGTCACAAGAAGGACTGTGGACTGATTGGGGCTCTCCTGGTCCAGACTCTTTGACCCTGGTGGCTCTGTCACATGATAAGCCCATGTGTCTCCCTGCATGATTTGTGTCTCCAAGTTTTCAACACCTTCTCTGCTGCTGGCATGAGGGTGCAGTCTGTCCTTCTCCTTCCCTTTTCCCTTCAATAGCTCTTCCTGGGTATCTCAGGAGTGAGGATGGAGCTTGGCACTGTCTCTCCAAGAACAAGGAAAAACTATCCTTCAAGAAGCAAAATTCACCTTTGGGGTGGCAGCATCTACTACCACCCTCCTGGATGCCTTCTGTGAAGTGATCTGGCTGGCAGATCCATACCACTGGTGCTTTGCTATTTTTATGCTCTTGGCCTTCACACCACTGCTGCCTTCATAGACTGTCCTCTGCCATGAGCAATCTTTTCAACTAGTGTTTCTGTCTTCTCCAGGCACTTCCCAGGGGACCTCGGAGTCCTGACAGCTGGGCCGAGCTGAAGACCTGCCCTGAAAGGAGGACAGCAGCAGGAAGAATGGGGGGAAACGGAGCACGGTTGCAGTGGGCAATCGTTGCAGGAAGGAAGGGTCATGGGGCAATGAGGCAGCGCGACCTGTGAGGGAGGACTCTCCTGAGTGGGCAGCTACTGAGAAAGTCCTCATGTGCTTCCCCTCAATGCCCTGAGCCTGCCCTAGATCCTCTGACCCACTCCTCTGGGCTCCCTGTGCCTGCTCCTCGCCTCTGGCTCTGGTCCTTCATCTGCAGCAGACTGAGTCCCACCCAACAAACACCACAGTGATTTTCGGAGGCCATGGCCCCTTTTACAGTTATTATGCAGTGCTGCAGCTAAGATTGCTAAACTTTTCACCCTTTTGGTCACTCTTTTTAACAAATCATGGCACCATCACACTTTTGCATATTGCACAACCAGGGTCCTGACCAAGGGGCTTGCTTCCAGCACCAGGAAAAATAAAAGGAGAAAAATAAAAGGAGAAATCAATAAGGTTAAAACAGTCCTCAAAGGCCAGACACTCAGCAGCAATAAATCAGTGCAGCAGGATTCACTACAGAAAAGCTTATGTTCATTTAGTATCTGGCCTAAAAACAATTCAAATAATAAAACTGCAGCAACAAGATGGACAAGAATTATTAGATCATCTCCTCTATCCCTCAGGGCTGGGACATCAGGCTACAGTGAGTGCTTTGTGCTGTGGTCAGTAAAGCTGTAGCTGGTTCAGGCTCTGCTAAGGCTTTCCACTTCTGTTTTCCTAGTGCTTCTTCTTTGACAAATGTATTTTGAGTGAATAATTTATGCTTGGGATATTTAAAGAACAGAAACCTAAATCCTCTATTTACGGAATTGAAGCAGTGCTAGCCTAGAAGAAAACAGCTGCAAAACCTCATTTCCCACTGCCTCTTCTCTGCTGACCTGCTCAGGACCTGCAACCCAGCCCAGGAAAAGCATCCTCTCCAGAGGAAGCAGTTATTAGAAGAGCAGCCAAAATAATTCATAAATGACCACACTAAAAATGGTTTACTTAGCATGTTAGAGGTCCAGGTGTGCTATAATATGTTTTGGTTCCTTGCATGTTCTAGGACAAAGATGAAAGACATGCCATATCCTCAAAAAAATGATCAGAACTGTTCCTGGTAATTTCACATTACCAATTCCTGCAGCTCCAGCCTTCCCTCTCTTTTGAGCACAGAATCCAAATTATGCTGTCTGATGCCATCTGGTGAATCCACAGGGGATGAGTAAACAATACCAAACTGATTTCCCTGTACCAAGGGAACTTGGCTTGCATTCACATTCCCTTAGAGATAAAACATTATTATTCTGATTGCTAAGGCAGATTCCACGAAGAGCAGAAGGAAAGGAAGGTAAGTGATAAAGAGACCTCCTTTTGCAGCAAGAATGCAGTGGAGATCATGGAGACAAGCTGCAATAATAAAACCGACTGAAGCGATAGGGGCTGCTCTTTTGATGTTCTGGTGAATTGCAAGCCTTGATTTAAGCAAATAGGTCTGCATCTGCTCTGCAGATAAGCAAAGGAAGAAAAGTGTGGGTGAAAAATCTGATTTTTAATAAGGGTAGGCAGTACATTGAAGTACACTGTGTTCTCAGTTAAACTGTCGCACACTAAAAAAAAGAAGAAATAAACCAGAGAAATTTGAAAACCAGGTGCAGTAGATCTAGAAATGTCTAATATAGGGGAGGGGAATTTTATTCGACAGGTATTAAAATTAATTCCTTTTGTAATTAGATCTCATTAGATTTATGCTTTTCAACCTACCAAAACTGTGCAATTACTTTATGGTAAGAAAGAGATAGAGAGACTTTTGGCCCTGCAAAAACCTAGAAGTGCATGAAAACAGGTCTGTTCATAGGTGTCCCATCATGTAACTGGGCAGCTGTGGAGTTTTCAGAAAGAAACACAGAGCACAGATTTTGGACTAGAGTCCTACTAGAGGCAACTGAGTCTAAAGGAAGAACAGAAATGAGTTCTTTGTACCTTACACATTTTCAGGTGAGGTCACATCTGAATTTTACTCATGCCACCTGTGGTTTAAGCCATTAGTGCAGTGCTCAGGGGCAAGATTCCTTCCCAGTGCCTATTGCAGACTTTCCCAACACCTCACTCATGGGCTTATTCCTGTCCTTATCAACTGCATCTCCCTGACAGATCCATCGATGCTGGCCAGGTCTGAGGGCAACCCAGTATGACCCATGCCTGAGCAGCTGCATCTCCCAGCAAGGCCAGCACATCCCGGAGTGCTCAGAAAAGTGGACATGCAGAAGAGCTCTCCACACATGACAAACTCCATGTAGGATACATCCCAACAGTTGCACATCAATGTCCTTGCTCCCAGTGTGTGCAAGAGCACTTCTTCAGGATGCCTGCCCAAAGCAGCAGATGACAGATTGCTGCTTAGCACAGTGGTCTGCTGTCAGAAGGAGAAGGGTTGTCAGGAATGTCCTATTTCGGGGATGAAAAATGCACCAGCTATGGACTCAGGAGCTATATGAGTCATTATGGCATACGTAGAAGGAAAAAAAATAGTGTCCCTTCAACTTATTGCCGTATCATGGGGACAATGAGGAGAAAAAAAAAAAAAAGGAAAGTCACAATGCCCTTTAGGGACAATACAAGCATCTACAGGATGCTTCTCTGGGGAGAAGAAACAACAAAGATCATCCACAAGAGCTAACTCCAGTCAATTGTGGGGGTAGCAACTAAACTGTTGGGAAAGGGATATTTCCTTAGCATACAAAGAGAAAACAGCTTTTCATCTAACTCAGTGGATAATCATAATAACATTAAGGAGGAGAAAAACATTTGCAAGTAGAAATTAAGAATATCCTATAGAGAACAGCAGGGCTAACATCCAGCAGGGACCAAAAAAAGGTGGATGTACTGAATCACCCAAGCTGCAGATATCAGGGAAAGAAAAAGGGCCCACCAGGGAAAGAAAAAGGACCCTCAATCTTCCCTCTGGCACTCATTTTCATCTCAGGTGGTGGCAAAGAGGGAATCAGTGAAGACATGCAAGGTGTCTGAGCTCCCACCTTAGAAAGGGATGAGGAAAAGAGGCTGGGATCAGGCTCCCATGGGGAGCTGCTGTAGGCAGGGATTTTGCAGCCTGTCCAGACAGGTCCTGCAAAGGGAGAGGAACGTTTTTCTGTTTCATTCTGGTTTTTGTTTGTTTTTAAACACCAACAGTATTTCCCAGTGTTTATACTCATGTTTGCACTCATTAGCAGCAGTTAATACACCATCTTTGCCGTGATATTTGTGGATTCATAAGGCTACAGCAGAAACTTCCTCAACCGCAGGGTGTTTGGTTTGTGCAATTAATTTTAGGAAATCTCTCTGGATTTTCCCAGGTTTTGTACAGAGTTAGTTTTATTGATGGTTGTCTGTGCAGCTCAAACCTCTCTTTGCTTTTGATATATTCTCATGGCTCCTCTCCATAACATTCAAAGGCCGGCTGGGAAAAAAAAAGCTTCCAGTTAGTATATGACCTAGACCTGTGACAGTCTTGCATTGAGAAAAAATGCTGCTTCTGAATTTTTTTAAGGATAATGAAGTGTTAAGGATGTAACATATATGTATATGTATATGTATATACAGATGTATATGTACATACAGATAAAGATGTATACATATATGTATAAATTTTTTTTGCTTCACTCACTGACAGCCGTATTTTTATTGCAGCTCTTCCAAACAGAACTCATGTGTTAGCTAGCTGTGATTAACTTTGGGCTCTGGGCCTCACTATGACCCGTTAACACCTTCTTAAGTATAACTATCTTTGATAATTCTTGTGGATTCACATCTGATTATCTTTTAAGTCATGTTTTCTATTTTAATTTTAGCCAAAACATAACAGATATTGATTCGATACTTCCTGTAATGCCGCGTTTCACCACCCCTCCTCCCCAACATGGCGTTTATATACTTGGGGAGGTGTTTCAGTCAATTCTTCTAAAAAGAGAATGAGCAGGGCCCGCGCTTCTGCCCAGGCTTTGTCGGTGCCGACTGTCTGGCCGCACAACAGAGGCAGGCTGCGAGCTACTCTGCAGAAATGAATGAGAGGCAAGCATGGCTTGAAGAAAGAAGCGGCTTGTCCCCTGTGTGTCCCCCTGCCGCCCTCCCGGCTCCGCGGCCGGCGGCGGGGGTTCCCGGCAGGCCGGGCGGGTCGGGCCCGAGGCCTGCAGGCGTGGATGGGCATATCCGCCCCTGCTCTGCAACGGGCTCTGGGAATTCAGGCTGCCGCTGAGTATTCCTGCTCTCACAGGAAAGAATTCGGTGCAGAATATGCATAACCATTAACCTAAAGTGCCAGAGCAAACTGCCTGTTCTCATGCAAGCAGGCAGGTAACACAAGCTCCGCAGACTTGACAATGCCCTCCTAGAGGGAGGACGATGTCACTGTTTTCAGCCTCTCCTATTCTTTTTCATAGCTGAAGGTCAAGCCCCGATGCTTACACAACCCCTAGCCACAGCGGAAGACTCTTTTTCCATCGGGTCCCTCATAGCACTGTTGCCTCGTCTAAAAGCTTCATTAAAATTCAGACTTCCATTCCTACCTGATTATTCCGGCAGCGATCCGCAGGAGGTCTGACAAGACCCGGGCAGGTGGCAATCCCTGTCACATGCGATAGTTTCCGCGCTGCCTTTTTGGAAACTGGCCAAGACCAGCACCAGAAGCGCCGAAATTCAGAAAATAATAAATATAACAAAAG
>VZTR01001556.1:54171-66753 GCA_013400775.1 Chaetops frenatus | reverse complement strand
AAATGTTTCTGAAAACTGGCAGTGGGGCAATACACCACCTTCCCGGCAAGGGAACGTTACAAGGCATTTACTGCTGTCAGCCCCAATTCCATTTACAAGGTTGTAGTGCATGGGAAACTTTTCTCCATTACTAATGAATAACAGCTTCTGAAAGATGGGAAATTAATTTGATAAGAAGCCACCCAAACCCTTCCAGAGCAGGATAAAGGCATCCAGGAGGAATGCATAAACAGGATGGTTGAGTTGGCAGGGTAAAGCAGGAGGGCCGTCAGAGCAACAGTTTGACTTTCCTAGGAGAGGCTCCTCAGGGAACAGCTACCCCAAGCCCTAAATGCCACATTATTGGGACACTGATTTTACACCCAGCTTCACCTCCTGGCCTTCTCTGCATGGCCCTAGTCACATCTCTACAGCAGTAGTAGGTCTGGCAAGGGCTGGGAAGGTGCTGAGGGCTTCAGACCTCCCTAATTAACTCCTTAGTCATCACAGCCCTTGATCTTTCTTGTATGGCTTGTTTTCCTTGTACTAATCCATTAAATCAAGAGAAGTGCTGACAAAAGTATAATTACTTGGGCTGCTGTTTTATGGTATGGAGCATTTGGTGGCAAGATTGCTTGAAGGTTTTCCTGTTCCCCTTGCCTGCCCACTGCTTGCTTCTGGTGGGGAGACCACTCCAGCAGCCTTGCTGCAAGCTGCTTAAGGAAATGTCCCAGCTTCAAGAAGAATGAAACCTGCAAACAAACAGTCACCACACCTGAGACAGATCCATCCATGTGCAGAAGAGAGATTAGGAATGAAAGCTGATTTCAGGAGAGAGACCTAGAAGCAGGGCTGCCTCAAGCTTGGATCATTGCCAAATGCTTGGTAGTCTTATACACATGAATGTTCGGGAGATTTCTGCTCCAGGAGGAACTCACTGTATTTTGTATGCCAGGAGGCAGCCATGGCCAGCAATAAAATTGCTACCAAATGTGATAATATTTCCATTAGGGAACATGTGTTTGTGTCTGGGTTCAGCTAGGATAGCTTTATGCCTAGAGAGTTATCAATCAGCCCTCCTTCCTTTTTATTCTGCACTCTGAAGTCTGATTGGTATTTTTGTCTCTGAGGTTAGAGGCAAATTTATTGTTTTTTCTTTGTAATACCATTAAAGCTTTGTCATTTTGGCTTTGTGACATACTTTATTTAATCAAAAAGGAAAATAGGGGATTTTATTCCCACAAAGACTAGCAGGAGGCAAGAGCTGGTATTACTAAGCTTTGAGAACAGTCAGTATCAGGAAAATTATTCTCCAAATGGAGGCTGAGGGCACTGACCACGGTGAACTGAACTGCGACATGTAATTTCATTACTTTGGCTGGGCTAAGCTGCCTAAGCTTATTCCTGCCTTCAGCAAGGGAGCACGTTGGCTTTCAGCCACAGTGGAGGGATATAAAAGCCTTGAGGGTTGCTACAATTTTCTCAAGCTCCTAAAAAGTATCCAATTGGTCATTAGCTGATCACCTCTTGGTTTAAACAGATCACACACTGCTGTGATCTGAAAACACACTGGTTAGGCAGCATTGCTGTTACAGACTCGTTCTTGAAGAATTACCACGCACACAGGAAATCTGTTTGATTCCCACATGTGTTTGGTTTTCAGACTTACAGTCTCCATGGTGGGGTAGGGGGAAAACCAACAACCAAACCATCATTAATTCCCTTGAGATCTGTGCTGCATTATTTTACTGTATGCAATCCTTTGTTCTTCATGGGGCTATATATACCAGTACAGCATTTCTTCTCCTTCCTGGCTCTTTGAAAGTAAGAGAGTAAGATGAATAGCAATCTTGCGTGGTGGGTATGTATACCTGTCTGTAAACATTTATATGTGACTTTCATGTCTGTGAATTGTGCTGGACAGATAATCATAAAAACTTGACAGTCTCTCCTTCAAAGCAGAACTGTGAGAAGCAATTACATACACTTTGAATACCAGCTGGACAAGCTTCCCACACCATAAAACACCGTGTATAATTTTGAACCTGGAGGAGTTGCATCCTGCCATCTTTACTCTGTCTTCAAATAAGATTACTGCTCCAGGAAAAAACAATGGTGCTTACCATTTGCGCTAGCTGCAGAAAACCCTGGCTGAATTCAGTGACCTCTGTGATACACAGGGTAGGACTGAATGATCAATCATCTTTAATCCTTAAAACCTTCTAACAGAAACAGGGAAGTGCACAGCTCCCTCCAATATGAGTTGTTTTGTTATCTGTGGCAGAATCCCTAGTACATAAGGATCTAAGCTTTATAAACTGTCTCATAAAATCCTGCATTTATCATGGGTGTCAGTACTGGGTGTAACTAAACCAGCATGGAGAGTGGTTTAACAACATGTATAAACACGAGCAAGCAATGCAAATCACAGTTCCTGCAACTCATTTTGAGCTGTTCTTAGAACAGGGAGGAGCAATACACAATAAAGAGTGAAAATCATCACTTTTCCCCTTTTTGAGCTTTTACTTCTTGTTAATTAATTAATACTGTGAATTAGTTCATTTAGGTGTTTTGTGAATCTGAGAGCATGTCCTACCTCCATTCACATTATGAAGCAAGCACAGCAAACATGCCTATTGACTGGGTATCTGTACTGCATTTGGTCATTTGAGAAATGTGTCACCATAAAGGTCACTTGGATGCCTGAGGACAGGAGGAAGGAAGGTGTCAGTGTAGAGCCCCATGCATTGCATAAGGGCTGTCAAGGGACAGGAGCTGTGGACAGGCTCTGCTGCACCACCATTAAACCTGCTACTCCATACATTAGTGACAGCAATGTGTTTACTGTTTTTTAACTCAAGGCATATACCTGCACTCAGTCAGTTTCAAATTTTCATTAATCAGCATTCCAAAACTACCCTAAAGTCTTCACACACTTGTTGCTGTAAGCCAGTCAGCCAGACTCACTGCAGAACACAGGAAAAAAATCTTGTGTGATTTAATTTCCTTGGTCTGAAAAATCAAAAGGAGTGTTAACTATGTCAAGAAAAATCCTATTCTGATTTATCAGAACTTAAATACATGTTTTTAAATCACTATTTGTCTTTTTCCTAAAATATATTTCCAGCTAGCCACTAGAAGACCAATTCCTGATTGAGTGCTGGCTACACCTGTTCACGATAAAGTGGCTGGAAACTGGCCAAGAATTACCAGTAAAGCCCAGAATACGATAGAGGCGGAATTGGCAAAATTAAGGAAAAAACTGTGAACATTCTAAATGATGGCATTTTCTTGTGTCACTTCCTTTGGTGGGAAAGCCCTGTGAAGAGGGCAATGCTTGCAAGATTTTCACAAATCCTGCTGAGAAAAGACGTGTTACCTGGGAGGAATATGTTGTCCTCCACACCTGTACTTTTTGCTAGAGATGAAGCAACTTGCCCTTAAACTTTGTTTCTCCATATCAGGTCAGGATTTTGGTCAACTTGCTGTGGTGCTGAGCTGAGCTGACACTTGGGAAAAAGGGAGAGGGGCTGTGGTGCTATAAAACCCTGGGAAAAGGGGAGTGAGGTGATGACATCGAGGGGCAGCTGAATCTCCCTTGCACCCACAAAATTCAGCATGGCAGGGGCAAGTTGTCTGCCACCACCCCCTGATCAAATTCAGTTGATGATCAGAGAGCTGGGAACAGCTGAGACCATCCCACAGGAATTGCTGGCCAGGCTAAGGTTTGAACACTGTGAAGAGGATGGTCTTTCACTTCTGAAGAGATGAGCAAGTGCAATTAAAAGGCCCAGAAAGGGACCTTGTGTAAATTCTACTATTTGCCTTCTCCATTTAATTGAAAACAAAGTAATTGGCAAGACTCAACAAGGACACAAGACAATAATGCCTCACAACTGGCACATGGTATTAATAGGCTTAAAATCCCTCAGAACAGCAGTTGCTTATCCGATTTTTAAATGTGTTAAATAAGTACAGTGAACTTCAATGATACATGGTACAAGTGCATGTTGTGCCACCAGTCCATTGCATTGAGATTGGAGATAATTTGACTTGTCAACTTGGCCTACTGTACCACTGGCACTGTGTTCCCCAGCTCCTACCACTGGTAATTTCCTGCAATCCCAGCCTGCATTTTGAATCTGTATTTAGACTTTGGAAGATCTATCTCTTAGTGTTTGTGAAAGTATCTGTTATTTTTGCAAAAATAGTAGGCAGCTTAACATGTTTGCATTTGGGCTTGGCTTACTTCTTTCTTTGCTTCACACAGAGACTCATAAGCGGCTCTTTTGATGCCATTGGCTTTTTCAACATTAAATGCTATCTATTAATTTCATACTAGCAGACTTCCTTGGCTGTTATGCATAAAATGATTTCCAAGTGACTAACTTGCAGACAAACAAATGAGGTTGGGCTCTGGACCAGGTAAGGGAACACCAGCCAGGGAGTCTGGTGCTGTGTGTGTCTTTGCCTTAAAATGATGGGACTTCATGCGGAAAGAAGGCAAGAGGATCTGTGTGAAGTGTGACAGTGAGCAGAAGGGACTGATATGATTCTGATCCCTGAAATCCATTTGGACAGTCTTTGATTGAGCTATTTGTGCAGCTGCAAGGTCAAAGAAAAAGTGGGCACAGAAAGAAGTAAATACTATTTCCTTATCCTTTGTTGTAGAGTCATTTTTTGTTGTAGGGTATTTTTTTCCAATAAAGGAATGTACACAATAGATATAGATTGAATACACAATGCAAGCAGACTTCCAGTGTCTCTCAAAAGCATTGCTTTAAAATGTCTGCCCCTAGGCATATTACTCAACAAATCCCAGAAGCTGGAAACTCCAGACCTGCCCTAACACTGAAGACATATAACAACCAGAAACAACAGGCCTTGAAAGCAATTTCAAAATCCTAGGAAGTCTGGGAGTGAACTTTCTTTATTGCTCCTAATTACAGAGTATTTCTTATCTTTCTCCTTATCTCAGTGGAAAAACATATTTTAAATGTGAGAAACATATAAATAACAGGCCAGCTGAGTCATTAAATTTTTTCTGATATTTTTCTCTAATCTTTTTTTCTCTACCTCTTTTTTTTTTTCTTTATCTTGGCTATTTCCTACAAAAGATGCTTGCTTTCTACTTGACTTTTCTTTCGCTATTTTCATTCCTAGAGCCAAAAAAAAGGACAGTGGCTATCAGCTACGGTCCTTCAGAATTCCTTTGTTGACATTTTTCTTAGCCTTCTTCTTACCTCTCTTAAGCTAAAATAATTAGAAATTTTAAGCCTTAATCAAAGAAAAACAAAGGGGAAACGTTATGTTCTCCCAGTTCTTCTAGTTTACTCCTAAGGTTAGTAGCTATAGCTCTATCAGCTATACCTGATTTAATGTAGCAGACAGGGTTCTTCAGCAACAAGGTATAAGGAACAGGTTCCACTTTTGTCCAGGACACAAGCCCAAATGTGCAGTACAGCCCTCCCACGCTCCTTCCTGCCTCCCCTTTATGCTAGTGACCACACTGTGGCAGAGGGGAGAGAGACAGCTGTTTGGGCAACAAATCACTTTAATGTCACATAAAAGAATGCAGAACCAAAATCTGAGCTAACAGGTTTCACTTAACAGTTTAGCCAGGCTCAGCACAGGTAAATCAGTGACCAGGGCCCAGCTTCTGGTCGGCAGTGTGCATGGGTGACCATAGCCCACATCTCTGACGCCGCATAGTTGTGACACACTGTCACAAGGTCATGAGATGTAAACCTGAGTGACCAACAGACCTTTGCTGTCATTATTTCCTATCACACTCTGTTACCCTGAAGACTACCAAGAATTCTGGGCACCTCCTTTCTTGCCTTAGAATTTTCCTTGATATTAAAGCATTGCCAATTTAACACCAAAAACTCCGTAGAGAAATTGTTCCCAGAGAAATAGTCAATAAAATAGTTTCATCTGTAATTGAATGTATTTTTTTAATGTTAATTAACAAATGTAAATTTTCAAGATGAGAAGACCTTCACGATAAAAACTTTTGGCTAATGGATAAAAATTTTGATCAACTTGATAATTTTAATTACAAAATCAGTATTTAATCACAGGAACTGAATCTCTTTCCTTGTAAGCCGTTTTTATTCAGCAATGGAGAATTTTCAGGATCATATGAAAAAAATTCCCAACTTGCTCTACTATAAAACTTTAGCTTCCTCTTCTTCCTAAACTTTTTTTTGTTTTAATTTTCCTGTATGGTCTCGCAGTTTGGCAGAAACACGAATAAAGAACTTCTAAGGAGGGGAATATTTTAGACAGATAAAAGACATCTTTTCCTGATAGCCAAACTGCTTGATGCACATTGAAAGCAGTAATCATCAATCTTTGCATTTTTCTTTCCCCTTCAGGGAGGACAGCAAGATACAGATCTGAATTTTGATATTGTGCATATCTACTCACTTACATTGTTACACAAGTCTTAGATAAGCTATAAAATGTTCCTAATTTCTGCATGCTTAAAGTGACCTTTTGAAATGGTCTTTGTCAGTCTCTTGTCAAAGACTATCCTTGGTCATTTCCAAGCTATCTTTTATTTTTCCTCTTGTTACTCCCAGGAACAGTGCTGTGTGTTCCCAAGAGGGTTTTGATAGTAGCAAAATGCTCATATAAGCTTAGAAAAACCCATCCTCTCCTGTACTGTATGTCCTTTTATTTAATTTATAATAGCGAGGCAATTAGATCCTTTGCTTTTGTTCTCCATATAAAGTAACAGAAACCTAATAGGAGCAACCAGTGGAAAGGAAAACCTTACTCTAGGGCAGGAAAAAAATGTCCCTGTGACAGACATCACACTGGGAAATCATGACCTGGTTTAGCTTTAGCCAAAGAGGTGGTTATTAGGGCAACGTAGTTCAAGAAACAAGTTACATCAGGTTTTTGCATTCCCTGGGAGTGAGAAGGACGAGGGATGCTAGCACAAAAAAGGAAAAGAAAAAAAAAGAAAGATTACATAAGGAGAGGAAAGCATGCTTTCACCTTTTATTCACAGTATATTTCCACTGCTGACTTCTCATTTTGCAGACTTATGGTTGTCTGAGTGTTCACAATAATCAATTGGCTTGTCATTACTTGAGATAGATGCCCCATACAAGAATAGGATCAACTATGAGATACGTGCTTTAACATTGATATTTTTTTTCTATCAAGGTTCAAACTTGGGAGTAATTCAGCAGAAGTTACAGGCGTTGGTACAAGTCAAAGAATCCCACTAGTATTGTGATCCTCTCTGAGTAAACTATGTGTATGGAAAGTAACTGAATTTAAATGCTATGCTGAATGATAAAAAGGCAAACTCTTCACTCACTACTGTGGTGATGCATTCCTCCCTTCTCAGGCCACACAATAATCTGAGATGTGCATACATAAAGGAGACAGGTCTGTGGTTACTATCTTTTACAATCAAGTTTGTCACCAGAAAATCCTCTTGTAAGTCCACTTCTTAATTTGTTTTTGTAAAACATCATATGACATTATTAGTCTATAAAAAGAAGTATGAAAAATAAGAAAACATCATAAAATATTGTAATAGTGCAGGCAATAAGAATGTAGGGTTCATATAGGAAGAATGCAAGCTTAGTATAAAGTTTATAAATGTCTCAATCCATTATTTTCAAACCCTACATTAGCTTTTCCTGTGTTAACAACAGAACACTTTTGTTACCTCTCTGGTTTCATATTTATTCATGACTAGCACATGTTACCCCACGCCAGTAGTTTGATATTGATATTACACATGTGAAAAACATGTAACCAGGAATAATTCCTGTGATTGTTGATGACTTCATTAGACAATTTTCATTAATTTGATCTTTTTTGAAATGTAATTGCATTTTCCAAAAACATAAAAACAATATATTGAATTTTAGTTTCTTCATTATTCTTAATGTACTACATTATTGATGTTGCTTCGTTGACCTTGTCCCCTGAGGCAAGCACTGCTGACACCTTTTTTATTATTTTTCTCATTAATAAACATGTGCCTCCTTCACTAGACCATGTACTTCTTCCACTATGTAGAGTGGATAAAGTGTCTTTTATCATTCATTTATTATTTATTGACTGTTGATTCTAAGTCTTTCTATGCCATCTTCCCATGAAAAGACCACTGGAGTGGTTAGTTTCTTAATTTTGTACCCATGCACAAAACTTAGCTGTTTGTGTAAGAATTACAGGCTCTGTATTTGGACAGTGATAAATGAACACATAAAACACTTGTTGTTGCTATTTTGTCTAGGAGCAAAGTATGTTATTAGTGTAACTTGCTAGTGAGATCTCACTTTAAAATACAAATGCTGACACAGCATCAGAATGAGCAGAATCCCTACCACTTTTGCCATCCTTCCCTAAATTCACCGTGTCCCTTATCCCTTTAGCAAACTTTCTAATAGGCTGTGCAGTGAGATTTAACAGAGACTAGACTGCAGATAACTCCATGGTTAGACACTAACCTACAGTGTAGTTCCACTAAATCTGTTATTCCGGATTAGGAAGTAAAAAGGAAAATATTCTCTGTGATCTTTACAGTGTTCTTAGCCACATAGATCCACCAAAGGCAGAGAAAAAGACCTTGCTCTGCCATGTCATCCATACATGCACTTCCCTTACACTACATCATCTAAATGCAGATGTCTGAGTAGCATTTACTTTAGCTCCCTCTTCTTCTGTTTTAGGCATACAAACATGGTAAATATAGGGACAGTTGTAAAGTCTCTGAGTGTATCCTCTACATAATTGCCATGTTTATCCATAATAATATAGGAAGTGTTCAGTCCAAAAAAAACCAAAAACTCCAAGGTTAGGAGATAAAACTTCTTGACTATTATAATTTAGTTTCACTGCCTCTGTAATTGCAAAAGTGAAGTCAATGCATTTTCTCTGCCTGATGGGGAAGATAGAAAAGTGAAAGGTCAAGGCTTTATCCATCTGTGGTTCTGCCACTGACTTAGTGTATAATCTTGCACAAATCACTTTGAGCTGTTGTATATCAGGTTCCTAACTAGGGTAGTTAATGGCATCTTCCTGCTCTGCAAATAATTTTAGGTCTATGTCAATTCTAGTAGCTTAATAATGTTAATCAACATTAGTTTATTGGGCAATGCTTTTAATTGCCTTTTGTGTGCTTATTTTTCTGTATTAACGTTTCCAAAACTGTTTTTATTGTCATGACTGTAAAACATATGTAAAATCCTTATTTTTTATTATGTTATTTTCCCACAATTTGTAGTGAAAAGGGATTTTTTTTTCAGCAATACATACTGTTTTCCTCTAATGCTGGCTTGTGTCAACGACAAGTGATCTGAAGAGTCATGCCATCAGAGCAATATAAAGGTATAGCTTGAAACTTTGACTTGATTCAGAATTGTTCACAGCTGCATTCATTCAACCCAACTATTTATTCTTTTATTCTCTCATCCATTCATTCTGTCATGCACTCTGCTACTGACCTATTCCCTGCATTGTGTATCGGTTTGCAAACCTCTGCGCACGTTCACTGCCCTTTTCACTGACTTACTAAAAACCTACCACCTGTTCACTCACTCACTCACTCTTGGACAGATCTGCCCCCAGCCTCAGACCTGGCTTCTGAGACAGTTTTTGTCTCCTCTCTTTCCCTACTCTGCTCCTGTATCTTCTACCCTGTAGCTTATTTGTTCCTGACTTTAATTAGGGACTGCAGGTTTAAGACCACCATCAGTTGCTGCAGCTTTCTTTAACCCCTTTTTCTTGCTTAACTGCTTATTTTTTTTTCCTGGCACAGATTTGATACAGCTTGCCTAGACTTAAAATACCCGTGTGCATATTCAACCTCAACACATTGTCTGAACTAAGTGTATTATGACTGAGGCAGTCTTTACATATAATTACTTTGCAGAAAGTATTATGTGTCCTTTTGAAGATTAGATTTTATTATGCTTATAGAAGAAGTTTTTAAAAGCATGTTTTCTCCATGTCCTTGGAATACCCATTATGGAATTGATGTAGACATGTATTAATAATTGTTCATTATATGATCTCATTGCCACAGCATGCAGTATTTGGAAGATTATTATCTTTTTTAGGAAAACAAAATCAGTTATAGTTACTGTGAGGACCAGTGTCTTTAACCCTACACCACTAGTTCACATACAACCCAGGTTAATATTACAGACCTCTGGAATATTTCTAAAATTTTTGTTGGAGGCCATTTGTTTTTTAGTCCTGTGAAACACATGACTTATAATTGGAACCAAAAGGAATTTTCAGTGGTGCAATTTATGGTACTAGCTGTATGTTCCCAACACTGTTATTACTAGTGTTTTCTTTTTCTCATCAAATTCCACTTGGTAATATATTTTACTTGAAAGAAGGTTCTAAATGTGACTGAGAATCTGATATTTGACAAGGTACAAATATCAATTCCTTGTTTTACCTCCAGCCTTTAAGTCTGCAAGACTTTCCAGGTTTTGCTGAGAATGGAGGTTGAAAACTACACTATAAAAATTAACAATATAATTCTTAAGAGGTCATGACATCTAACCTGGATAGAGTGAGAAAAAATGGAGATTTTGTCTTGCTGCTAGCCTTTGCTCCAGTTCCCTTGTGCCACTCCTGGTTTTTAGAAATTTGTGCAGACTGCAGACTCCCTGGGGAAACCTGACAAAATCCCTGTGATTTTCCTACTCAGAGCTAAGAACTGCCCAAGCCTAGATTTTGTAAAATAAGAGATTTAAAAAGCATCTTTGTTTCTTCCCTTAGAATATCATTTCATAGTTGTATCCCTCAGGAGATGCTTAAAGTCTTGTCTACACTAGATGGTTTTGCTAGCATATTAACACCAGCAGTCAATCCCAGTGGAGATGCAGGCTAATCTTCTGATGGTATAAATTACAGCAATTGCCCAAATAAAATATGATAAGGATTTTTTTATCATGCTACTGTATATGCAGCAAGGATTTTCTGGCATGGGTTCATTTGATCCTTTTTTTATGCTCCTGTAAGACTCAGGTTAATCATCAGAACTGGTTCTCCCCCTTCCTGGCAGACCATGGCTTCTCTGCCACTCCTGTTCCCTTCTGCTGTTGTCCCCCACAGCAGGGTCTGACTACTTTCTTCTCCATGCTTATTATCCAATGTTTTGATGGCATTATGACCCTATCTGATGTCAATGGTGCAATGAAGCTGGCCTAAGTTAAATCACCACTTTGAAAAAGTAATGCAGGAAAACTGACTTCCCAGTGTTTTCCACACAACAGACTGTTTGCCGGCTATGCTAATATGCTCCTTCAGACTCTACCATTTCATAGTCTCTGAAATATCAAGGTTGCTTTGCATCTAAATTTCCTTCATCTGAGGTTATCGTCTCCATGTCTTTAGGAAGCTAGTTTTCCTCAATGATTTCTTCTTGATAGTATTTCTTACCAAGAGCTAATGTGAATTATTAGAGATTGACTATCATGCTATTGTTAAATACAATGCCGTGTAACGCTGGACTTTAAAGCTCAGCCAGTAAAGCAAGTGCTAATATCTGACAAACGAAATATTTTGTTCAGTCTTGCTTCAATGACTGTTGCTTTGGCAATCTCATGGCACTGCTATCACCTGTTCCACAGCAATAAGGAAAACCCAAACCAAACCCCAACCGAAAACCAGACACCCATGTGTTGGTCCATGTCATTCATCTGAATAGTCACACCAGGCGTGCACGGACATGATGGTAATCAATAACTCATCGGTGACTCAGCAGAAGGATCGCGGGTGAGATCAGTGCATTTACTGACCTATTTTCTGTCCTCCTTTTACATACCGCCAAGCAGTCACCTAAGCGAACCTATGCTTTAAGGTGCAATAATTCCGGTAACGTTTGCTTTCGATACGAGTTATTCCATCCCCATGGTGCCGAGAGGCTGGATCCCAGGTGCAGTTTTCCCTGTGCTCTGCGGCGAGCGAATCCATCCTGCCCGAGATGAAAAGGCGGAGGAGGAGCAGCGGAATGCGACAAGTGCCACTAGGTGCTTGGAGCAGCGGCGGCTCTTGCACGGTCCGGCAGAACTGCGGGACACCGCACCTGCTTTCGGCAGAGGCGCCTCGGTGCCTTGCCAAGCCGCGCAGCCCCAGGTGGCGCGGGGGGAGCCGCTGGGCCGGCGCCGTGACAGGGCTAATGTCACACGGCGCCGTTGCCGCTGCGGCCGCCCCGCGGGGACGCTGCCGTTGACGGGGCTGCGCCGAGCGCGGGGCAAGCGACGAGCAGCACCGAGGAGAGGGCGGCTCAGCCCCCCTGCGGGACCGCCGGCAGTGAGGCCCGGGTCCGCCCCCAGCGCCGCTCGGCCGCCATACTGCAGGGCAACCCAAACTTGTTACACACGGGCANCGCCGGCGCGGGGAAGAGGAGGCTGCGCCGGCCCAACCCCAGCCGCGGGGAAGGCGCCGAGGAGGGCGCGGGCTGTGGCAGGGGAGCGCAGCAGCCCCCCGCAGGTAGGAGCGCCCGGCGGGGCGGGCTGTGCGCCGGCCCGGGAGGAGGAGACGGCGGCGAGGGGCGGGCTGAGGCAGCAGGAGGCGGCGGCGAGGGAGCGGCCGGCACTGGGGCAGCGATCG
>VZTR01001556.1:19622-45099 GCA_013400775.1 Chaetops frenatus | reverse complement strand
TTTCTCTCTCTGAAGATTTAAAAAATAAAAGAACCCACCCATAAGTATACATTCACAGTATATTAGTTGTTTAAAATATGTGACTGGCTATTTTTAAAGAGGGTGGATGCTACTGAAATGGTTTCTTTCTTCAAATATGTAGATAAATCTGTTCTAATGTGTGTTGAATCTTATCTTTTATGTGTTTAAGGGATTTATTACTGTCAGGGATATGTGACACAAATCTATTTCATACTAACACGTGACTGCATAAATTAAATGTGTATATTGGCTCTTGTGTGTATTAAGATGTTGATAAGAACACATTCTCAGATGGTTGAATTTGCCTCTTTGGAATTGATTAAAAATAATAATAAAAAAAGGCATCTGTTTGCATTTGCCTTTAAATTGGCCTCCTATTTGCATAAGTTGATTGTGCATGTGGTACGTGCTGATATCTAGGAATTCCACTGAGTTTTTAAGAACCTCTTTTTCCTTCTTTAGCGCCAACAACCACCAGAAGTAAAAGTAACCATTTTTCAGAAGCTGTCTTCTGTTCTCTAATTTAATTGTTGGCTTTTATGAAAATTCAGTTCCTGTTGCTGCATGTCTGCATCTGTTTTTCTTCACAGCTCTGCTTTCCATCTTCTGGATAGAATGCAGATTTATTATATGTCAATTGCTTTGGAAAAAGAAATTTCTTAACAGATTATGAAATGATGCTCTTGATCAGGTGAAGCATCTGATGGCCTGTGCAGCCTATGGTTTGTGCTTAGTGTTTGCTGAGAAGGCAGTTTATATTAAAGAAGAATTTGCTGTAGTGTGAAGTATTGTGCTGAAACAGGTTTGAGAGAATGTCCTGGGAGAATGGACGAGTGCAGCAGAAAATCAGTTGAGCAGGAATAGTTACTGTTTGGTCTGTGGAAGGTGAACGGAGTCAGCTGTGCTAATTTCTATGCAATAAATGGGCTTTGAGAGTCAAAGGTGCTAATGTGACCCTGTCATTACAAGGCGCCTGACAGTGAAGGGAGCTTTGGGGTTCCCACAGAGGAATGTTGGCCTGCATATTTCCATGGCAACAGCCATCCCTTACACATTTATAACCTTTGATTAAAGATATAGAAAAGAGGGGGAAACCTTTTAAAAGTTATAGATGTATAGCTTTAACTAGATCTTTCATTTTAACAATATCCCTTATTTACATTTCTTGGAGTGTGGAGATTTTATAAAGAACACTGCTGTCCTATCCCCATTTTATAGACTTCAAGATGACATTTGGGGGCAAATGTGATGTTCTGGAGATGGCTATCTGACTTTGATCATAGCTGCACTAACATCACTCCACCAATTTAGTTGCTGTTTATTTACATTAGTGTATTTTTGTACAAAAATTATAGTCAAAGTTTATTAGGCAAGGAGATTTGTTACTCTGATAAAAATGTTTGCGGAAAAAAACCCCTCTTGAATAAGACTTACTGTTATTACCCCTGTGTTGAATAGGATTTATTTTTAAAGAGGAGGAACATGAGATAGTCTAAATTGTAGTTTCTTAAGCGGTATAATGGCTGATGCACAAAAACCTTATGCTGGTGGGGAGAGCAAGCTGTTCCTGTAGAAACTTAGGCTTGCTTTCGGCTTGCAGGCTAAGTGGAAGGGCATATTTATGCTTGGTGCATCTTCACAGGTCTCCCTCCTTTATCCACCTATGTGTTGTTGACAGTATTTTTCTTCATGCAGTGTTGGCCAGGTATCAGGATTGCAAAAGGAGTGTTCTCTGTCCAGGTTAGCTGTTCTCACTTGTAATTCTCAGGCATAACATGCTGCACTTCCTGGGAATTTTTGTTACTGAAAAGCAACAGAATTTTGCCAACCATCACTTTTCTGGGATCATCCTTATGAAGAAATAGTGAATTACTTTTGGATTTCACATTTATGCTTGAAGAAATTGAGCTGTAATACCATAAGTAATGCAATGGGACATTTGCAGAGGGATGAAATAAAACTGTGTTTCTTTGTCTTTCTTTGTGCCTTTACTTTGGACAGCTAGGCTTTCTTTTTGCATTGGACTAATCAGTAGTGACTCTAGGTGAAGGCAGAAGTGGCTGGCCATTGCTGTCTTGGTGAGGGAAAATGACAGGTATTTTGTTGGGGCTGCATGCAGAGTCTCTCCAGCATTTTGCCATCATTTCTTTCAGAAGAAAGAGATGTATAGATGCTACTAAGCTTAGTGGTTGGTGATTGATAGTTTAAATGGACAGAGTTGCCTAGGGTTGCCAAAATGGGGAGTTTTAGTGCTACAAATGTATTGTTCCATCTGAATTGCTAGGGCTGAGCAGACTCTGTGGTTATTAGGAGCCTCATGTGCTGCTTCTTGCCTTGACTGTGGAGCAAAGTGCCCTTCATGCTGCACCTGTGCAGATCCCTAATGTTCCTTAAGAGAGTTTTTGGTACTGAAAGACCGAGTTTGTTACTGTGGGAAGTTCACAGTGACTATGCAAACAGAACTGGAAAGTTCATGATGCTGGGATATTTGGAAAGATATTCTCCATTATAAAAGAGATAAGAAAAAGAAAACTTGGAGGAAAAATTAGAAGGTATTGCAAACTACTTTTTTCCTTTAGGCTGCAAAAGATTTTGATACTGTTACTAATCCGTGTAATTTTTTATTCATTCTCATGTATTGGGAATGGTTTACAGTGGCTGTTGTGAGATGAATAAATATTTCTGTTCACTCTGAAGTAAGAGATAACTATTGTCTGCTTGGGATCTAAGTAAAAGCAGCAGAAAACAGAGGTCTTTGTGATGTCAGGACTGAATGTCAAGTGGACATGATGGCATAGTTACAGCATTTCCATCTATTTTGATGAATTAGAAACATAAGGTTTAGCAGTAGTCAGTGTGGATTGTTTTTTGTGGTTTTTTTTCTTTGTTTGTTTGTTTTTAAATAGAGGATGAGGCATTGTTTTGGCAATTGTTGCTTTTAATCAGAGTTAAACAGATGCATTTTAAGGCCAAAGTAACTTTTGGGTCAAGTTGCTTTACCACCTGAACGCAACACATTATGCAAGTGAATATAGTTACATCCACGAAGAGCATGATCATTTGTCTTCTGAGAGAAGACTGCTGTCAGTAGATCACCAAAGTCACAACCCCCCTCCCTGAGGTTTTGTTCTACTGGTTACCACCAGGGAAGAAAGCTGTGCTGTTTTTGTCAGCTTCTGCAGTGTGGTAGGAGAACATTCCCAAAGCAGTTTTACAGTGCCAGGGGTGGACTGGGGTAATTAATGCTAGAGACTAGAAAACATTTGTTAGTGAGTTCCTCTGTCAAATCCAGCTAAGATTCTAATCACTATTTTAGGGTCCTGAAAACTTGTTTGCATGCTTTTTGAGGGTTATGTCCTGTTTCACTAAGAGAGAATAAAACCAAGCAAGATCCAGATAAATAACATTAATTGAAACTACCTAATAGAGAGATAGAGATAAGTAGAGGTGGGAATCAAGTGGTTTGAAGGATACTGAAAGCCTGTGTTGGGGTTTGAAGATAGGTACATAAAATGTAGAACAGACTCTGATGATCTGAGCATGTGTGCTTCTGGTTGGAGAGGTGCTGTGGCAGCTCTGAACCTGAGTCTTCAGATCATGATGTTTGGGCAGTCTTTGAACAGTTCACCCTGATCCTGAAATGCCTGCCTGGATAAAGCTCAGCTGGAATAGATACGCATCTAGAAGATAACACTGTAGCCTTTGTTCAGGATTTGCAGGTTTTTATACTGGCTTCTGACAAATGTTTTTATGATCTCACTAGGAGGAGCAGTGTGGATTTTTAATGTAGGACTTACATTACAGCCATTAGCACCATGAAAATTTTTGGTTAGATGTCCTTGCAGGATTGCTGCCATGGCTTCAAAACTTCTTCAGATGTGATCAAATGACTTCAGTTGGCTCTTTTGAGAACCTTCCTGAGGTGCTGAAAATACTTTGTGGTTGTACGAGTCCAAGATGTTCAAGCCTTCAGATTTAAGACTTTATAGAGCTGAGAATTGTAAATGTAGCTGAGATTCTGTATTTGGTTACTTAGGCAACAGCCTATTAGTTTTTTTTCTTTATGCATTGCCACCCCTGAGCGTGCCCTCTGTTCAGACAGATGAACATTTGGTTATGGTTAAAATTAATCAAATATTGACAGTAAAGCTCACAAGCATTTTTTATAGGTCGTACTATCTGAAGGTGGAATATATTAAGATTCTTGTGGGAAGCAAAAAAAAAAGTTTTATTGCTGAGATACTGACAATAATGATGCATATCAATTTCAGCATTCAAATAGGGAAAGTATGGTTTTGAGCCACTGTGTTTGTTTTGGCAAGTCTTTTCTTTTTAAATACATTGACGGAACTTTTTGTACTGTTATGAGCCAGAACTATGTCAGGTGGGTACTGCATGTACGGGAACAAGCAACTTTAGTGTTTCCTGAATCGTCCTGAGTAGAGGAATGTGAAGGACAAAATGGTAATAAAAATGATTGATTGTTGCTTTTCGCTCAAAGGGAAAAGCTGTAAAATTCAGCTGTAAAATTGAGAAAATTCAATTTAGTTTAAATTCTTGATGTTTCATTTCCTTTACTCCAAAGGAGTTAATAAAAACATAGTTGATAACTTGCTTTGGAAGACAAATATATTCCATGGGACATAGAAGTCAGGCTTCATTAAATTTACTTTAGTCTAAATTTTAATATCAAGCTGCTTAGAAATTACTTTAATCTGAATTTTAAATTAAAACTGCAAAGTTAGTTACAGTTGGTTTAGTGAGTTTTTAGTGACTGGTAAATGTATTTTGTTATGTAAAACACATAAAGGTTATATATGTAGGTATTTCTAGCACCTAGGACAAAGAAGTATTGTATATAAAGCTTGTTTTTTAGTTGCCTTAAATTCCTTATACTATCATGTACCGCAAATTACACACATAGCTGTTTGTTCTCTTTACACATTGGCACAGATTTTTCAGACTCATCCAGCCGAACCAATAGTGGGATTTGTGCCAAAGGGTTAAGTCTATAGAATAAGAGGCAAAGCATGCAATATCCAGGGCAGCAGCAGCAGTGTGATGATGGTCTTTTCTGGGGCTCTGTTGAGATTTGTACAGTCTGTGTACAAATCATTCAAAACCTTGTATTTATATTAGTACTTGGAGAGCATGTGTTTGTGGCAGAGGCAGGGAGTGGGAGGGTGAAAGCTGTTAACTTTTCATAAAATGCACAGCAAGATGCAGAATTCATCAGATGCTCTGTCGTGGCCCAGCTGTCAGCCAGCAAGTTACCCATAGGAGTAAAATACTTGGGCTTGTTTTGGAGTTGAACTTTGTGGCAGGTGGAAATTGGAGTTCGCTAAAACAGCTGAGTGTTTGCTGTGGTAATTGTGGCATGTGTCTGGACTTTGGCTGTAACCCCCTGCTCAGTTCCTTGGCAGGAGGACAGTGAGGTCTGGTCCAAAGCCTGAGGTCAGCTACTCAGGCTTTTACATCTCTGAGAGGCATGTGGAACAGCCTGGCTCTAAAACTGCTAAGGGGGGAGAAACTGTGATAGCAGTACTGAGGATCAGCAGTGAAGCTTAATGCTTCTTCTTGTGGCCATCTGCAGAGTTGAAAATGTGTTGGTGAGGCTCACTGTTCATTGTGTAATGGCTTTGTATTTAGGGATCATGTAGATACGCATTGTAAAGGAGTACATTGATTAATCAAGGAAGTGTTTCTGGTGTGAACAGGAAACACTTAAAACCTGGAACTTTTCATTAGCACTTCCCCTTCCCTGTCTAGCCTCTCTGTATGATGAAATACTGGAGTTTATTTACTTTTGGACTTGAATGCCTTAAGCATTTGGCAAAACTTTCTTGTACTCAAGCTTTCTGTATCTGCTTACATTGCTGTCATGTTTCTTCAAGTTTCTCAGGATGCCTTGATCAAAGCTCTTCTTTTTTTTTTTTTTTTGATCTCCCAAAGCAATTATTTCTTTCTCCATTTTCAGAACTTTGCTGTAATTTTAATTACTATTTGTATTTGTTATTCAGAGTTTGTGTGAAAAGGTTGAAAGGTTTCTGTGTAACTGTGATGTGACATGAAGCAAGGGCAGTTTAATCTTTGGTAGCTGATGAAAATGTGAGCTTTAAAAAACATTCAGGAAACAGAGAAGAAATATAAGTCATTTTTTGAGAGGTCGAGGAGTGTTTATAAAGGCTTTGGATACTCTCTTCCAACAGCCAAACTGTGCCTGATAGAGCCAAATTAGGTAGTTCCCATTATGTGGAAAAGAGGGACTTGAAGGTTGTGAAAGGAAGATGTTTGTCACTTTCACAGGTAATGAGTTCCATTTTCTGCAACAATATAAAGACTTTAGGCTCAAGTGTGATTGGTGGCTTTATGGTACTATCAGGGCTGTCATATTCTGGTGGCATTGAGGGCCCCAAACAGGCAGGTGTGTTAAGAGTTTATGATCTCCAAATACCAGTGGGAGACATGGTCACTGCTATATGAAGTTAACAGCATAGTTTGAAACAAGAGGAAAGTGAGCCTCTTGGAAGGAAGAGAAGCAGAATTTTGAAAAGTAATTTGAGTGATCCTGCACCTGTGTCACTCAGCTTTGCCTTTGGCTGTTTTATGTGAAAATGCTTTCCAGGTAAGTCTTGCTGTGGAAGTAGATCCCAAATGCTTGGAGAAGGGAAAGGTGGCAGTAGCTGTTAGTATATTGAATATACAGCAGAATTAAAAGACTGTGCGGCAGGGGATATGAGCATCCAGCCACATGTCTGAGCTGTGTGGCACAGACATCAAGGGTGAATAATTAGGAAGGGTATGGGGTTGGGAAGGATGGAAAACTGGATAAAAAAGGAAGACATATGGGATTTACATGTTCTTACAGAAAAACTGATTTTGGTGTCTCTTGGAGGAGGATGGGAAGGATCATGTCTAGATTTTCAAGTGAATGTGTCATGTGAAAAGAGAAGGTGTCTTGCTCTCAAGAAACACATCCATGCAATTTCTAGATGTTGATGTTTCATTGTGTAGTGAAACTATTGTGTGTATTACTGATCTGATGAAAGCTGAATTATGTATTGCTCTGATTCCTGCATTACCTTCTTGATATACCCACTGGAAGTATATTAACAAACCCCATGATCACGTTTTTTTACTCAATCCCTCCAATTTGAGGAGAAATAGATAACTAGTTTTATTTTCTAAGGAATTTGTGCAGAGAAGTAAAGTCATTGTGTTCTGTAAATCTAGTAGGATTTTACTGGTATCCTTCCTATGCCAGAACATTAGAACTTGCAAACCTACTGCTACTGGTTGCCATGTTCACACTATGATAAAAATTTAAAGATAATGCAATTGATTATTGCCTGTGTTTTTGTATCTAGGTATACCAAACATATTGGGAGTTCATTTCTGCAGATGGATTTTCCCTGAGGTTTGTATTCAGGCTGCACTGATTGATCCTTGGCAATAGCTGTATCAATAAGCTAAGTCCTAATAGGCAGCTGATAATAGAACTGGCCTTTGAGAGGCAGCCTTATTGGCATATGCCTCTCATTATGGGAGAGTACCACATCTAAAGTAATTTCAGTTTTTGATGTTGCAGTAGTGCCTTGTGGAGATGGTGCAATTGCTCCGGGGAGAAGATGGAAATGCCTCACATCACTCAGCTGTCCTCCTGCTGATTAAGGAGTGACACTGTCCAAGATGCCTTTAGGAGGTAGGCAATTATTTTCAGACTGAGAGATGTTAACCAAGAACTGAATATAGAAGCAAAGTGTAAGCAGGGCTGGAGAGGGAGGAGGCCATTCCCAAAAAATTTATTTTGCTGCTTCTTAATATTAGTGTCTCTTTAGACATGTTTTCCATTTACATGGTGAAACATTTAGCGCTTGTGAGCTGACTATGTGAAGAGCTAAGTGTTCTCTGTTTCATACTCTTTATCTTTACAGTTGCTCAAATGTAAAACAACCTAGTGCTAATTTGCATCCTGTTAGTGAGAGCAGCAGTGATGCTCTTTTTTCTTTCAACTCACTTCAGGTCGTATTAGGGGCCTTGTTTTGTTTTTGTTTTAGTATTGATCCAAAATCTAGTTTTAAGCAGCAAAGGGATTTATATCCAGCAGGCTGCTGCCATGTGGTCATTATTTTTTGTGGCAGACTCATTGCTTCATGACAAAATTCAGGGCATTGCTAACTGCTCAAGGCAACCTTTTGCTATGGTCCTTGTAATAGAGCTCTGAGAACAGCTGGGCAACTTGAGTTACAGGTAAGAAATTAATTTTTTAGATACTCTGTTAGGCAGAGTAAACTGAAGAGTCATTTGAAGATTCTTTTAGTAAATGAGTTGTCACAATAGGGAATGATTTAGTGGCAGTGGAAAAGAGTTGGTTAACTTGTAAAATGGTGTAATCTATGCTCCAAATGGGAGAGGTTTACATTGTATTGTCACTGGTCAATTTCATGACATCATCATTAACAATGAAGCTGTTTGAATTGCTTAGCAGATTGAAATTTCCTAAATTGACTCTGAGTCACATTGCCTGTGTGGAGATTAATTGTAATTCTTATGTGTATGTTGGGATCTCTTTCTGTGACTAGTTTTCATCATTCCAGTAATAGCCTAGGTTCAGCTGGAGACGTGTAGATGTAGTCCCCAAGAACAGCAGTGCCTGAGTAAGGGCCTCAGTGTTGTCTAGTAGGACCTATTGGGAAGCTGTTTTTTTTGTTGTTGTTGATACATTGTTTGTACATACTGTATGTTTTCTATTGCCATACAGTTTAAATATGAAGAAATAATGAAAAGCACTGATGCCTATTTTGTGTAAATTGTAGCTGAACAATTGGCTGCTTTGTTTACGCTATAAGTGTGCAAAACTGTAACTTGAATCTTGAGATTTATTTTGAGGACATCAGGCTTTGATGTAATTTGTAGAAATGTATACAGCATAATCTGTTTACAAAAGTGAATGGCAGTTGCATATCAGAATTTTTTGCCCAAAGACATGCTGAAGTTGGATGAATAAGCGGGGCCTGGGATGACGGGCACAGACCTCAATTGTGCTTGTGCTCTAGAAAGTATTATTGCGTTTTCTGGTTATTGCTTCTGAATCATGCCAGTGTTTTTGCTTTTTTATTAAAACTTGTGGTATGTATTGCATAACTAGCATTTGCTTTTTCTGGTTTTGTGAATTAAAAAATTTAACTATACCTTGATTATCAGCATCACTGAAGCCCACTTGAATAAATGAACAGAATGCATTCCACACAGAAGCAAAATTAGTAGGGTGTTGTTGGGAAATATGTGCAAAACAAAAGGCAAACCGAGAATAAAATATGGCTTTTAGAAGACATCAGAATAATCTTCTATGCTTCTAAAAGATATCTTTTTTTTTAATTACAAGAATCTTTTAAATACCAAAATGATGCTGTTATATTTAATGACATTGATGCTTTGTCTAATTAAAAAAAGAAAACAAATGTGGAGGTGAATCTGTGGGCACTTTGAGAAGCTAAGAAGAAACTTCCCTGGTGTTCACTTAACATATATATTGTCTTTAATATTTTTTAATATGTTAATATTTGCTTTAATATATTTTAGTATTACCTTTAGTCAAGGTCTCACTGAACCTAGGAATGAGTAATTTTTTTGTTGTTGTTGTTGTTGTTGTTTTTTTTTTTTTTTTTTTTTTTTTAATTTGGTCAGAAAAAGAAGATCAAAGTTGTAAACAATGACAAAAAAGCAGATTCAGAGAAATTAATGTTTGTCACTGAGTTGTTTGTGGTGGTTGGGCATGCAGTGCTATGTGAAGTTTGATATCTCGACATTCCTTTTTCCCTCCTACTGTGACAAAAAAGGTGTATGTATCTATGTTTATTTCCAGAGAGATCAGCAGATAGCAGACTAAATAGAGCTGATGATGTAACATGCAAAATGGGGAAGGATTTTACAGCAAGTGAGACAATGGCACACACAAAGAATTGGATACCTGTCTTGAGGAAGTCCATCTTTGTTGGGAAGGGAGACTTTCCTGAAGAATGTGACTGAGTAGACGGTAATGCATAGATCAGTGTGCAGGGAGCACTGGATGGGTGCAAGCAGGGGAGTAGAGTTTGGTGGTGGGTCTTTCAGGAAAAGTTTGCCACAGCAGACTTTTATTGGTTTAGGTTTGGTTTTGGAGGCTGCTGGGAGATGAGGATTGTTTTTGTGGGTGCTGGTGATTTTCCTTTGCAGTCAGTTGGAGTGATTTGAGAGGGTGGTCCCATCTATCAGTGGGAGATGTGTGTGATACAGACCTGTTTTTTCACTGGAAGGGCTGAAACCTGGCACATGGTGTAACTTTCTCTGGAGAGTGGTAAGCTGATACATCTGTTGTGGAGTAGCTATCATGAGTGTGTTGCTCTCTCCATTTTCTGTCTGGGTATGTAGCTGTGTCTGCTTTTTCCTATTCCTTTCCCTTTTAATTTTTTTTCAAAGCTAATTCCACATGACTACTGTCTTGCATAACTCTCTACAGCTTTGTTGATGTGCTTCAGTACAGACTATTCATTTGTCTTTGCTTTTGTTCATGTTGCTTATGTAGTAATTAGTTTTCCCCTGAGCTCTGCAGGTGCTGGCAGACAGGAACAGAGGTGCCAGTGCTGTGCGGCAGCTGGGGAGGTCCTCTGCTGACCTGGCAGGCAGTGATGGCTGCTATGGGAGCCTCACTGAGGCTCCAGCCTGCCTGGTGGCCATGGCCTCCTCTCCAGCCTGCCCACGGGAATAAAAGCACTGGAACAGGCTGTCATGGAACCTTCAGAGAGGGAGCCACTGCGCTGCCCGAGGTGTCAGGGCATAAACCACAGCTAGTGGTAGCAAGCAGAACCAGGAGGGTTCCTTGTATGAAAGTTGTGTGCCTCTTCATTGCTTCTCTCATTTTACTCAAATCACATTTTGCCACTGTTTCTTTTTTTTTTTAGCCCACAAAGCTGTGCATTTGCCAAGTAATTTTCATAATACAGTTTTTATTTGTGTGCTGAAAGTAACTGCTTTGTAGTCGCAAAATTATGCTGTAAACATCAGCTGAAGAAATGTAGTTGCAGATTAGAAATGGACAGTGTTCAGATTTTCTTTTGCATTATTCTGTCAAGAATGAAATGGTTAAAACAATGGGAAGTTTCTGGTTACCATGTTTATATCAGCTGACTACGTGTTTTTGTTATTAATGAAATGTAGCTGAGTAGTTGGCATCTGCTGTGAGGGAGGGTGAATGGGAGAGGGAAATTATCAACCATCAATTTTGTGACTTTGCTTTGTAGACCAGCTATTTAACATAGTGCAGTAAAACTTAGCAATTTTGGCAATTCAAAATGATGCTGGCAGTTTCACATTGTTTTCTGCGTGAACAAAGTAGCTGTGGCTGTTCTGGTTGTTGCTGTTAGCCTTCGTCAATGTAAAATAAGGTCCACAAAAACTACTCTGAAACTAATGATCTCTTTTGAAAAAATCACAAACGTTTGGGATTAGTGCAGCTGCTTCAGCAGCATGACTAAGGACCAGATTGGGGGTATGTAGCACAGCGTGCCAGAGCAAAAGCCAGTGATGCATGCTGGCTTTTGCAGTTAAAATGTTTTGCAGAGATAGTCATCCTGTTGCATGAGCTACCAGAGGTGCAAACAATCAAGAGGTTTGGGAAGAGCTGCAGTGACTGAGTTGCCATGCTTTGTTTGGCCTCTGGGAAAGTCACTGTAGAAGTGTAACTGAATGAAGACATTTGTTTTAAAAAGTAGTTCTAAAAAGTTTTAAGTGACTTTGGGTGATAGGCTCATAATCTTGAAATTAGCTTATGTGGGCAATAGAAATTTGCTGTTTGAATTTCACAACTGGGAGGATTTCAGAAAGCTCAATAAATGCTTAAATTTGCTTGAGAGACCAAAGTAAAAAGAGTGCATAGCCTGGTTTTCATGGCTGTTTTCTCCTTTTATATTAAATATTGCTTTAAACTTTAAAGGCATCAGTCAATGAAAGAAGCCTGTACTTTTCAAAATTTTTCTAATAAATATAAGTAATTATATCACTGTATTAATATGTATGGTACCTAACATGTAATATATATTAATATATTATTATAAGTAACTATAGTAATTACATTATTAATCATGTAAATACAAATTTTCTTGTCTGGAAATCTGCTGCAGGTCAGGATCCTGAAGGGCCCTATTTGCTTAAAGTCCAATGTTGTTCTAAGGATGGATGAGGAACTTCAGGAAGAAAAAACGAGTTATACCTGTTTCTTTGATTTCAGAAGCTGCTAGTTACAAGCTCGGGAGCATTTACGGCTCTTATTATAGGATCTGCCTTCTTGATTTGGATTTGTGGATGACAGAAGCAGATGAAATATTTCAGGAGGTAGTTAAGAATGCAGAAGGGAGGCTGCTTGAACTTGCTGCGAACTGGCTATGTTTTGTCCATCATTCTGGGTGATGGGGATTCATTACTTCCTGAAGGGACCACCTATGCCTTCAGAGGCTCCAGGCGTACAGGGCTTCTGGGAAAGGTAGTATGTTTAACTTTGTGTCAAGAGTAGCACTTCAACACCAGGCACTAGATCAGTGGTCCTCCTCTGCTTGAGAAGTTTTAGTTTCAGTTTTGTGAAGGAAAAGACTAGTGTAGGAGGAAGGATCCTCAGTTGTGCTGGCACTTGCTGTTGACTTCAGTTTGGCAGATGATATGCAGATTGAGGTGTTCTGCTAAACCCCTTGGGCCATGTGCCTTCTTCAGGGTAGTAACAGTACAAGCCCAAATGCTTTGGTCAACTGACAATTTGGACAAGATGTGTGATGCTGAGAGGGATGAGAGACACTCCAAGCAGTGTTGCTACCATAGGCAAAACATGACATAATGTTGTTTTTTTTTTTTTTTTCCTCCACACTGTCCTAGACAGCTTCCTATCCTGTGTCAGGTTTTCAGAGGGAGTTTTCTGAGGTCTGGCGTGCATGTGGAATACGCAGTATCTTGAGGCTGAAACTTACTTTCCCATTTATTTGATTTTACAGTCTCACTTTCTAGTTCTCCAATGAATTTTTTCTTCATGTGGGATTTCTCATGAAGGCTCTTAAATATCGTGTGCAATTTGGGGAGTTCTGTTTGCATTGTTACGTTGTATTTTGTGTTCTAATTGCTGTTTATGAACTCACCTTCACTATGCTGGACTTTATCTGGAAATGGAAAAGTAAATGGTGTAGCAGTGTGTAAGCATATGAAATAAATGTGTGCTGAGACATTTCCTTTGGATGACATGAACTCTCTCAGTTAAATATGTAAAAATATGCAGAGAGAACATTTTTAATTATGCCATGCAAGGTTGAAGGAGTTAATGTGGAGAAGTTGCATTGAAATGATTCATGGCAAATAAGAACAGACATGGAGAATTGTGGCTTTGTGACAGAAATTTTTAAATAAAAATCTAAGTGGGATTTTTCAAAGCTATGTATATAGCCAGAGAGAAATGAGGAGGGTTTTTTCGCAGTAATTTTCAGATAGGTCACTGAGTAGAGCTTAGCTCTGGAATGACTAGACATTGTTTCCAACGCATGTATGTACTGATTCTAGGGTTTTGCTTCCAACTTTACAATGCGTTGGGCAGATTCATAATGGAAAAAGTCTGTGCTGTAATGGTGAATTACTGTTTTTTTTGGTGTCGTGTGGGTTTTTTTGGTTATGTGCTTTGTTTTGGTTTTGGGTGAATAGAGAAATGTATTCAAAACAGTCATAAGACTGATTGCTGCCTTGGTCCTTGTTGTCTCTCTCAGAGGCACACATGGAGTCTTTCTGAGCACTGCATGGGATGGTGAGGCAGCTGCACGTGTAGCAGTGGACTGCTGAGTGGGTTTTGCCCTGAGAAGGGGCTATGCTACAGAGCTCTACAGAGCTGTGTGTGCCACTGCTGCAGCTGTGCTCTATTCTTCATTGCTTCTGCAGCTTTTTGGCGTGGCTGCGTTGTAGAACTATGTAAAAAATATAAAAGATAGTAAAATTCTTGATAGAGCTGCTAAATCAGTTTTCTTGTAGCATCCCAGAATTAATGCAGTTGTTGTCCTGCCTATCCTTTCAATGCCTGCTCTCTTGCCTGAGACAGGGTAGTAGGGGGTAAGGTGGCGAGCTTCCCCTAAAAGTGAAAAGATAACCTGATGAAAAAAGTGAGCCAGTGCTTCCCTGAAGAAAAGCAAATTAAAGGTGTTACCTTAACCCCTGAGTAACACAGAGCCTGGGAATGACTGAGTGAAATTTTGTAGCGAGTCTTTTCCACAACTCTAGTTCCCCATGCAGAAAATGGATCTCTCCTCATTTTGATTCTAATGATTGCAAATCCCCCATGTCATCTTATTTCCAAGCATTAATTACTCTCCTCTGTGAGAGCCTGCGCATTTTGTTGTTGATCATCAGTTTCTGGCTGCTGGATCTTTTCATACCTTATTAAATTAAATGACTGTGCTACTCAATAGCACCTTCTCCTATCAGCATGATAAACTCTTAAATTGCCTGCATATTGCTTAGACTGTAGTAGGTGTTTCATAGGCAAATGGGCTGCTCTTGGAAATGTTGATTTTTGTGGACAGAGAGTCTATCATTTGTAGTGTTAGAATTCCAGAATATAGTTTTGCAAAAGTGGAAGGCCTTCAAATACTGTAAAGTGAGATCATAGGAAAGATCTTTGATTTACTAAGTGTTGTAAACACAGTGCTGGATAGTTCACCATTTAAAAGCACAATTCTGGAATGCTCAACCTGATCATTAGGTTTTAGGTAAATAAATAATTTGTCTGCTTTTACTTTTTTATGTAAGGGTTGAAGAGGAGGATGAGTGATTGTTATTGAATGTACTAGTTAAATATCCTAGGCTGTTTACACTGTAACTAATAATGCTGATTAACTCTGGGACTGAATTTGTTTTTACTTTGAGTAGACAGCTATAATAGTTGCATGCTATAATAGACTGCAAACAGTTTTTAAATACAGGTGGAGTAGGAATTTTTGAATCAGCAAATGCAGTAAAACTTGAATTGAGCTTCTTGTTCAATTAGTGGTGTGTTAGTAAGTGTATGTTAGCCTGTTAACCTGAGTGGCATGGTCTGCTGCTTGTTCTCTTTGTAAAAATGAAAGCAACATCTACCTTCAGCAAATTTAGGCTATGTCTGCCTTAAACTTTTGCAAGCAAGTGGAAGGGGGTTTTAAAGAAAAAACAACATTGAGGGGAACAGCAGAGGCTTGGGGAACACTGCTGTAGACAGTGTACATGTTGGTTGGAGTCACAGTTCGAGTCCTTGGAGATGTGAGGTGGGGCAAAAGCTGCTTTGTACATTGCCTATAGATATGCTTCGCCAGTGAAATAGACTCAGCAGATGGAGTCATAATCCTGGAGAAATAACCTTTTATACAGTTTTTCTGTCATAGTTACTTTAGTATAGGAAACAGTTGCTCTGTTCCTGGTTGCCTTTTTTTGTTTTTGTTTTTTTAATCTTGATGCACCTTTCTGAAGCTGGACCCAAACTTGGTAAGTTCTGGAGAAGCTTTGTAGACAATTATGTACAAAATCAGTGTAGGAGGAGGAAACGGTTGCTAGCAATTATATGAAACTGTTCATTTGCTGACTTGCAATGAAAGCATGCACTCCTGAATTTATACCCTTAACTTCATCATGCTGATGTGCTTCAGTGGTGATTCTCATGAACCAGTGTGATTCTCATGAGGTGTACATATTCAGTCTCAAGCGTGCCCTTTTACAGTAGTCTTTGTGACGTAGTCTGTTTTTCAGCACAGTTTACTTTGACATTTACTTGAGTAGGTTTTTCTGTTGAAAGGAGTATTTCAGCTATCGTACGGTAAGGTTTACAAAAGAGTTGCATCTAATTACTTAGACTGAAGTGCTCAGCCCTCATGGCTTGCACACACTCTGCCCATGAAACATGTTAATCCCCTCCTGCCCTCCCCCCATTGAAGAAGCCTGATATATTTCCTTTTGCATTAGTAGGGCCTTCTGGGAAATACATGCAGAAATAAAAGACTTTTCTATAGCCCTTTCTCCCTCAGGAATGCATAGAAACCAGCTCCTTGGATCTGGTCCATAAACTTGAAACTTGATGGGGGGATGGGGTGGGGAGGGAAGGAAATCTATAATCCCATGCACATGTTACTGAGGGAGTCCTAATTACAAACTAAGGTAAAGGTATAGAAGCTCAGAAGATCTCACGGTACTTTGCAAATAAAGAATATGTTTGGTTGGTTTTTTTTTTTTTTTTTTAAACCTGTGTGTTTTGCTGAGGTTTGCCTCCAAAGCAGGTATTTAAAACTCTCTTAGCTTTGTGACCTTTGTCTGTCCTTCATCTTCATTAGCAGTGTCTACCCAGGCAGTCTGCATTGAAGAGGCTTGTTTTGTTTGCAAAGGTTACTCAGGTATGGTGGTAGTTTCTCAGCTAGCAGTGGTACTAAGACATTTTACCTTAACTAAAGCAGGAATTGGTCCCCTTGCCTTGGGATAATTATTTGTGCAAACTGGTTATACATGCATGAAAACCCACAAGAAAGGTGACTGCAAGTTTTTACACGGTATTGCTGTGTTGGTAATTGGTATCTGTAGTGTACTACAGGCAGAAAGGCTGTGCTGAGGTTGATGGAGTGTATGGTTATACAGGAATGCCTGCAACTTGGGATGGGCTGGCTATCCTGTTGCAAAGGACCTTGAGTTTTGGGCTACTTATGGGTGGCAGCGGCTCTTGGGGCACACAGGTGCTGCACCTTTACAAGAAAGATCTTGTGAGGGGCTGACCTGAGGCTGGTTAGCTGTGATGGTACAGTGGTGCTGCCAGGGCTTAGAGTGTGGAGTGGTGTGGTTGTCTGTCCATGCCGTTGGGCATGTGGCAGTGTCCGTGCTGCCCTCCTCCTGCCAGAAAGAGGGGTCAGCGTGATTTGAGGTATGTGAAGCACGAATGCAAGCTCTCATGAGCAGGACTCACAAGGTTGCTCCCAACACAGGCTTGCCTGTGTGTTCATCTTTACTATGGGCAAAACCAAAGTTGCTTCTTTCTCCTCCATTATTATGTTTATTGTTTTAATGTAGCGTGAAAATTGCACTATAAGACTCCTTATTATGAATACATATGCAGATATTCAATGTCACCACTTGGTCATTAAGATCAACTCAAATACAGCAGCGTTAATGGTGCTTTATGTGTTTCTCATGGTCATGGCATTCATGGAGGCTTGTGCCTCTCAGTTTTGGTGCACCGCTGCCATTGCACATGCCAGAAAAGCCAGTCAGAGCCACTTCTGCCAGTTCCCACTCTCCTTCCTCCCATGCAGCTTCCTCAGAAGCGGTAGTGCTGCTGCTTAGAGGCCTGATGCTGCACCACATCAGTGCTGCTTGCTGGTGGCATGGCTCCACCAGTGACAAAGCAGCACCGCTGCGGGGCCAGGAGCTGCCTCAATTGGTTTTGCCAGCCAAGAGGAGTGTTGGTGAAACCGTGGTGTGATCTGTCCTGTGGTGAGCTGGAGCACAAAAATGGGCATCAACAAATCAGGGGTGAATCTGACTTGACTGAAGTGACAGTTTCTTTCAGCTGACAAAAATATTTCGTAAGTGTTGGCTTTCTTTCACTTATTATTTAGTGTAGAGTTGTAGGTCATGTTCACTGGCAGCCACCAAAGGAGGGAGTTATTTTAATTCCATGCCTCTCCCTCAAGCAAGAGATTATGATCTCTGTGATGATGGGTTGTCAGGCTATCTCTTCTCCCCCCAAGTTTTAGGATGGAATTGCAGAGGATGGAGTATTGAGGACCTGTTGCACAATGTCCTCTTCTTTTGTTACTGGTGTTCTTGCCTCATGTTTCAGTGCTTTCTGAACCTTGACTTCTGCTATGGGTCAGTTTAATGAGAGCATCTGGCGTTGTGATGTCACCAGCTGACAATTTCCTACAGCAGACTGCATTTTTTTTTCCTCTTTGATTTTAATTCAGGTTAGTAGTTGGTCTTGTTTGTGCAGGCACAGATTTTCACCATGTTGTTCACTCTCAATAGGTGGGTGACATCCTGTTCTGTGTGCTTCGTTTAAGCCCAGACCTTCAATGTAGAGGAAGGGCTCTCCTTAGAGTATATAAGGGTGGTGTAATCTGGCTTTGTAGGCTTTTGGGGATGCTTTCCAACACTGACTAGCTGACTGTGATTAATTACTTGGCTGCTAATGAATTGGGGGATGTTTTCTGCATTTTTGTTATTGTCAGTGGTTGGTGCTTTTCCTCAGCTTGCATTCTGCTTTAGTAGTTTCCCTAAGATTTAATATGCTGCTTCCAACCTATATTTTTTAATTATGTTGAGCAAGTTGCTGATTTTAATATGGAATCTTCATTTAGTAATGACTTCTCAGGCAGTAGGCGGTGTTTTGCTACAAAACTGGTTCACTTCAGCTCACCCTTATGTGACAGTTCCCATGAAGTTTGCTGGTCCAGTTGTCTTAACAGCAGACTACTTATTAGGTAAGAAGGCTGAAACCAGAAATTTTTGTTTAATTTAGAAACTGCTAACTTTCTGTAGCTTGATACACTTTGCAGAGAATCACGCAGTACATAAATAGAGCATGTGGTTAATCTTTTATGGGAGTATTGTTTGCTTTTGAATGGTGGAAAAATTCTAAGAAAAGTGTGTTGGAAAACACAGCTGCTTAATGACAGGTCTTAATTTAATCCTTGATTTGATGTTTAAATTTTTAGGTATGCAGAAATCTGTCTGTATCAGAACTTGCAGCATATGGACATTATGATGTGCATCTTCTTTTTAATCATTGGTTGCTATAGACGTTGCTTCAGTCTATTTGCTGAGGTGTGCCTGGAGAAAAGAAAATGTACTTAGTCATGCTATGTGTGTTTATTTAGCACTTTAAACTCCTAATTTTCCTTGTTGTTTCAACTGCATTTAATTCAGATAACATATTTGACTGTGGAATAGAGTTTAGGCATGGAGAAGGTATTTCCTCCTTTTACAAGGGTGGTACGGTGTTGTTTTGTGCTCATGGGTTAGAAAACTACCCATGAGAGTGGGATTATTTTCAAAGCAAGAAGTAGGTAAAAATTTGGTGGAGTTTAGTGTTGGGGATTTTTTTAAATATCTAGTTAAAATACAGAATATTTGACAATCAGTTTCTAGGTGAAAAACTTGAGCAAGAGTTTCAAGGTATGAAATGTGAACTGATGAAAGCTGTTTTGTAATACATTAGGAAAAGAGGATTGACCCATAATAGGAAACAAGCTGATCAGTTGATGCTTTTAGAATGGGTAAAATGCCTTTTAAGGGTCTGATAAATCAGTTGTGTGATTTAACATTGAACAAAGTGCTTTTTAAAAATAATAAAACTGTCTGCTATTGTGTCTTAAATTATTAATGGCAGATGGTAGCTGTAGACCTCCTTCCTCCTTCTGCAAGGTATTTCAGTGTCTGTTGCCTGGGGGCCCTCTGGCTGTTGCAGGGTGTTGGCCAGCAGCTTCTGGCTTGGTGTGACCAGTCTTCTGGGGTGGCTGGAAGCTGATTGGGAATGTGAGATTGTGATAGGGATCCAGAGAGGCTCTGACCCAAACTCTTCACCAAACAGAAACAGTACTGAGCATCCATTAAGGAGGGATAGTTACTTCCGGGATGGCAGGCTCTTCAAGTTTTTGTCATCTGAAGATTGTAAAGAGCAGACTTAATTTTCTTTCTGAGTTAGGTGTGGAGTTTACCCTTCTTGTGTTTGATAGTGACTCTTATTTTGAATATCTTGATACAAACTTTCTTGTTCCCGCTTTGTTTTAAGTATGTCCAGTCTGGCATAGCAAGATCAGCCCTGGTGTCAGCAGGGCTGTCCTCTGAGGTCTTTATGCCTTTCTTGAAGGCATGGGGCAAGGATAGGGGACAAGGAGGAACAGCTGCCAGCCCTTCCTTGCTTTCAGGTAGTGTGACAGGAGAGCCATGCCTGTCCAGCACCAGCCTCTGGGAAGGGCTTCTGGAGCTGAATAAGGCCAGAAGGAACCCTCTCTGAAGGACTGGTGGGAAACACCTTGTTTTGCTTTCCCCTCAATGACTGAGAAAGTTGCAATGCCATAGCTCCTTTCGGCAGCACTGCAAAAATGGCCTCCATCTCTAGCAATTTATGCCCCTTACCAGGTTTTTACTCTCACTGTTTTCTGTGGTGGTCACTGCCTCTGTCAGCTTCTTGCCCAGCTGTATCCCCATGTGCCTGGCCGTTCCTTCCCTGCCTCCGAGTGCCTGCCAGAGAGAGCAGGCTCTGAACCTCTAGGAAGCTCTTCCTCCATCTTTACTTTCCCCATGGTTTTTGGGGAACAGTGCTGTGTGGCATGGTTTGGCTTACATTGCAGGCAGCTGAAATGCTGGTTTGTGAGCATATGGATCCAGACTGACTTCTGATCCAGCACCAGAGAGGGAGAGCAAATCAAAACCCTGCTGGTCCTGGGAGGTGGAACTGGGCCTGCACAACAGCTCCATATCCCGTTTAATGTTGGTAAAGAACTTTGAATTGCCTCTTTGTATCTGTAGAAATTGGATGCAGCAAAAATGGCAAGTTTGACAAGTAAGATGCCTTTCTAGAGTATTTGTATTTGATGACGACAACAGGGCCTATTGTGGAGGTTGGCCTCTGTCTCTTCAGGGTAGTGATTCTACTACTTCTGGGTAGTGATTCTAATGTGTAATCTGGGAGTGTTCTTTGTCCAAACTGATCTGTTTTGTCTGAATGCCAACTCATGCAATCTAGGTCATCAGGTTTCTACAATTTCCAGGGTTCACTTACAACACAGTATTGCATTGTACTTCTTTTCCTGTTTTGGTGTTGCTGAACTCTTCTCTGTAATCCTCTGAATTTTGTAGGTATCAATTTTTAAAGTAGTTTTTCTTGTTTGTTGAGGACTTTCTGGAGCAGACGTTGTAGCCACTACGTTAAATTCCCATGGCCACTGCTGCCCTGGTGCCCTAGAGTACTGAACTGGGATGAAACCAGTTGCTTCGCAAGTCAAAATCTACACAAAAATGGGTCCCTACCCCAGAGAGTCAGCTGGTGGAAAACACAGGACCCTTTCTGTGGCCTTGCTTTTCCCCATTGCTTTCCTCCCTGTGGTTGAGCAGGGCACTCACATCTGGGAGGACAGGAGCCAGATTCACTGGTGGCCAGACTGGCTGCAGGATGTGGGGAAGCAAAGCTGTGTTGTGGGCCATGTGCTGCACTGGGCATTAGAGTGTGAGGGAGCTCTTGTCTCCTCTAGTGTTGCAGCTGTGTGGCCCTCCACTTGCTGTTTCTTTGTACCTACCCTGAAATTGCTTTGCCCTCATCCATATGAGGTTTAAGGTCCATTGAGAGGAAGACATTGGGATTCTCATTGCCTGAAGAAGGTAAGTTCAGATGGTGATGAAGCTGAGTTATTTCTGCTAAATGATGAAGGCAAGAGGTTTGTTGGCTTGTAGTGAATGAAAGGGGAAGAAGGAAATAAGTCAGAAGGTTTAATACTGTTTTTATAATCCTACTTGTTTCCTTTCCTCTTGCAAACTCTTATGTAGGTTTCAGATGATGGGAATAGGAGGATGAAGGGGATTTTGTGTCTTCTAGTAATTTAAGAATTGGACTCAGATTGAAGAGAAGTACGTGTATTCATGGCATGGCCAAAGTTGTGCTAGGAGAAAAATCTGTTGTGTCTTAGTAGCTTATCTCTGCTCCTTTCTTGATCAGAAGGATTTCTACCTGACACAGCTCCTTTACCTGCATGTAGCTATAGTGGAAAAGCAATGCAGAAGTGCACTGAGGCTTAACTTTTTGCTAGGAACTGTGTTGAACTGACTGAACTTGTGTGACATAATGAAAGACCCTGGTGTACTTAAAACTAACTGTTTTAAAAAGAAAGAAAAAACTAAAACCAAAAAACCTATGCCCTTTATGTTTTAAAGAGTATCTGTGTCTTATAGATTCTGGAGAGTAAATGCTTGCTTTTACTTGTAGGCTTCACTTTTAAGTAACTCTAGAGCTATCTAAATTGACATCTGAGGACTCCAGTGCTGACAGCTCCTAGAGGCTGCTGGTCTCAGTCATAACTTTCAGCTCTGAACCTGGTTGCTTTGAAAGCATGAGGTTTTGGACAGACATTGTGTGAATGTCTCAAAAACAGTTTGAAAAGACACAAGGATTCATTTGAAAGTTTGGACCTTTATTGTAATGTCTTAACCAATATGAACAGATTCCAATGTATGTTTTTAATCTGTGATGCTTGTAATGCATATCAGTGTAGTGAAGCTCACAAAAGCTTGGTTTAGTCTTGTTCCACTATCTTGTTTGCCTCAGGGGGAGTTCAGGATATTACCTGATTCATAGAGGCTTGATAAGTGCTAGGAAATGTTTACAGTGGGATAAATTCAAGAAGCACTACCTGTGTAACTTGTCAAAGAAAAAAGTAATGGGCATAAATGTATAAATACAAATGATGAGGAAGAAAAATTTAGCTGACTCCTTAGGGTAATGTGTGTAAGACCCCAATATTTGGAAACTGGAGGCAGGTATTTCAGACCAGTAATAAAGCACACTTCCATTAAAGAAAATTGGTAGTGGATTCTACTGCTGCAGGGGGCTGTATGTTGGGAACTGCTTTTCTAGGAGCAGATTTTCACTTCAGCTGACTTGTGGAGGGGTTTAGCAGCCTCTGTTACCAGGCTGCTAAACCAGTTTTCACTGACAGCTTTGACTTTGTTGGCTGTGTGTTTTTTTCTATCCATATTTTCCCTTCTGTAAATGCTTGTCATGTAGTAATTGTTCTTTTTGAGTTTGTTTCATTTCTTACAGGTTTCACCTGATCTTATTCCCAGCACTATGTTAATGACTTTTGTCTTTCGACATCATGCATTGTTGCATCTGTATCCTAATGTGAGAAGCAGAGATTTGAGAACAAGAGAAATGTTGGTAGTTGTGAGAATTACATCTTGTATCTCGTATCTAATTTATTTTGGTTCATTTTAAAGATAGCATTAAGGCATGTCTTCATAAACTTAGTGTCATAAAAAGTAATGAATTTTAAGGCTTTTTTTAAAATGTTCATCTGTCATTTTCACGAGATTATCACTTACAGGCACTTGACATCAGCCAACTCAGATCCATATTGCTAACTGAAAAACATTTTCTCCCTACATGAATTCCTAAATCATGTGGGTTCATTACATAACCTGACACTAACATACTGTGATAGAATAAATCACTACCATTAGAGGCCCTTTACTTGTCTCAGCCTGCTATTTCATTTTATTCTGGGATTTCTTTCTTTATTTGTTTCTGAAACTTTGGATGTTCTTTCATAATTTTTCTCTTCCCATGAAAATTGGGGTGGAAGTATTTATTCTGCTCTTTTCAGTTGGTCCTCACATTGTGTCACCTGTGATTGCATCTTGTAGTTAGTGTGGTTGATCAAACATCACAATTTAGAAACAACATTGGTATGATTGAGTCTTGTTTTTAAACTTGTTATATGTATTCATGGAACACCACCAGAAGCTCAAAATCCTTCTAACTTCCTTTATGAAAGGACTTTTTTCCTTACCTTTTCCTTATGGTGAGTATTTTGCCATTTCTTATGTCATATTTTTACTGACGAGTAACTGTCATATCACAAACATTTTGGAAGAAGTGAATATCTTAATTTTTTTTTGATGTTTGTCTGATGCTCGAGTGTCAGAATGTATTTTTTTCCTAGGTTTGAAAAGTTTCAAAAGAGCACTGGGGTATAGTGACTGAGGAGGATGGAAAGAGCATAAACTGTCCTTTCTTCGGAGGGGTCTTCCAACTAATAGTAGTTAAGTACTTAAGTGGTATAATGTTGAACTAAAAATCTGATGGCTGTTTTGAAAGGGTGCTGTTCAGTGAAAAACTGCAAGAGAAAACTATAGGGAAACTTTTTTGTTTCATTTTTACTAAGAGTTTTCACCTCTTCTTTCAATGTTTCACTGTTGTGTTTCTTAAGAGATGAGAAGTGGAGCTACCTGCAGAAGTTCAAGTCCTTGTTGACTGTACAACAGTCACCTTTTGTTCTCCAGTTGAATATGTAAAAGACTGACTAACAATGGTTTCGTTATGTGATGGCTCCTGAATGCTGTTGCCTGATGGGCAAGGAAGCGTCAGCTTTAATAAATGGACAGTCTGTTAGTACAGTTTGTTTGTTTCAACTGTGCTAGGAGGCTCATTGCTCAGTGATACACTAACCTACAGGAATATTTAGTTGTCTGCCTTGGAAACCTTTCAGACTGCTGTATGAGTTGCAGCATCTAAAACTCACTGATTGGCAGAGAAGTTAGAGTTGTGCCAGTAGCTGTGAATTATGATTTATCTGTTTTGAAGCACTTCTGAGAGTGACAGGCTTAGTATCCAGTTTTTCTGACTGGGAAGCAAGTGGATGCCATCACACTTAGGCAAGGCTTTAGTCACAGACCTGGTTCTGTTCCTCAAGATGGCAGTACCCATGTAAACCGTTTAAGTAACTGCAGTGCTTTCTCTTTGGAATCCCCTTACATTTACAGTAAGGTAGACAAACCTTTTAAAACAAAGTTTCACATACCCGTTACTCAGGGGTGCATAGCATGAAAAGCAAAGGTTAATGAAGTGTCTGTGTGTGAAAGTCTTAGTTGTATGTTAACTTTTTCTTTGGCAGCTCTTAACTATCCTGATTACAGTTTTTGTACAAAGCATTTTCTGTCTGCTGCAGCTGTCGTGACTATACCTGTGTCATGATCAGTCTGTCATTGTTCATTGATCTGGAGGGGGGTAACCATTAGTTATTCATTCCCCTACCTGCTTCTCTAGCAATTTTGCTTTTGGAATCTTCTGGTGAGAATACCACTCTAACTTTGATAGAATTAGAGGGCAGAATTTGGTTAAACATTTTGTTTTCAAATTTGTTTACTTCGTATCGTTTCTACACAGAACTATGTCTTTCAGATTGGTTTTTTGTTCTTGCAGCCTTTGTTTGAGGCCTGAAGTTGCATTAGGCTGAGGGCTGTGATAGTTTGCATTAAAACTGTAAATGCAGTTGGGTTGTGTTTGCTGTACCCATTGCCTTGGTTTTCTAAGTGATCCTTTATGATACATTTTCAGTTTCTAACATGTGGCAACTTTTTTTGTGCTATCCAGGTAGTGAAACTAGCTTGTGGTATGAATTACACTTGCTGAACTTATCGTCAGGCATTTATCTGCTCTACCTCACAGCACTCAAAATGGCTTTTNGGACCGCTGTCATTCAGTTATTTATTTATTTATTTAATCTTCTGGGAGCAGTTCACATTTTGGCTGGGAGTGAGAATGGAGTAATGTGGGCTTGGCATCCCCCATACACTGCTGTAGAGAAAGGCTTTGGAGGCAGCTTAAGCCCACATTATTTGTCTGCTTAAGGGACTGGAACAAGGTCTAGAATGGAAAGAGAGCAAAGGCAGTGGG
>VZTR01001550.1:0-48031 GCA_013400775.1 Chaetops frenatus | reverse complement strand
ACAGCAGCAGGGGCCAGAGGCCAGGGGAGGATGGGTTCTTGGGAGGGAAAACATCCCTTGCACCATTGTTCCTTCCCTCTCTCTTTCCCCAGTCACAGGTGTTGTATCCTCTCCTCATATTTTATTCTTTCAGCCTCCAGGCTAAAATCCCTGACCTGTTTTGTTCCTTGCAGGCGGAGAGGAAATGTGTGTTTCAAAAAACCTGGCATGACTCAGGCTCTCATGTCTGTGGTGATAAGCAGGTGGTAAAGAAATCTCTGTTTGGCCTCCAGAATCACCCTTTTCTGAGTATTTCTTAGGAGTTTTCACACCCCCAGAAGTCTATAGAGACAAGGGGGGATTTTTATGCTCGTTTTACTTGACCTCCCAGCCTGTGGTTCTGACTGCAGAAAAGCTTTTCAGCCTCCAGAGTGATTTTCTGGGGGTGGGAGATTTTCTGGAAATGGGCTCCAGGGTCTCACTTAGCTGAGAAATAGAAAAGGTTTGGGATCCATCTGGAGTTCAAAACTCGTGCTGGTTCTGTGTGCAAACTCCAGCACTTGGGTGGGCTGCTGCAGTAAAAACCTGCTCTTTATCAAGGACAGTTTTTACTGAGGAAAACTCCCCCCTGTACTTCTATAATGGTTATTTAAAACCTCATAAAAATGGCATTAAAAGAGGTCCAGATTTGACAGTATTTATCAGCAGCCTCGTCCTTTTTGAGTGTGTTCAGAGGAAAATGATTCTGTCCTGATCAGTGCCCCTGCCAGGGCTGTGCAGGACCTGATTCCCACTCCTTTCTTGGCCAGAAAAGATGAAAGTTCAGGAGCACAAAATTGGATTTGTCAGGGTTTGGCACTGCCAGACCTTTCCTTCAGCAGCAGCCTCTGACCCAGCCCTGCCACCATCTCTGTTACCTGCCCATGCCAGGGCTGCCCTTTGCTGTCTGAGGCTTCTAAATTTGAAATTATTATTCAGCCTAAGCATCTCTAATGAAAGTTTTGTGTGCCTCAATCACAGCTGATGGATCCTTTAAAGAATCGTGAGCAGCCCTTAGGAAAAAAATGTCAGGGCAACCCACCCGGAGCCCACAAAGATGCAGTGGGTTAAATGTGGAAATTGGATTTATTGTGATGTCTCCTGCATTATTTCGTTCATGTTCTTTCCTAAAATAGCTCATTTTCTAAGAAAAATAAGCTGTAAATAAGATGTCAGTACAGTTAATGAAATATTGGCTGTGATGAAGGCAAAGTAAAGCTTTGGCTGCTTTAGCTACCAGCAGAAATGAACAATTTTCCCAGGTAAAAACCTCTGCCAAGTTTTACAAAGCAGTTAAAAACAAGACTGATTTATTTTTTTTTTCAAATGCTGTCATTGCTCAGTTGTTTCTTCACTAGTGAAACTATTTAATCTTCAGGGAAAGGTAGAAAGAAAATATCATTTACTGTTAAATGTGGATCATGGGGTTTTCTAAGAGAATTCCCCTGTGATGCTGTTGAATGAAAAATCTCGTTTAATGCTTGACATGAGATTAAGCTGATAATGCTGATAAATGCATATCCATTTCCTTTATTTTCACTCTTTTTCAACAGTAGTTTCTGCCAGACAAAAGTGGAAATTTAAAAGGAAATTAGAGGATAATAAACAGATGGTTCCTCCCATGCAGCAGGGAATTATTACTGCCCTGAAGTTTCAACTAGCCAAACCAGTGAGTGAAAAACTCTTGAAGGCCTTTTCTCTGTTTCATTCTCTATAGAAAAGGACCTAAAAGATGAAAGATTTTCTCTTAGCAAAGCCAACTCTGCTGGTTTTGAATTCTGTGCAGATTCCTGGAGTGTGCACTGGGCTTTGATTGGGAATATCTGTAAATTCAGGCTGGAATTCATCCCCTGGGCACATCACAGTGCTTGCTCAGAGCTCTGCTGACCTGCACAGCTGTTCAGTGCTCAACAGCTGCCTCAGGGGAGTTTAAGTTTTTGATAATGGAATCCTTGACAAAATAAATGAAACTTCAGGTCTGATTCAGCTCATGGCTTGTACAACATGAACTGCTTGACTCTTGACTTAATTCAAGAAAAAATATGTTTACTACTTCTCACTGAAACGTGGAGAGATCACTCATTATTATAAAGAGCAGTAAGACACTTTGGGACATTTTCTATGATTATATAAAATGATTATAAAATATTATGATTAAAAATAAATAAAAACAATAATATAAAATATTATTATTATTATAAAATTGTTTATAATTTATGATTATAAAGCTCAAAAAAATTTGGAATCAGGAGCCTCACAAGAACCTGGCACGTGACGAAACCAAAGTAAAGCCACAGGTGATTAAGTTCTACTGAAATGCTCTGTTTTTCTTCAATGTCTTGAGGTAACAACTTTCCAAGAACAATTTTAGTCCTGTCAGAGTCACAGGCTACAGGATCACTTGCAATATCAGGTACTGGATGTAATAATGGAAAGATTTCCAATTTTCTTCCAAGAAGTTGTAGTTCCTACAGCTCCAGGTCATGCCCATAATGTTATTAGTAATAGCTAATAATGTTGTTAGGATTATCTGAGGCAGGAAAGAATCTTCCACCAGCTGAGATCAGTGGAAGTTAAAATTGTCTGCACCACATTGCTGGCTGAGGTTTTCAAACTGGAAGAGTAAATTCTCACCTGACCCAACCAATGAATCCCTGCTGAAGCCAGGCACTGGGAATTCGCATCCTTTAGGATGTTATGCACTGAATTTTCCCTCAGCCCTGGCTGGCCCAAGAGCACCAGCACTGCAAGAGGGGAGGCAGCCTGCCAAACTGGGATTAGTGAGGAGAGGGAACACAAAACCCTGATTGCAATGAGGAGCCTTTCAGAGGAGGATTTCTATAATTTCAGCCAGTTAAAAGATTAATTTAGACAGACTCAACTTTGGGACATTTTGGACAATTTTCCTTCTCATCCCTGGGGGAAAGGAGACAAAGCAGACCTGATTGCAAAACACTCACCAGCACCTGCAAGTTCTTCTCATGGTAAAGGGATTTGAAGTGCTTTAGACTAATAATGCTCAGTGTCAGTTTTGTGCTCCCATTTACAGAGTGGGAGACAAGCAGATGTGATTGAGCCAGCTGCATTCTGCTCTTCAGCTCCAGCAGGGCCAGATATCCCTGGAGTATCTTCCTCACCTCCCTGGGAGCTTCAGAACTCTCCTTGCCCTGTGCTGCTGGGGCTGAGGGATGGGTGAATTTGGCATTTTCACACCTGGTGTCTGTGGCTGCTGCTGACCTCATTCCTGGACCAGAGAGAACTGAAAGGCTTTGGAAGCTGTTGAAGATGATTTTACTGAGCTGTCAGGGGCTGTGGATGGATGGATGGATGGATGGATGGATGGATGGATGGATGGATGGATGGATGGATGGATGGATGGATGGATGGATGGATATTGGGAGAAATTGTTCTGCTAAAGCTCAAAGCTCCTCAATTTGTTGCAGTACTTGCAGTCCAGTGTTGCTGCTTTCCAGACAAGAAGGACAGAAAAAAGCCCCACAACCAGACCCAATCCTTTAATTTTATTTACCAGTTAGATCTTGCTTCTGCCTTTCTAATATTTTCCAAGGATTTCCTGCTCTATTATTTTTGTGTTTGGAAAATGCTGTCCAATGGTTATAAAAATTCCAACTTCAGTGCTTTTATCTGCCTTATTTTTGCAAATAACTTCTAGAACAGAGTGAGGCAATCTTTGTTTCCTTGTTAGGGTTAGGAGATAACCAGGAATTTGCTGCCCTCCAAAATGTTGTTCTTCAACAGTAAAATGGGATTTAAATGCCCTTCCTGGTTAGAGAGGTTCCCTTTTCCAGATCCTGCAGTTTGCAATGTGATCCAGCTCTTTTAAGTAATGTCAGACTACAAGGTGTCAATATGGAATATTTTCTGCCAGAAGCAGAACTATTCTGATTTAGAACACAAAATAGGTTTGGAAAGCCAATATGATTCATGTAACCTTGCATGAATTTCTTATGGAAAACAGAAGTGACAACTAGCCATCCTACCATTTCTTCTTTTTCCCTTCAGTTGAAGTGTACAAGGTTATTTACACCTCTCTGAATTTAATAATAATTTATAGCTAGATGTTTCTCAATAGCACATTTTCCTGTTTGGCACAAAAGAAGAAGCTGAGGTTTAAGGTTTTGTTTGCTCTGAATATTGTGTTGACAAGAAAAGGGGTTTTCATGAGAAGGTTACATCTGCCACTCACCCTGCACCACTTCTGGTGGCAGAAATAATGGAATTGCAGCCCAATTCTCACTTTTGTGGCTGCTTGGGAAGTTCCCAAAATGTTTTGCAGCCTTGCTCTTCCAGTCCAGCACCTTGAAGGACGCAGGTGCCAGAACCTCCAAGCAATCAAGCCTGACCTGAGGAGCCCCTTGTTCACAGAAAGGTTTTTTGTTTTGTGTCACTGCTCCAACAACAATTGCAGAGTGAACCTTCAACCCCCTCCTACTTCTCCTCAATCCCCTCTTCGAATCTGTGCTCTGTTATTGGCTTCTCTGTATTCCTTATTCATTAATTTTTAGATATATATGGATAATAGAGATGTCTATTTTTATGTATATATGCAGAATAGACACATCTAGTTACAATATAGAGAAAATATTAGGAATTGCTTCATTTAAGCTGTGCCAGTGTGCAAGGTTTGTGTGGAAGGTCTGGGGAGACTCTGTGCCAGCAGAGATCTGTCACTGCTGTAAATCCACCCCCTGCCTCGTGGGTTATTGTTCCTTCTCTGGCTAATTAAGTGTCAGAAGATAAAACACTGCTTTTAGCATTGTGCTCTGGAGAGCTGAGATTCGAAGCCAGGCTGCCTCATTCCAATATCTTAATTACAAGATACTATTTTTTTTTTTTTTCTCCTCAATGGAGCTCTCCTTTCCCTCTGACTCCAGGAAAAGCAGAGCAGGAAGCTTGTTCAGCTCAGGGATCTCAGCTTCACGTTTTCTCCTCTGCAGCAGGGCAGGTGTTTTGCTGGAAATCTCTTCCTTCATTTCCCTAAGAAGTGGGAAGTGAGGAGTGAACCCAGCCAAGCTCTGCAGACTCCCCCTGCTCTTCCCATTCCTTAGCACAAAACCTGCTGAAAAAAAAAAAGCGCAAAGAGCCTGAAAAACTCCTTGAAACTGAGGCTGGAGTTTCAGAAAGCTCTCAGTAACAACCTGCTGCAGGCAAAAAATTGGTGGCTGAGTTCTAAGAGCAGTAAAAATCCAGGAGAGGGCAGAGCTGAGTGCTCCCTACACTGCAAAAGAGGGGATAATGATGAATTCCTCCTGGAGGGAGCACCGAGTTTAGCCCATTTCTGTGGTTTCTGGCTGTTGCTGCTGCCCAGGACTGTGCCCTCAGGGCTCTTCCCTTGGGAATGCTCCTCCAGCAGCCCCAAAGCAAGGTTTATATCCATGGATTTCCTCATTTGAGCAGCAGTTTTGTCAGTCGTTCTCAGAGCCAGCACGGAGGAGATCTGCCTGCTCATCTCCGTGTCACAGCTTCAGCAGAGCTGCACAAGTTCTTGCCAAAGTTTGGGTGACTCAGTGCCTTGCTTGGGCCTTTAAATTAACACCACTGGCTGTAAAAAGGGTGAGGGTTTTGGGGAGAGCTTGGAGATTGTGTTTGCAACCCTCCTGACTGCAATGGAACTCCCTGTGCAGGGGCAGAGGTGGATGGGGAGCTGCAGGGACAGCCCTGGCCTGGCACACAGGGGCTGTGTGGGGAACCCTCTGCTTTATCCTCACCTCGCTGCCCAAGGCTGAAAAGGGAACAGGGGGCTGCACCAGAGCTGTCCCAGTCTGTGCTGTCGAGAGCAGACAAAAAAGGAGAAGGTGAGGGGGCAGCTGCAATCTCCTGTCGCCTTCTTAAATATTTTGTCATCTTTAAAAAAGTATTTTAATATTTTAATAATATTTTAAAAAAATTAATTTTTAAATGTTTGGTTTGCCAAAACCAGAGTATCTGTTTTGATTAATGAAAGGATAGAAGTTGCAAAAGATTGCAGGAGAAAGGGATCCCTTGGTCATGGGGATCTTCCCAGGAGGAAAAGGCCATCCTGGACTGTGGAGGGCCCTGATTCTCTGCTCTCTGTGCCTCATCAAAGGGTGCTGCTGTTTCCCAGCTTTCAGAAGATGATCCAGCTTCCCTCGGGATGGCTTTAGCTCTGTTTTTGATTCCACAGCCAATTCCTTGCTGTTTCAAACCTTCCAGCTCTTGCTGCTGACCCTGCTGTGCCCAGCCATGCCCAGGAGCCATTCCCTGGGCACGGTCACTGGGGACTCCGTGGTTTTCTGGCTCCTCTCATTTAAACTCTTCAGAAATTTTGCTTTCTGGCCCAGTTTTTAATAGGCTGAAATTCAGGCAGTGTCTGGTGCCACCTTGTGTCACAGAGGAGCAGATCTTGGGGCTGTCACTTCTAAGTGGGCATTGGAATAACCTGGGTTTAACTTTGCTTTGGGGCTCAGCACCAGGATTAACAATGTGAGATCACCAGGGAGATTCAGAGGGCGAGACCTTTACAAGAAATGTGTTTTAAGCAGTTGAAAAATTAATTTAATTAATTTGCAGGGATGCTTTGTCTTTTCCTGGAATTGTCCAAGGCCAGGTTGGGCAGGGCTTGGAGCAGCCTGGGACAGGGGGAGGTGTCCCAGGGCAGGGCATGGGATGAGATGAGCTTTAGGGTTTTATTCAACCCAAGAGTTTCTGTAATTCCATGATTTCCTTTATTGCTGTTTGTTGCAGCAGCGAGGAGCTCAAAGGAAATCGCTCAGATTGAGGAAGAGTTGTTGTTTTTAACAACATGTGGGCTGCCCATGAGCCACTGTCAAAGGCAGAAAACTGCTGGGAACATTTTTGATGTTCAGAATTCAGCAACTGCTAAGTTCCTGCATTATCAAGTCACAAGGGAATTAATAACAGCTCTGTTGCTAATTACTAATTTGCTTTATTTGTATATTTATGTATTTGCACAGGTATTGTACAGAGAAGTGAAGAATAAGGAGAGAAGCCAAAAATGACACTTCCATCAGTCAGGCCTCGTGTACCAACTTCTTCATTGTAATATGTATTTTCTCTACCTCCAAGTTCCTACCTTTGTTTTTTTTTCCTTTTATGGAGTCTCCCACTGTGCATCCTAAAGAGTGAATTAATTAAGGAATTAGCTCACATTACCTGGAAAAATTTTAAACTCACTTTTTAGGGGAAAATGTTTATTTTATGGGGAAACATGGTAAAAGTTTAAATTTTCCTCGTGAGTGAAGATGCTGTAATAACAGGCAGAATTTGTTCTGAGCATCACTAGATGTCACCCAAGACCTGAATTTAGTTTCAGAGAAGTTTTAATTTTAAATTTCTCATCTTCTGTTCTCATACAGCCCTCTTTTATCCCCTCCTTGCATTTAATGCATCTTCCAGTTCACTGTAGCACAGCTGTGCATCAATATTTTCCCTGCTTAACACCAGAATCAAAATTAGGCCAAATGGAAAGAGCTGGAATTTGCAATACCATCAATTCCTGTGCCAGATAAGCACTGAGGAAATAGAAAAAAGCCAAACCCCCTGGAACAGGGTTTCTTTCTAACGTGTCTGGTTGGGTTTTGCTCAGATCTTGTTGGGATTTCCATCGTGGGAAATGAAGAGGAATGCTGAGGTCAAAGCCCCATGAAGTCACGAGGAGCTCTGACTTCCTTTCTGTTTCAGCACCATTTCCAGTTTAAAAAAAAGAAAGAAAGAAAGAAAGAAAGAGCCCTTTTATAAAACAGGTTTAGGCAGTAATTTTCAGGTGAAGTGAGTTTTCAGGGACAGGCTTTGTTTTTTAACTCTGAAATGCTTTGTGAGAGCATTCCAGCCCTGCTGGAACATTCATGCTTCAATGAGAGGCAAAAATGTGTTTATGAAGTTCATGCTTTATATTTATTTATTTAAAGAATAATTTAATTCAGATCTCATTCTTAATGTGAAATACTTTATTTCATGATATCTGTTTCTTAGCTGTTAAAAGGTTTGGAAAAATTCTTTAAAGAAATGAAAAAGAGACTTTTGCCTATTAAATACGTATTTAGGGTGACTGAAAACATACTGGTCATAGGTTTGGTTTTCTTTTTCTTCCACAAAAAACACAAAACAACGAGTTCACATGTGGTTATCCATAAGATCCTGGAAAACCCTAGAATATCAGAGAGCAGGCAGAAAACTTGATTTCTTGCCTGTGAAGTCACTGCCAGGGCTGTGAGATAACAGAAACCAGGAGGTTGGGATGGATGCTCACCCCTCGTGGCTGGAAGGAAGTTTGGGAGAAGGTGCTCAGAATCTCTGTGAGCAAACCTGAGAGAATCCAGTCTTTTTAGCCTAAAAACCCATGAGGTTTCAGGAGGGAATTGGGGTCGTTCAGCCTGGAGGAGCTTTGGGGGGAGCTCAGTGTGGCCTTGCAGTGACAAAGGAGCTGCAGGAAAAAGGGACAGAGAGGATTTCCATGGGATGGAGGGACAGGACACAGGGAATGGCTTCAGACTGCCAGAGGGCAGCGATGGGCGGGATTTTGGGAAAAAATTCCTCTCTGTGAGGGTGGGGAGGCCCTGGCACAGAGAAGCTGTGGCTGCCCCTGAATCCCTGGAAGTGTCCAAGGCCAGAATTGATGTTTTTCTACAGCAAAACTTGCATTGCTGGTCCAAGACATTCACCTGGTGCATTTTTCAGACAGTGCACAGCAAAATATTCACTTTGTGAATTTTTCAGACAATGCACAAAAGAGCTCCTGTTCTTCCAAGCCCTTTCCCTTGTCATTTTCATCCTCACTGGAGGGTGACTTATTCCAGCAGGGAATTTCCCCTTGTGTTTGCTGCAGCACCTGATTCTGGCATTTGTTGGAATCGATCCACTGAGAACAAAAAACAAAAAAACAAAAAAACAAACAAACAAACAAAAACCACAAAAAAAAAAGGGAAACTACACCACAACCTTTATTAAAGGAAGGTGTAATTAATGGCTTCAGATTAATTGAAAATGTTTGCTCCAAGAGCAGCAATTGAGCTCTGCTCTGATGAAGTGCTTTCCCCCAGGCTTTGTGGCCTTGCAGAACGTGCTGCTCTCCAGGCAGCAGAGGGGAAAGAGCCTCTCCCACCTCTGCAGGACCTGGCTGAGAGAAACCTGCCATTCCCCACTCTGGAATGTTCTGTGCTGCCATCATCACACCAGAAAGAGAAGCTCCTTGGCATTGTGGAGTTTAAAAAGAAAATCATAGTTCCTCGGGGGCTGAGGATTCTTAGGGGGAACGGGCCAGTACTAGAAATGTGATTCTGAGTGAATTCATGGCTATTTTGTTTTAGCCAAATGGCCTCAGATAGCTGTCAAAGAAATGTGTTTCCCATGATTTCTTTTTTCCAGTTTAGTGAAAAGTTTCCATCTGTCATGCTGGCCATAGAGCAGTCAGAACTGAGGGCATTGAAAGACAATTTTTATTAAATATTTCTTTAGACGACCTAGATTTAGTCAGGTCCTGTTACATTATTGGTTAAGCTAACACTCCTTCAAAGACTTACTTTTAATCAGTTCAAATGATTAAACCCTCTTTATATCAGCATATATTGACCTTCCATTTAATTTCCAGTGCCTCGAGTGATCTGGGAGAGTTCATTCCTAATCCTTTCTCTCCCACTTTTTGCTCCACAGCTCTGGCACTGATGGGTGGGATTTGTCCCTGGTGGGGCTGAGCCTGGGACCACCCTGAGCTCAGAGTGATCCACTGGCACCTGCTCTGCCCTGACCTCCTCACCTTCCTGTGCTGTTTCTATTAAAAAACTTCTTTTAGAGCAGCAGAGGAAGGAGACTCGTCATCAACCCCAAATATTTTCAATTCCTGTTCTTCTTAAAAACTCTGCTGTGCAGGTGATGCTTCAGAGATTTTGATTTTCTTCTCTGCCTCTGTTTGGAGCAGAAGAAATTCCAAAATATGGAGAATTCACCTTCCAGCTGTTTCTCCTCAGAACTTCCAGTCTCCAGATTGATTCTGGCCTGGGTTTGTGACATTGCAGGAGCCACCATTAAAAGGTGGGGAAACCAAGGTGTGTTTTCCCTGCAGCTGCTGGATGATTTTTGTCAGGGCTGGGGTTTAACTTCAGGAATGCTTTGCTGGTAAATCCCTCTCCTGATCACAGTTCCCTCCTCCAGTACAGACAGCAAAGAACAAGTTTAAAATGCTGTTTCTCTTTAGAGGAATTGGGCTGCAGGTGCCTTGCTGCTCCCATCCATGCAGATATTGATGCTGGAGTTTGGGGATGTGTTCAAAATTCCTGCTGGGCATAAAAACACTGCTGGGAACATTGAGCACTGTGTTTGTAGCTCCTCAGGCAAACTTCCTGACATTTAGCATGGAATTTATTTGGGAACTAACATATGTTGGGTGTTCAGACAGATGCAATGTAATAAACCATAATAAATAGTAATAAATCATAATTTCAGCACCAGGGACTCAGTGATTTCAGGAAGTCCCTGGAACACAAATACCACTTCAGGAAAAGCCAACGAAAAACTTCTACTTTTTTTTTTTTTTTTTTTTTTTTTTTTTTTTTTTTTTTTTTTTTGATCTTTCCACAGAGCTGCCAGAAGGAAGCAAAGCATCATTATTATTTCTTTCAGTTCTCAGCAGAAAAGGAAGTAACACTTAATAAAAGCCATTGGCTGCAAGATTTCATAAGAGAGAGAGAGAGAGGCAGAGAGGGAGAACGAGCACATGCTGTGGAGGAGCAGGTGTGATTCATGAATAAACTGCTCTTTGCCACCCTGTAGGATACTGATGAAGCAAACAGAACTTCCCCAGCCATGGATAATACAAGAGCAGCAGACACTTTCTCACAGGTAAAGGCACAAGGTGTTGTGGCTGGTGTGGAAGTGCTGCTCCTTGTGCTGAGCTGGAGAGGGTTTATCAGAAGCTGGGAATGGCTTTGTGCTTTATTGGCAGGGAATTTGGAGGAGGTTTTGATAGGATGGGCTGTTATGTGATATGGGCTCGGCCTGGTCTCGTATATCAGAGAGGGTTTGCAGGAGATGTGTGGGGGACAGTGTTTTCCTGTGCTTTATTCTTGAGAAAGTTGAAATGTGTGAAGCTTTCCTGCTACAAGGAGACAAAATCAGTCTTTCTCTTGCCATGCTAGAGAGGATTTATTAACACTATATATACTATCTGTGCTAAAAATTTCCATAAGGTAATTGCAGGGGAGGAGAAAATGTGCTTTATATTATAGGCAAAAGCAGTCTTTGATAACCCTGCTGGAATCTGAGGTGACTGATATGCCAGGACTGAATGTACATCAGCACTGAGGGTTTGCCTGAGTGCCTGCCACACACAGAGACTTGGAGCATCCTGCCTGTTCCAATATTTGCACTCTTGGGAGCCTGGTACCTGGAGAATTGGGTAGTGGGAAGCTCCTCTCTGCCTGGGACAGCTGGTGGGAATGGCAGGGGGAAAAGGGCAATCAGGGAAAAGAGGGATGGTGTTGTGTGCAGGGTCTGAGCTCTCCTGGCTGGCAGAGAGCTGGGGAGGGTCCAGCCCTGTTTGCAGGCTCCCCTTGTTCCTCAAATAGGAGAGATTTGCTAGGCCAGGCTCTGGAAAAGCCCAGAGCAACCACACAAAATATGAGGAAAACCAATTTATTGCTGTTTGGATTGTCACAGAGAAAAAGAGCAGGGGCTGCCCCTGGTTCCCCCCACACAGCACCAACCCCCTTGGCTTGGGAAGGGTTTTGGGCAGGACAAGGACAGAGGATCCAAGCACTGAATTCCTGAGCTTGACAGGCATTAATTGCAGCACCCGAAGTGTGATAATTGCAGCTCCCATCTGTAGGGAGATGCTGGGATCCCTTTGGTTGGTGCCAGAGGGGTTGGAAAGGCACAAAGCCAGCCCTGGAAGGGTTTTCCCTTTCCCTGCTGCCCGTGGCTCCTGGGTTTATGGTTTGGCACAGACAGGAACCAGGGGCAGCTCATGAATCTCTGCCCTTCCCTCCTGCACAGCTGGGGAGGTCAGGGCAGCACAGATGTGGAAATAACCAAATGTTTGCTGCCAGAGAGGGCTTTACATGAATGAGAACCAGCAAACAGGAAACCACAGCCAGATGGTGCCACTTTTCACTGACTTTCACCCACCCCAGGCCTGCAGTGAGGCACAAGCACAAAGCTCAGCTTGCACGAGCACCAAAATATCCACAAAGTGAAACTGTGCCTGAGAAAAACCAGCTTTAAATTTCCTGTGAGCTCCTTTTAAAGGCTGACTCCTTTAAAACTACTTTAAAACCTTTAAGACTACTTTAAAAGTCTTCCTGAGGCTTTTCATCTGAGAGCTGCTGAGATCCTGGTGCAGGGTGGAGTGGCTGCCAGACCTTTTGCTTTTTCCACCCTGCTTTCCTTTAATCAACTGCTTTAAAGTACTTTATCCCCATGGATTTCCCCTACAATTTTCATTAGACTTTTTCTTAAAGGCCACCTCTCTGAGGTGATTGATTTTTTTTCCCCTCCCTTGTTTTTTTTCTTTTTTTTTTTTTTTTTTTTTTTTTTTTTTTTTTTTTCCTTTTTTCTTTTTTTTCTTTTTTTTTTTTTTATTTCCCTGGTCTTTTCCGAGGTAGCTTGAAGTAGATTTTCACTGTGTTCTTACCAAGGGATCAATTCCATTTAAATGAGGCCAAATGACCCCATATTTTCTGATGTCCATGAATGTGCACCCAGCCTTGGCAGCAGCTCTGGTGGCCTGAGGGACAGGGATGAAGCACATCCTGAGGTTTCTTTCTCACCACCCAGACAAATGGAAGTCCCTCAGTTAATTTCCTGCTCCTGAGCCATTTGGAGCTCCACGTGTCCTGTTTCATTCTCAGCATTGCCCAGATTCCTGAAACTGGGAGTACAGTGAATATTCCCAAGCCTTTTTTTTTCTTTTTTTTTTTAACAGAAATTATTTTCTGACTTGAAGGCCCAGCTTAAATTGATGTCCAGGTAGGTGATCCTGAGGAATGTGCCCCTGTTTGGGAAAATGTGGTGTACTTTTATAAGCAAGTATTCAGAACATCACAAAACTATTTCTATAGACAAGGATCATATCCTGAATTTATACAGACAGGGACCATATCCTGCTAAATCTCCTGGAGTTTAGGAGGAGATGGATAAGGAGAAATTTACCTCAACATTTTGCTAGGATGGTTTATTAACAACCCAGAATCCTAGGGAAAGGAAAAGTCAGGTCAGAAATGTTACACAGCAGATGGGTGCTTGTTGGATTTGTTGGGGTTTTTTTTTGCAAATTCTTAGTCCATGTTTTGGTTAGAACATAATGAAGGGTTTTTTCATTAAATGTTCCAGCTAATTAATGTGAAACTCATGGAGACCCTGAGCCCTCAGTTAAATGTGTATGAAATCAGTGCTGCCTTCTCTCTGCTGCACTTCCTACCTTTTGCTTAGCAGGTGTTAATGTGATTTAATAAACCTCCAGGATAATGAAATCTCTTGTTCAGCATTTCAGAATTTTAGCAGCCCAGTTCTTGCTTGGTGTGAAAGTTTCTTTTACAAGACAGGAGAGCACCAGATGAGATTGTGAGCCTGTGAGCAGGAAAATGCATGTTTTCCTCCAAAATAATTAGGTGTTAATAGGTTAAGTAGCCCAGCAATCTTTGTTTCTTCACAAAATTAATTTGACCATCAAGTTAATAAGCAAATATGATAATCCTTGATATTTCTTATCACTGTGGATTATTTTAATTACCATTGCTAAAGGCACAGAATGTTATTATTTTAGTGGCAAACTGAAATGCTCCTGTATGAGCCACCTTCTTTATTTCAGTCGATTTTGTAGCAGAGCGTTTAAATTGTACCTCAGCACGCCAAGAAATTGCTGGGTAAATTTACATTTAACCATTGTTTTGAAATCGAGTCTAATTTAAAATATGCAGGCCACAGACTGTGGTGATGCTGAGGCTGGTTCTGATAAAGCAGCACAAGGAGATTTCCAGGGAGCATCTCTGCCTTGGAGAGAAAAGTTCATAGGCTGGATGAAGTTTTCCAAAATTTTTAAATCTCTGACTGCCCCTTTCCCCTGGGAAAGCAGTGAAACCTTCTGCTCTTTGCAGGCCTGGAAGGAATTAAAGTGCAAAGCAGATTAGATATGGCACAAAGCATTTGTTTAATTCTTCTTAAGGATGTTTAGTGGTGGGAAACCCCACAATTTTTCCTGGAGGGCTCTGTGTTATCCTTGTATTTTCCAAATATCTTAGCAGAACCTGTTTGGCTGTAATTTATCTCATATTTCTCCTCTCCCCACCACACAGGAGCTGCCTGCTCCTTCCCTTTTGGCAGCAGCTCTTTGTCAACCTGCAGCCTGTGCCTTCCCCAGGCTCTGAAATCCCAAATCCTTCCTCCCTTCTCTTGGAAATCCCATTTTTCCAAAGCTCTGATTACTCTCATTGCCCTGAGCTAGGCTCCTCCAGCTCTTTTCTGGGAGAAAACCTTCCCCCCTTATTCCAGCAGAATCCTTTGTCAGTGCTGAGCACTCTTATTTCAGTGTTTTTCTGCTGTCTGGAATCTCCCCGAGGGAAATTCCCTTTTATTGCAACAGCACCGTGTTGGGAACTGGTGTCACTTTGCAAGCTGCTCAGACTTCTGGGCTTTTTCTGGGAAAAAAAAAAAAAGAAAAAAAAGAAAAAATGTTCTTCAGCCAGTGCTTGTGAAGCTGGCAGCTCCTGCTGAACATCCAGATTTTTCTCCCCCTGCTTGCTGAATTATAGATTATTGCTGCTCTCATTTGTCAAGGTTGTTTGGAATCTGAATCCCCCTCGCAGTTCTTTCCACCTGCCCATCAAAACCTGCAAATTTAATAAACATAATCTCCAGTCCTGCAGCAGATCACTGATGAAAGAGTGGATAGCACAAAATGAAGTCAGTCTCCTCTGCAAGCAGCACCACTCAATTTATCCTGAATTTTCACAGTGAAATTCCTTTCCAAGTGTCATTTCCTGACGAGTTCTCAGAGCTGTTGGAGCAGGAGGGTCCATGTTGGTGATCGAGGGAAAATATGAAGTGTTTGCCTCATGTGAGACCTATAAAGTGTCAATTTTTCAGAGGGAATTTTAAGGAAATTTAAGTCTTTGAGATTCCACAATATGGTGATATTTTCAATACTGAAAATAAGTAAAATTGTTGGTGTTGTAACTGTGCTATGGACACGTCACTGGGCACCAGTTTATATCTTCATATTTTTGAGAATAATTCTTCGAGATTTTTTATGTTGTTATAATCAATCACTCCACACCTTTATACCAGTACAAAATAAATCACAATAAAATACCTTTGTGCTTCTCCAGCTCTTCTGGAAGTGGCAGAATTTCCAGTGTTTTCAAGGAAATCAAGGTCCTGTTTGATGAATCCCTTCTTCTTTGAATAAATGTTGACAGATACTATTCAGCCGGATAGGGATCTGCAAAAATAATGCAAAATATTATTACAGATGGATAATTTATTTGATGAATGGCAGCTCTGTTTGACAAATAATATGAACCCATCTCTAGGCCTGGCTACAAAAGATGGCATTGCCACATAAAAATACCAAATCTGTCACCTGGATTGATAGTTCCTGTAAATTAAAATTTGAAGGCCTTTCAGATAACCCAGTCCTAGGAGAAAACAACTCCCCTGGAAATGTGTGGGAGCACTCAGCACGTTCTGGGCCAAGTTCAAACCTGGTGGAAATGCAAAAATTAGGAGAGGGGAGTTGGTAACACCAAGCTGGAGCTTGAAGTGTTTTTAAAATCACTTCAATGACAGGTTCAGCATGCAGGCAGAGTGAAGGTCAGTCAGATTTATGCCCCAAAATTAATGAATTCTCTGTAAAGCAGCAATTAGCCCTGACCTGATCCTTTCCTCTTGGGCTGAGCCCGTTTTCCTTGGAGGATGGAGAAGGGAGCTTGGAGGGCAGAGGATTTGGGTCAAACCCTCCCAGCCCCACCTTCCCTGTGGATGCTGCACACCCAGCAGCTCCCTGCTGGGGGGACGTGGGGGTGTTGAATGTTTAATCAGGACAACTGGAAGGAATGCTAAACCATGAAAAACTTGACTAGAACTGAACCAAAATCTCTGCCTTTTTTTGGTGCAGGGAGCAGGATTTCTGCCTGGCTGGGCTTTGCTGTCCCAGGCAATGGTGGAGCTGGGGGCAGCTGGGCTGGGGGCTCCTCCCAGGGGAGCCTGCAGGGATGTCCCACCCTGTCACACCGGGCTTGGTGACACCAGAGGAGGCACCGCGGCTGCTGAGGGGCCTGGAGCACAAAGCCCTCTCAGGAACCACTGAGGGAGCTGGGGGTGTTTATCCTGGAGAAAAGGAGACTCAGAGGTGCCCTTGTCACTCTCTAAACTCCCTGAAAGGTGGCTGTGCTCAGGTGGGGGTTGGGCTCTTTCTCCAGGCAGCACTGACAGAACAGGGGACACAGTCTCAAGCTGCACCTAGAGAAATCCAGGCTGGATATCAGGGAAAAGTTATTTACAGAAAGGGTGATAAGATACTGGAATGGTCAGCCTGGGGAGGTGGTGGATTCACCATCTCTGGGTGTGTTTAAAAAGAGCCTGGATGTGGCACTCGCGGCCAGGGTTTAGTTGAGGTGTCAGGGTTGGGTTGGGCTCGATGATCTTGAAGGTCACTTCCTGCTGGAATCCCAGGCCCAAAAACCTTCAAGACCACACTGAACAGAGTGATTGACTATTGGTGTGGAATAGAAAATATCTGCACCTGTTAATTATCCATTGGCTGTGTAACCTTCAAAAGACCCTGTAACTGGTGGTCTAAAAGCTCTCTTTCTTCTGTACTGGCTGNGGTGGATTCACCATCTCTGGGTGTGTTTAAAAAGAGCCTGGATGTGGCACTCGCGGCCAGGGTTTAGTTGAGGTGTCAGGGTTGGGTTGGGCTCGATGATCTTGAAGGTCACTTCCTGCTGGAATCCCAGGCCCAAAAACCTTCAAGACCACACTGAACAGAGTGATTGACTATTGGTGTGGAATAGAAAATATCTGCACCTGTTAATTATCCATTGGCTGTGTAACCTTCAAAAGACCCTGTAACTGGTGGTCTAAAAGCTCTCTTTCTTCTGTACTGGCTGAGTTCTAGCAGCCTCTGGGAGGGGGTTCTCAAACTCCTGAGAACTTGTAGCAATAAACCTCTCCTGTTGCACACCAAATCACTCACTCCCTGCTGTCTCCAGAACTTCCAACCTGGACATTCTGTGAATTCTGTGAACTGTGGGGCTGTGCAGGCACATTTCCTGCTCTGTGCCTCCATGGATGCACGTGCACACCTCCCAGGAACATTTTTGGCATGAGGTTGCTGTCACTTTGTGGGGTTCAGGTGGGATGGTCCAAGGAATAAAAAGGAGCAGAGCAAAAGCCACACTTAGCTGAAATTCCTCTGCAGGGAAAGGGCTCTCAGGTGACAGGACAGGTGTGCAGGGGTGGATTGTCCCCTGCAGGAGCCCAGGGAGCTCAGGTGGCTGCACAGGAGTCAGAGCCATCCTGAGAGCCCCTGGGGGAGGGAACCAGGGTTTGTTGCAGGGTGGGAGCCAGAGAGAAGAGCCAGAGGAGCACATTTGGGGATTTATCCTCCAGCAGAGCCCCATGTCCTGTCTGCTTCCCTTTGGATGATGTGGCTTTAACCCCTTTGTCCTCTCTGGGTTCTGGGATTATTCCAGCAATATTTCCACAGCCTGGAGACTCCATGCAAACCCTCTAGAGGGTCCTTTTAGGTAAATGGGGAGAGGCAGGAAGGCCAGGGAGGGGTTATGTGCAGGGCAGCCTTGGCAGCTGCCCCAGAACAAGCAGAAATCTCCTCTCTCCCCACGAAATACATTTCATTCCAGGCCAAAAATATAAAAACCTCACCTCTCCTCCCAGAGAATGTCTGGAGCCCCAGGCCCTTCCTTCAATTGTGAATTCTTTCAAATCACTTGTGTGGCTCCACTGAATTTGGGGTGGGTGATGAAAATTTAATCTGTTTTAAACAAGCTACTTTAACCTGGCAGGTGAGTGAGTGCATTATTAACACAATCTCGTGTATTTCCTGAATGTGCCTGCTTTATAATAGAAGAATTTAAATTTATTTCTAAGTTTTGTTATTCAATCTTGTGTAAAACATTCAGTTTGGCTACTCCAGTCAGATTTTATTAGGCAATTTCGCACAGATTAACTTAGTGATGTTTTGGTGGATAATATGACACTTTTTGTTTCTTTTGAAGAAAAAATATAACCAAAACAAACACACTACAAAAATTGTGTCATGCTGAGAGAAAAAAAAAGACAGAGATACAAAATGATAAAGGTCAGGATCTGATACCAAAGTCTTGTTTGCAAATAAAAATACCATGAAACATGTGACTGTAAACAACCTAAGTGAGCCAGACAGACTTCTGACAAATAATTCTGACAGTTCTCATGAGCTGAAAAATGCTTTTTATTTCCTCTCTTGCCTTTGGAAATATTTCCCACCTGCCTACAGATGGAAAGAGAGTTAACAGAGGTGTAAAACAACAGGGTGCTGTTAAAAATAACCTGCCCCAAGCAGTGCCTTTTGTGTGCTCCTTGGAGTCTCTGCCAGGGGTCTGACTTCCTAAAAAACCTTCCAGGATTTAAATACACAGAATAATTTGTTTCTCTTTTGTAAATGTTTTTTTTTCCCTCATCCGCTATTAAGCAAATTAAGAACTGTTCCCTGTCTTGGGCAGAAATTCATTGGAGTCTGAAGGAGACTTTGGTGAAGGTGAGGAGAAGGAGGAGTTGAATATTGAGTTAAATTACTTCCTTTCTGCACTTAAAAAAAAAAAAAAAAAAAAANAAAAAAAAAAACTTGAAAAAAAATATTAAAAAAAAAAAAAAAAAAACGAAATTAGAATTGTCATCGTGCTGCAAAAATTCTTTGAACCTTTCTCCTTACAAAAAGACCTAACAGGCAAAAATACTTTCCAACTTTGTCTCAGGAGCTGCTGTCCTGAATAAACAGCCTCCTGCTCTTTGGAGCTGGCAGAGCTTTGCCTTAAGGAAAGAGCATTTTTCAATTCCCATCCAGCCACGGTGCTGTTTACTCACACGGAGCCTGTTCAGCCGGGAATTGCCTTGGTGAGCTCTGCGAGGTGTGAATGTGTGACCATTTAAAATTCCAGCAGCGGGCAGGGGGGTCAGTGCAGGAGCTTTCTGTGAATGAACGATCAGGCTGCTTTCCCTCCCTCCTCACCCTTCCCATTGCTGGGACCTGGGCCATCACTTACCTTTGGATCAGCACTGAAAATTCCTTGGGAAAGAAAATATTCCTCTTGCTGCTGGTTTTGTTTGGAGGCTGTGAAAACGTGCAGGGCCCCCCCCCCCCCCCCGGAACTGGGTGAGCTGGCAGAAATTTGGTGAAATAATGAGTGTTGGGTGAAGTGTGGCTTGGGAAAAGGGGGAACCTGTGGGTTTGCTGGACCTCTGTGGTGGCACTGGTGGTTTTTATGGGGCACATCAGCTGTGCCAGGTGTCTGTGGGGCTGGAGGTGTCCAGGGAAGGACTGGACTTGGTGGGGATCAATCACAGGTTGGGCACAATGGTCTGGAAAGATTTTTCCAGCCTCAGAGATCCGGGGTGGCTCTGAGAGGACATTGTGCTGCATTGCTGGGGTGCTCAGCAGAGGAGCTGCTCTGTTTGTGGGGAGTGGTCCTTGTAGGAAAAGCAAGGCAGGTCCTCAGCATCTCCAGCTCCAGGGGAGGCCCCTTCCCAACCTTCCTGTTCCCTTCCCAAACCTCATGATGCCTCCCAACCCTCCTGTCCTTTCCCTTGTTTCTGTTCTTTCCCTTCTTCCTGTCCCTTCCCAATCGTCCTGTCCCTTCCCAACCCTCCTGTTCTTTCCCAACCCTCCTGTCCCTTCCCTTGTTTCTGTCCTTTCCCTTCTTCCTGTCCCTTTCCCAACCCTCCTTTCCCTTCCCTTGTTTCTGTCCCTTTCCAACCCTCCTGTCCCTTTCCCAATCCTCCTTTCCCTTCCCAACCCTCCGGTGTTTTTCCCTTGCTCCTGTCCCCAACCCTCCTTTCCCTTCCCAACCCTCCTGTCCTTTCCCAACCCTCCTGTCTCTCCCCAAATTCCCCTGTCCCTTCCCTTGCTGCTGCACAGCCTGGGCTGGGCTCTGCACCTGGATTTCCACCTGGAGAGTTTGAAAGGAATGACTGGAAATCATTGGAATCTCTCCTGCTGGTGAAGTCCTTCTCAGGGCACAGGAAACTTTGGATCTTGGAGTCTGGATAAAAAAAAATAATTCCAAGTTCCTGAGCTCTGCAGGTAAAACCTCCCACCTCCTCACAAACTCCCAGGTGTGCTGCTGTTGAGGAATGGATGTCACAGCTGGGGACTCTGTGCTCTGTCTCAGAGGAAAGCTGTTTATTCCTCTGTAAATCCTGGGGCAGTGCTGTGGCAGCTGCACTTCTGTGTCCCTGCTGCCTCCTCGGGCCTTTGCTCTTTGCTTGGTCCCTGTTTGCCATTGCAGCTGCTGCTGATGCCTGCAGTGGCTCCCTAGGAGCAGAGCCCAGCCAGGAGTGAGGGAATAAAGGTGGAGATTTATCTGCAAGGCCTTCCAAGGCTCAGCCTGGGGAGCCAGAGGCTGCTCTCACAATGGAGCCCGAGATGGGCCCCGAGTCACGAGTTCTTCACCCCTTTAGAGCTTTGCTCCATTTGCAGATCAGCATCAATTCCCCAATTCAAACTTTAGCTAATGATGGCATTTCCCCAAGCTCACCCCCCCTTCTCAAGATGTTGGGTTGCACATTTTGGGCCCAGGACAGTCCCAAAATCTGGGATTGCTGCTCTCCATCCCACTGGGGCATTCCCGTGCAAGGCCAGCACCTGATCAGGTGTGGCTGGGAAGGGACATTCCAGGGCTGCTCTGATGCCTGAAGTGGCTCCCTGGAAACAGAGACTGGACAGGAGTGAGGGAATAAAGGTGGAGATTTATCTGCAAGGCCTTCAAAGGCTCACCTTGGTCTCACAATGGAGCCCGAGATGGGCCCCGAGTCACGAGTTCTTCACCCCTTTAGAGCTTTGCTCCATTTGCAGATCAGCATCAATTCCCCAATTCAAACTTTAGCTAATGATGGCATTTCCCCAAGCTCACCCCCCCTTTCTCAAGATGTTGGGTTGCACATTTTGGGCCCAGGACAGGCTGGGTGTCCTTGGAGAGCAGCCTGGGAGAGGCTTTGTTCTGTCCATCTGAAGATGAGAGAGCAGCAGCTCCCAGGCTACAGAACCCTGCAGAGTCCCACCCTGAGCACTGCAGGCTTGGGAAAATATCAAACTTAAAATCCAAGGCATCATTCCCCTCCTTTAGAGGTTTGTCAAGGCCTCTGCTTTGTTGAGAGTCTATTCAGGAGTGGCAGAAATTTGTGTGTGAACTATTGGCAGCTCAAGCTCCTGTTTCGGTGACAGAAAGGGGAAGTGCAGCTCTGGCTTTTCATGTGTTCACTAAATCCCCATGGCAGCTGCACCTCCCTGTACCAACAGCAGTTTGCCCCCTCTTCACCCTGAACATTCCAAATGTTCCTGATTTTTCTTTCATGTTGTCCTGCATGCAGGGCTTTACACTCAGGATGAGACAGGCTCCCATGCAAAATTGATGTTTTCAGTTCTTGCCAGTGTTTCGAACTCAAAGAGGTTTCCCCCTGGCAGTTCTGTCCCCAGATAGCACCACCACATCTTCTAAAGTTGTAAAAGCCCCTGTATATTTGATATCTTGTGGACTTTCACTGGTTTTCAAAGGGAGATTATATTTGCTGGGCAGGTTGTCAGTAGAACATAAAATATCAGTGAAATTGTAATTTTATGGCAGCTACCCTGTCTGTGTCATGACCACTCTGTATCCTCCACAGCCAGATGAAAAACCAGCCCCTAAAAACATTTGATTGACTTTTTTCCCCCCCCCCCACAGTTAAACCAGGAAAAAATCCTCAAAATTATGAACATGGTGAAAAATAAAGAAGTGAGCATTGAAGGAGCTCTGCATTTGGCACAGAAGGAGGTGTATGCTGAAAAGGTAAGGCCCCTCCTTTGATGTATTTTGCAATAAATTCACACGTTCTGGAGAGCCCCACTGAGCTGAGGAGAGTGCCTGGATTGGTTTCAGGGATGCAATCCCAGTTTGGGAATCACAAACAGCTCAGTTCCCATCCCAACAGGACAGGCCCCACAGGTGTGATGGATGTTCCATGGAAAAGCTGTGGCTGCACTGGTGACATTTCCTGGATTGAGGAACTCAGATCCACCCAAGGGTTGTTATTCTGAGTGCTGCATCAAGTACTGGATTAATAAATGAATCACAGAATTGCAGAATCATGGGATGATTTGGGTTGGAAGGGAACTTAAATCTCATCTCACTCCACCTCCCTGCACCTCCCACTATCCCAGGTAGCTCCAAGCCCTGTCCAGCCTGACCTGGAATTTTTCCAGGGATGGGGAAGCCACAGCTTCTCTCTTCCAGGGCATCACCACCCTCAGAGTAAAAAATTTCTTCCTCATATTAAATCCAAACTTGCTCTCTGTCAGTGTAAAGCCATTCCCCCCCTGTCCTGTAAATCCCTGCCCTTGTGAAAAATCTCTCTCCCCATCCTCATTAACATAATTAACAAAGGTCAGGAGGATGCTTCTTTCTATCTCCATGTAGAATTCTGCAGAGCTCCAGTGCTGTTTCTGTTCACAGAGAGAGATTTCACCTGAGAGCAGCTGGGTTTGGGTGGCCAAACCTGATCCCAGGGTGGGATGTGCTCCTGATTTCTGTTCTGTTTTCCAGGATCCACAGGATTTGTTAACTGGGTCCCAATTTAACTTCATTATCTACAAATACAAACACTACCGGTGGCAGAAACGAATTTTGCAGGTAACTTTAATAAGCCTCACTTTTGGTGCAGTGTATAAAAATATATTAAAGCAAAGTTGTGTTGACAACACCTGATGGTGATTTCCTGCTTCCACCAAGCTAGGGACAAAGGTTTCATGGTTTTTATACCTGGATTTCACTGAAACTTCTTGCAATTTGGACAAAAGTTGATAATGAGCAAGTCCAAATCATGCATGCTGCAGGGTAGTTTTTATTTACTGCACCTTAACTGTACAAAATATTATTTTTCCAACATTATCCACCATTTTTTTTGGAATGGAAAGATTATTTATTTAGACATAAAGTGGAAAAATGATGCAGTAGATGCAGAAGTTATCAGTCTGGGAATCTGGATTAGTTTAATTTCAGTTCTCTAATTACCAGCAGCCTTCAAAAGTCAGAGACAATCATGAGAAAGGTTCTGCTTTGGAGGTTTCCTGCTAGAAACAGGGCAGAGGGAAAGGCCACAGTGTGGGCACCTGGTTGTGTGGTTTGCATGTACAAGTTTTTAACTTTTAATTTAGAATTGCTCTCCTAACCACCTGCATTTCAGTGCTGGGGCCGGGGTGGAAGGAGTGAGGAACTGAATGAGTGGTTCTGCCCTCAGTCTGTGCTGAAGGAGGAGTTTTGTGCTGGCTTTTGTGAGACAAGGAGAATTTAAAAAGAATTGACATTTCAGAGCGATAAATTGATGCATATTCATCAAAAGAGACGTGTGGAAACACAGCTTACAAGGAATATCTGTTTGTTTTGTGACCAAAACAAACACTGGGCAGTACTGGGATGGTGAAATGTGATTTTAAAAATTCTATTTGTTCTGATCCTTTATCTATTGGCAACATTGAGATTCTGCCTTTACCTCTCAACAAAGCTGGCCTGAAGTGATGCAGAACTTTCTGTTGCAGCTGGATTTCAACACCAGGACCATTTTTAACATTGAGAAGGGGATTATTAAGAAGCAGTTCCCTTTCTCACAAGTGAAAGGCTGTGAGGACACTGAGAGGAGACGCTTCAGCATCGTGTTCCACGGGAGGCAGGACTATGAGCTGGAGGCTGTGTCCCTTGAGGATAAAAGGAAGGTGAGTTTGTCCAAAATCCCCGAAATGTGGATTGCTGTGGATCCCAGCTGTGGGGTGGTGGCAGCCAGCAGGTCCCAGGCTTTGCTGTGCACTGTGCAGGCAGGGAAGGAGGGATGGATTTATTCTGTGGGTGCTTGGACACAGCAAAAAAAGGGAATGTGAGCTCAGGATGGAGTTTGGCCTCAGGATTTTGGCACAGCTGACAGGACTGGGGGTGTAAAACCAGCTCAAGGTGTAGAACTGCCCCCACTTCCATCTCCCACCTCGGATGGAACAGCTCTGGGAGTGTTAAAACAGGCAAACAAACCTGGGGATGTGCACTGCTCGATCCTGATTGGAACTTTCTAAGCACTTTTTGTTCTCTGTATAGAATATTTCTTAAAAAGCCCGATTTTGAGGATGAATGAGGATCATCCTCATGCTGAGAAAAGACCCAGTGGTTCATCTTTGACCATTGTCTGAGATTTTCAGCTGAATAAATCAAGTGCTGCTTGGGCTTGAGCTGAGCTGAACAGAAACTTTCTCCTGGCCTGCTTTGTATATGAATTTTAAAGTTCTGTTTTACAGTAACCCCTTCAGAATAAAATTATATTCTCCTTACACTGACAGGTTTAGAATTGAGGGCATAAAACCAAATTGCAGCTAAGTAGTTTTGCATCATAGAAAGACCTGATTTATTTTATGTTGATTTATTCTACCTATTTGACTGTGGCTTTGTACTTGTAAAATCCAACTATTGATGTCTTATTGAAGGGAATTAATGTGGAAAATATTCTTTCTCTGCTGCCACTTCTTATCTAGATAATCTACCTGCTGAGCAGAGTTATACAGAGCAATTCTTACAAGAGACCAGCAGAGTCCTGCCCTGGGAGAGCTGCAGAGTGTGATGTGATCCATGAAGGGCTGCTGGATCTGCAGCAGAACACTTCAACCTCCACTGAATGGGTGAAGTATGAACTCTGGATTTCATTAAAATTTCTAATAGATGCATTAAGATTTTATTGAGCTGATCATTATTTAGTTTCTTTTTAAAGTTTAAAGGTAGGTGCCAAATCTGCTTGAGATGAAAGCATTGCAATGAGCTGTCAGTGCAGCTGTGGTACCCAAAAAACCAAAGTTGTGGTGTGGTCTGGGGCCTGCTGGGAGCATTGGCCACACAAATCTGTAATGGGGATGGTGCTCAGAGCAATTTTGGTGCTGGGACTTTGTTTCTCTTTTTCATTTTATCTCCATGCTCAGTAAAGCAATGGTTCTCCATGGTTTGCTCCCCTTTCTGCAAACAAACCAGCTCCTGAGATACCTGGGAATTTCTTACACCATCAAGGGAGTCAAAGAGAGAGGAAAGAAATTCTGTCTAGCAAAAGCTAATGATAAAAAAATTCACATTGTAATTATCTGCACAGGGCAATTATCTCAAGAGGCTTCACCGTTCACAGAAAATGATTTTAATTGCTTTTAAAAGGCTACCAGTGTATGTCTTGTAAACACTATCCTCAAGTGTGCCCAGGATTTGTTATCTTGCAACACTGAACAGGTTTGTTAACAAACCAAAATTGATTTTTATTTATCTTGTGAAGCAAAGGCCTTGTTGTTTTCTTCTTGATATTAATCCTTTCTCTTTCTCCTTTTTATTTTTTTTTTGGCAAAGTAAGTGATGGTGGAAGCATCTGGAGATCCCATTAAACCATAAGCCCCTGCCTTGAAGAAAGGAGAGATCAATAGAACTGCCAACTCCATTAAACAATTCTTATCACTTTGGCTGCTTGTGTGGGAATAGATGCAATTTCTATTTTATGTTTAATTTCTTCTGGAGCAGCTAAACTTATTTAAATTGCTCATAGAACACCTTAATCAACCAGCCACACCTCGAAGAGAGAGGGGAGGGAAAGAGAGCTTTGCTAGAACTGCCAGAATGATAAAGAAAGGCAGAAAACCTCCAGAAAAATGAGGTGGCAAAAGCTTAAATAAGAATAAAACCCACAGTAAAGCCCAACCTCTTGTTGGGAGCTCTGTTCTAAACAGCAGGGCAGAATTCCAGAGGAGAGGCTGAAGCAGAGGGTTCTGCTGGCATGGAAGCTCTGTGTGCTCAGGCAATTTCTTCCAGGGTTAATTATAATTTATAATTAATTATAGTAAAAATTTTCCCCAAATTTTGGCACAGTCCCTTCTGCTGGAAGCCCTCAAGAACATAATTTTGACTCTTTCCTGCCAAGTGACTCCTGGGAATGAGGGAGCCCAGGATGAGTTCCCATGGAGTAACAGGATTTCCAGGAGAGAGGGATATTGGACTGGATGGTTGGGAACTAAATTTGGTGCTTTGTTTGTGGCTTGGTGGAGTGAAACCTGGAACACACTGGAACTCTGAAGCTTCATCACGTTATGCACTGCTCAGTCACAGTGGATTCCTTTAAAAGCTCAAAGATCCATCATCCCAAATAAAAAAGAGGAGTAAATGGAGTGTGAGGGACAGAGCGCAGCCAAAAAATTAACAGGACCTGGATGATTTTTAATTGATGGTCAGATTTTAGATTTAGCTCTCACTGGGCATGGCAGGCTGTTCAGATTTTATATCACACTTTATTTAGGTGTCAGCTGAGAATAAGAAACTCTCAAATAAGAACACCTCAAAGATTTCATGCTTTACTATTGACACTCTGGACTGTTCCATGGGGAATGCTGTAAAAATGTGGGCATTTATTGGTGGTTTACCAAGGGCCAGGCTGTGTAAATAAGAAGTCAGAGAGGAGTGAGCTGTGTCTCCATCCCTTGTCCTGCAGGTGCCTGGCACAGCTGAGGGAAGGAGAGCTGGCTCTGTTCTGCCTTGGGCTGGGGGGAAGGAGCCCTGCAGCCCCTGCCACAGCCACAATCCCCCTGCCAGCTGGCAAGGTGGCAGCCAGCAGGGACAGTGGCTGCAGCACCTTCTCCCTCCACACCAGGGACCACCACTATCTGTGAGTATGGTTGGTAATTAATCATTTGTTAAAGCAGAATTGCTGCAAACAAGGCCAGGCAGCAAAGCAGCTCAATGGCATCAACACCACTGGAGAAATGAGGCCATAACAATTATTTAAATTCCCTCTCCCCTTACTCTGCAGAGATTTGATGGGGATTTTCAGGAGGAACCCAAAGTGGTAATTCATTATTTGTTAAAGCAGAATTGCTGCAAACAAGGCCAGGCAGCAAAGCATCTCAATGGCATCAGCACCACTGGAGAAATGAGGCCACCAGAATTATTTAAATTCACCAGAATTATTGGGGTTCCCTCTCCCCTTGTTCTGCAGAGATTTGATGGGGATTTTCAGGAGAAACCCAAAGTGGTAACTAATAATTTGTTAAAGCAGAATTGCTGCAGACAAGGCCAGGCAGCAAAGCAGCTCAATGTCTTCAACAACACTGGAGAATCGAGGCCACCAGAATTATTGGGATTCCCTCTTCCCTTGCTCTGCACAGATTTGATGGGGATTTTCATAGGACCCCAAAGTGATAATTAATAAGGTGTTAAAGCAGAACTGCTGCAAACAAGGCCAGTCAGCAAAGCAGCTCAATGGCATCAACAGCACTGGAGAATCGAGGCCACCAGAATTATTGGGATTCCCCCTCCCTTTGCTCTGCAGAGATTTGGTGGGGATTTTCAGGAGGAACCCCAGGTGGAAAGGAGCTGATGCATTGAAATCCTGCCCACAGCAGCTTTGGAGCTGTCACCTCGGGAGCTGGGGAGGAGGTGCCTGATGCAGCTGCTGGGGCAGACCCCCCAGCCAGGAGTGACACACTGCTCCCTTCCCGAGGTGACAAGGAGCTCAGTGCACGGCCAAAACTCAGTGCATGGCCAAAGCTCAGCTCTCCAACCTCAACCACGTGGGAAATCAACTCTGAAAAGGGCAGAGCCAGCAGCACCGGGCTCCTCTGGCAGAGGAGCATCACTGCTCAAACCAGCAGTCTGTGCTAGGCAGGGTGTTATTTACACTTCCAGGTGCTTATAGGTGACATTCTTGCATTTCAGGCTCCGGATCCCCCCGACTGTGCAGAATTCCAGCCCGGAGGCTGCTGGCAGGCTGCAGAGGGAGTGGCTGGCACTCCTGGAGAGGCACTGCCAGCCCAGCACGGCCTCCCTGCCCCAGCAGGGCTCTCAGGGATGCAGCTCCCCCGAGGCTGATTATGAGGAATTTATGGTGCCTCTGAGCGAGCAGAAAGAGGAGACCCCTCACTTTTTCGGGAGCTGTGCGAGGAGCAGCCTGAGCAAGGCTTCAGCCCCAGCATCAGCAGCTGCCCCGGGCAGGCCTGGTGCTCCTCCTGCCCCTCCTGCCCTCCCACAGCCCTGCGGTGCCCCTGCAGCAGCACACAGGACCAAGGCCTTTCACTGGGATCTCGTTCCCTGGGACAAGGTGAGGGTGAATCTGAGGCTTGCTGTTAAAGGGAAAAAAACTTAAATATTTGAGCTTGTACAGCACGGATGGCTATAAAACCCCAGCTGTGCCACAAACCGGCCTGGGTGCCCCTCGCTGCGTTTGGATGGAACAAAGGGCCTCTGTCCTGCTGCCTTTTTGTTTACCCTGTGTCCCTCCTGTGTTTTCAGATTCAAAAATCTCTCTGGGGATCGTGTGACCCATGCAAGAGAAAAGTAGACGTCTGCAGGCTCTGTGAGCAGTTCCAGAGCCAGGAGACAGCAGTGCTGCTGGGCAGTGAGCCTGCAGGGAGTCAGCACATCCTGCTGGACAGAAAAGTCGCACATAACTTCAGTGAGTGGATCGGCGGGGGCTGCGTGCTCCTGCTCTGCCTGCTCCTGCTGTTTGTGCTTTCTGCCACTCCACAGGCGCTGATCAGGGCTCTGTGTAAATCATCTGTTCATTCAGTGCTTCTCTCTTTATAAAAAAAAAGTCCTCGTGGCTCAGTTGCTCCAAATGAGGCCCTCGATGATGTAGAGACGAAGCCCAAGCTTCTTTTCTTTTGCACAAAGCTGGGTGTGCCACTGAGCTGTGGTGCTGCTCTCTCGGGGCAGAAGTGTAAAATCATCCACAGCAGCACCTGCAAAATCAATTTAAGCCTCTGGCTTCAAAGGCTTTTCCAATTTTGGGGGCTGCAAAGTCACCAGGAGCAGGCTGGGAGGGGAGCTGTGAGTGCAGTGCTGCACTGGGGTCAGGACATCCATGCAGGGGAACTGGCTTGGTGTGAGGAGCTTTTGGGGCAGCTCCAGGCCAGGAATTCCTGGATTTTCCCTAAATGAGGGCTCAGGCTGTGAACAGGATCCTGTTCTAGAACAGAACCCTTTGCTCACCTGTCTCAGGTGGGATTCTCCCAAAAATCCTGCCCTAGAACAGCTTTTCAGAACTAAAGGAGCAGCTCAGCTCTCAGTCCTGGTTTTCCTAATAAAATATTGTGAAGGTCTTTTAATTCCCTTGATGACAAGTGGGAGATATTAAAGGAGCAGCAGTAATTGTTCTTCAAAGAGAACTCTCATTTCTGTTACAAAAACAGATTTACAAAGGATTTCTGTAACCTAGAGATGCTTTAAGAAGTGTTACACGTGTAAAGAGTTTGGGGCAGTAGTTCTGAAGTTTTAATGATTTCATCATGATGAATATGAATAAGAAAAAATGTGTTTTGGAGAGCGTGGAAAGTTTTAATTGGGAAATATAAGTGGAGATAACTTGGAATTATGGCATCCCTTGACAAACAATTTGAAGGGTTAAAAGGGAGAGTGATAGGAAAGTGCTGTTGCAGATAAAAGAATCTTGTAATAGTACTTTTATCTACTAAATTATTGCAGTTTCTTTGAGGAAATTTATTTCTTGTGCTTTGCAAATAGCTCCATTCCTCCTTTTGATCCTGTTCTTACAACATTTTTCACTGGAATGTTCTACATCCCTTCCTTAATCTCATCCTCATCAGTGGGAGCTTTGGCATATCCTTATTATAATGGACATTACTTAGATCAAAAGTTAATTTGATCCTGAGAATTCTGATTAATCTTCCTGCAAGTGCTGCAAACCACAGTTCTTAAATTAATGAATAAAAAGATGAAGCTCCAAAATGCCAGTAGGTTAAAAATTCAGGAGATTTCGAGTGGTGTTGGGAACACCAGAGGAAAATGAGGGCTCTGAGGGATTTTCTCACTAAACTCAAGAGCAATATAGGAGAAAATACAAATAAAAGCTGAATTCTCTAATGGATTCTTGTTGAAAAAAGAAATTTCTGCCACACAGGGAGCAGGTATCAGTAAGAGACAAGAAAATCATCCTCAGCTTGGTTTTTCCTTGACTACTACTGTGTAAAGAAAATGCAAAGACTGAGATTTTGCCTTATGATAGAAGCTGCTAAACATTTTTTGCTGTTTGTTTGGGATTATTTTTTTAATTTATTTTTTAATTCTGCTAAGTATGGATGAGATACTTGGGTGATTTTCCTTCCCTCGAGCATTTCCTTCCAAGTAACTCAAGAATCCTTTTTCTCTAGACATTTTTCTGAAAAGTTTCCATATAAAACCAAGTCAGCTGAAGGACAAACTGTTCATCATCCACGAGGAGAGTGGTGGGCTCACAGACGAGCAGATTACAGCCTTGAGAAGGTAATTTTGGGGGGAATTGCTGGTTTTTTGGGACCTTTTGGAGAAGGCAGAATCTTCTGTAAATGATGTGAATTTTGGGAAGTTGGTTTGGAGAGAAGGAAGGCAGACAAGGGTTAAAGGAGCTTTATGGGAGGATGGGATATTGGGAATATTTGTGTGTCTGACATTTGGGGGTTTAAAGCAGAGTGCACATTTCTGTAGCTTTAATAAAACTGAACAGATTTCAGGAGTGTGAGCAAGCTTTTGGAATTCACAGGAATTGGGTTTTATCTTTTTGAATGGTTTGAGATGTAGGAAGAAAGGGAAGGAGTGGGATCCTGGAGTAGGATCTGTTCCACATCGCAGTCCCTGTGTGTTACTTGGGCCATTTCAATAAACACTTTTACATGTGAAAGCTTAATGTGAAACTGTTTCTTGCTTCAAAAAGAGACAAAAAAATGAATATTTTGTTAAAGAAAACTAGGAAAAAGAAGACACTGACAGAGAAAGCATGGAAGCAAAGAATTGATATTTCTACTTCTCCTGGAATCTGTTTAGTTTTGCCCTTAAAATTCTCATCTGAAACAGTAATTTTGAAGTGTTCAGGATCATGTCTGTATTTGGGAAGTGAAGTGAGCAGGAAGAACATGGAATTACTGTCATTCTGTGGGATGGTTTTTGAAGGATGAAGGAATAAGGGTGGGACACTGGGTATTTAAGTTGTTTGAATTCTGGAAGGTATTTCCTTGCTGCCCCAGACTGGTGCACACAAACTGGGATCTGGTGGAAGGTTCATGGCCCCACTGAGGGGGCTGCTCAAAATCTGACCCTAAAGGCTTCATGAAATCAGAAATATCTCATTGCAGTTCTGGAACTGGGCAGGAAAAAAACTGCTGGGAAATCTCAATGAAAACAGAAATATCCCATTGCAGTGGTGGAATTAGGCAGGAAATAACTGCAGGAAAATCTCAATGAAAACAGAAATATCCCATTGCAGTGCTGGAATTAGGCAGGAAATAACTGCAGGAAAATCTCAATGAAAACAGAAATATCCCATGGTTGTGCTGGAACTGGGCAGGAAATAACTGCAGGAAAATCTCAATGAAAACAGAAATATCCCATGGCTGTGCTGGAACTGGGCAGGAAATAACTGCAGGAAAATCTCAATGAAAACAGAAATATCCCATGGCTGTGCTGGAACTGGGCAGGAAATAACTGCAGGAAAATCTCAATGAAAACAGAAATATCCCATGGCTGTGCTGGAACTGGGCAGGAAAAAAACTGCAGGGAAATTTTGGACACCCAGGTGCTCCCCAGTGCCATGGGGCTGTTCCTGGAAAGGCAAAAGGGAAGGAGGTTTCTCCAGCTCCATTTCCCTGCTTCCAGCCCTGCTCAAAGGGAAGCACTGACCCCTCTCTGCTGCTCAGGATTCAATCCTGGCACTGCAGACCCATCCTGGGCTCTCTAGGCTGCTGGAATTGCTGTGGCATCACTGATTTATGGCCTCTGGGCTCTCTGCCATCAGACAATATTAATAATAATAATAATAATAATGATGGCAATGAAGCCTGAAATATCCTTTTTTTTTTTTTCCTTGAAGTCTTTCTTTGATGGCAATGATGCTGAGGGAATATTCCCAGCAGTGGAATGTGTAAGGGATATTGATTATTGTATTGCTCTGTGTTGGATAATTTCAAGGATTCCAACGATGCTGTGTGGCTTCAAGGATTCTGTCCCTGGGATTATTATTTACTGCCAAATTGATGGATCCTTCTCCAAATCTTGCACTGAGAGGAAGATATTTATTATTTTTTCCACCCCAAGAGTTTTCAGTGTGACTGAAACAGCTGAGGTGCATCTCAAAATGAAGGCTGGGATTCCCAAGGCAGTGGAAAATTGAAGGAGCAGACAGGAATTCCCATGGAGCTTCAGCATTCCCAAATTTCCCTGGTACAATGCTCTGAGGTGGCTGTGGCACTACACAAGGAGGGCACTCAGCACTTCTGAAGAGCTCTCCACTCGACTGAGGTGTCCCAGTGGGAAATTTCACCTTTGGAATCTGTGGCCTCCAGTTAATTGAGAACCCCTGGGCAGGACAGGAGTTCAAACTGGACAGCCCAGGGCTGGAAAATTCCTCCTGGTGCAAATCCTACCTGTCAGAGTGTCTGAGCCAGGGCACTGTGTCTAAATCCTACTGTTGGAGAGTGAAAAATACTTCAAGTCAAAGCCAAAATTCCATTTTCAAGGCTGTGACCAGGGAGCAGTCTCCTGCTCATGCACCCAGTGGAAATGGTGGGATGTTATTGGAAAATTCAAAACTTGATTTGATACAGAAACCTCTCCATCATTCTCTGAATGATTCTTTATGTCTTAACAACAAAGCACTCCATATCTCGCTAAAACTAATTTTTTTTCCAGAGAAATGGGAGTTTTTTTCATTGTGCAAATTCCATTCGAGCTGCTCTTGTGTAAAAAGATATTTATGGAATGCATTCATGTGTTTTTGTGCCTCCTTTCTCATGGCTCCCATTGTTTAATGCTTTAAGCTTTAAACCTTCCAGGTAATCTGTTAGTTCCATTTTCTGTGCATAATGCAGCTAAAGAATTGTATGGGGTATCAGGCTTCTGATTAAATGAAGATGTTGGCTGTCACCTTTTAAAATATGTTCTATGAATTTGCTTAAAAACTCAAACTATTTTTAATGATGAATAAAGACCCTTTCTATTTGCCAACAGCTAACGTATTTTTAAATGAAAATTCATTTTTTTCTTCTTGATGGTTAAGGGTGCTGGAAGGATTACGTTGTAATCTGCTAGAATATAAAGTTAATAATTCAAACCCCAGCAATTTTACAATTGAAACGTCACATTAATTATTGACAACAGTAAAATAACTCTTACTGTTTGTCCTGTGCTTAAAATATTTGCTTTTTCCCCTTTTTAGTAAATTCCCTGACTCTTACTGGCAAGGTATAGCTCTGCCCATGAATGTTTAATCACTCTTGCTGCAAATTTAGGTTGTTTGAAGAGAAAGAAAAGAGAGTAGACCTGAATACTCATTTCAGCTTCTTTACTCTCCTCTCATGTGAGCTCTGCCATCGATTCCATTTTTCTGAAGAAATGCAGTGAATTCCCCCATGATGGCTCAGGCAGGCAGGGAGATCTCCAAAGGAAGGGAGCTGAGCTGCTGGGTTTGTTTTTCTAAGTGCAGGAATATTTGAAGACATCAGTCTTCTAAAAGTCTGAGGCCCTGGAGGGTTTTCTGTGACCTGGTGCAGAAGGGAGGGAGTTGTGGGTCTGTGTTTTGTGCTGTCACTCTTTGAGCAATAAAAAACCCTGGGAAAATCATGGTAAAGAAATAAAACTTGGGATTTTTGGGGTGTCTGTGCAGGGCAGGATGGAAAGGATCATCCCTGAGGGTCCCTTCCAGCTCAGGATATTCTGTGATGCTGTGATAACAGAGATAAGAAATGGATAAAACCTCTTTGGAAATCAGGGCCTGAACTCCTGTGTCTCATGGTTTTACCTTTTCTAAAATGTTCTATATCATTGTAAATTGTACACCTGCAGGTGGACATTCTGGCTGTTATTTTTATGTACAAATCAGCATTTCCAGGTACCCTGAGGTATCTGCAGATCACTTTTGCTTCCCATCTCACTGTTGCTTCAAATGCCTACAAAGCATAAAGAATAAATATGAAACACATAAACCACACAAAAAGTAGGAAATTCCAGGGCAAGGAATGGAGTAATTATTTTATCAGAATAGAGAATGAAGAGGAAGAGGACATCTAATTTTAATCTTCTCTTTACAGATATTTGCCCACCCCCAAAGATGCAGAAAGGTACCTGTCCTTCAGGGGGTCTTGCTCCGAGCTGCACGTGGTTGACCAGTTTATGTTAGAGGTGAGGAGTTTCAGCAAGAAAAGACATCACATCCTATTTTCAGGACATTCTCCAAGCTAAAACCACTACAAGGAGCTGTTGTTAAGAACTTAAATTTACAATCTCACCCAGAATCAGCACAAGAGGGTTATTCTGATGAAGTGTTGAGACAGGTGGATAACAAAAAGAGAATTATGGATCCCTTTGTGTCTTCAAGTCACACTCCCAGTAGGAACTGATTTATCCTGACCTAGATTCCCAAAATCTAGAAGCCATAATCTATAAAAGTACATGTTTTTAACCATTTTTTCTCACAAGAAAGGATTACAATTGATTTTAGGAACATGCAGTGTATTTCCAGCTATGTGCCAGAGTGTGCCCACAGGCTCAAAAGCCAGAATAAAATGAATAAATGGGCACAGAAATTAAGAAAACAATGGCACAGCTGAATTGCTTAATAAATAATGAAAGATATATGCATGCTTTAGTATAAATGTGAGTTTTGATTGCTTTTCTGCTCAAATCTGTGCAGATGTGTAAAATCCCTCAGCTGGGGCAGAGGTTGGATCTCCTGCTCAGTGTCCGAGAGCTCCCTGAGAGCATCAGAGATCTGGAGCCTGTGAGTACCTGGAGCCCTCATGGTGTGTTTGTGATCAGCATCTGCCCCTTTATAAACACCCAGATCACCTCAGTGCAGATTTCAGAGATTTGTAGCTGGGGAGGATTATTTTGGGGGTTTTTTTCCACTTGTGGATTTAATATCGTCCTTATTCCACCAAGGTTCAAGATAATGGGCTTGGCAGTAGAATAGACTTCCACAAAGTGGGGAGAGAAGAACAGGAAAAGATCTTCAGCATTTTATTTGAGTTATTAAACTTTTCTTCTTCTCTGGCCAGTGATAAGACAGAAGTGAATTAAAATCCAATTCCCTTTTTGGGGAGCTTCTTGCCCCATGAGCTGAAAGAATAAATCTAAGACATGGAGGAAGTTTAACAGAAAAATCTCAAAGAGATTTATTATTACCTGAAGATTGAAGGAGCTGTTCCCCCCCAGGATTACAGCTATGGACTGAGATTTTTGGGAACCAGAGCTGAAATCCCTCTCTGCTTTTTCCAGGATGACCCAAGGGTGGGGGGATGCAAATAAACAAGTGCCAGTCTCATGACTGGATCCTGCTGGTCCAAGCCGTGCCTCACCTGCCAGCTTTTGTCCATGCTTTGATTCCAAACAAGGATTTCCACACCATGAAAATATTTCAGAGGTTTTGCCCTCATTCTGCATGGGAATGAAAACAAAATGTGAAAGTTCTGTGAGACCAAGTTGCTCTCCTTTTTCTGTGATTAAAACCCCAGTAACAGTGAGGAGAGCTCAGGAGAGGAACAGCTGGAAAGTGCAGGGGAGGTGCAGAGATTCCTGACCCTGCCTGCTGCAGTTACACCTTTGCTGTCCTCCACTGAAGCCAAATATTCAGTATTTGGAAGTTATTCTATGCACTGTTTGCTTTGATGGATTTTTAGTGTTCTCTGAAGAGCTAATTTGTGTGTAAATATGTTCTTAGGCACTCTAATCTCTTTTTAAACCACAGAATATACACCTAAAATCCTGTAGGACAATGTGAATATTGACTTTCAGCACCCTCTGGGCCTGAGCTGCTCTGTAAATGCTTTAACAAATGCCCTCCCATGAGCTTCATCCTCTCCCTGTTTTTAAATTTTTGTGTTGGTGACTGATGAAAAGAGGTGTGGTGCTAAAAAATACAGATTTTCTAACTGAGAACAAAATCACCTCTTGTGCCTAAAGCCCTAGAAGGGAGGTGGCTTCCCTGGGAAAACTGAATTATACTGAGTTTGAGTACAGGAAATTCTTATTCTTCCTTGTGGGGAAACTGTGCTAAGAATTGTGATAACAGTATTGAGCTGGTGTAAATGGAAGGGAGGGAGGTGAAGGATGGAGCTCCAGACTCTGCTTCCCCTGATCCCTGAAATTTGGGCACTTTTTGTGCAGGGGAGGCTGAAGTTGTTTTGGCAGGGCTGGTTTGGCAGCCAGAAAGGATGTGACTCCTTTTGGGGTGACTGTGCCAACAGAGATTTGTCTGACTTGCTGAAAATCCCTGAGGGATTTGGACAGGGAGGTGTCCTTGGGCTAAGGAGTGACTTCAGCTGGGGACAGTGAGGGTTGGCACAGGGAAGGTACAGACAGAGTGGATTTTACACATTTTCAGTCCATCTGAGGGAAGCTTTGCCTTTTTCAGCTGATAATCCAGAATATCCACGCGAGCCAGCAGCTGCAATCCAGCCCAAAGTTTGTTGCTGTCTTGGAGTACATTTTAGCCATGGGCAACCATCTGAATGAAAAAGCTGGAAAAGAGGTGGCTAAAGGATTCAGATTGTCCTCTCTGGCCAAAGTGAGTAAATATTTTCTTGTAATTAAAATTCAAAGGTTTGTTAGCCATTTATATGAACTCTGAGTGTGGAGAGAGGCAATAATTCCTAATGAGGAGCTCACATTTTAGCAGCTGCCCTTGGTTACAGGAGAACAAAATCCTGTTCCACAGTGAATCCTCTCAGGTCTGGGACAACAAGCTGTGTTTCCCCATTTCAGGCAGCAGCCCTGGCTTTGTGGTGCTGAATATGCTGTCTCTCTAATGGGGTAGAACATCAAAATTCTGCCTGCCCTGATATTAAAATCCCTTGGCACTAAGAATTGCCTGACTGCAGGCCCTGGTTAGGCACCAGACATGAAGCAGGAGTGTGTGTGAAACAGCAAAATGAAAGGGAGAAGTTTAATCCCACTGTTTTCTATCCTTGCCAAATATTCCTGGGATCTCCCAGCATCTCTGCTGTTCCTTTTCCCGTGCTTTATTTATTTTGTAAGGTGTGGTAGCTGAGTGGGAATTGTTGAGTGTGAATTGTTGCCCTGCTGTGTTGCAGCTGCCCCTGCTGAGGGGGAGGGAGAGGACTTTCACCCTTCTCCACGCCCTGGTGGAACAGATCCTCCTGCATGAGCCTGAGCTGGCCACCTTTCCTCAGGAGCTGACAGAGTTTGAAGCTGTCCCTGATGGTGAGAGAAGGGAAATAAAACATGGAGTCCTTCAGCTTCTCTGCAAACTCTCATCTCGCTGTATAAATGATATTTATTATCATGTTTTTCCCCTTTTCTCTTCCTTTCCAGCGTCCATGAAGGGCCTCAGTGCTGAAGTTGATGGTATGTAAATGTGGTTTCTACATTCAGAGGCAGATTTTCATGCACTGTGCAGTCATTTGGAACAGGTTTTCACTGCACCTCTGTAGTTTGTAAAGAGAGTTAAAGGTTCAAAACATTGAGGTGAAGAGTTGCCATGGTGATGCTTAACCTGCCTGAAGAATTAAAATAAAAAGAAATATCAAAATGTGGTCAGATGGTTTAGAAATGTAAAAAAATGTACTGACCATGGTAAACAGAGTTTAGCATAAAATACAGAATTAAGTGGTACAAGTGCTCCATCCCAGTGATGGCTGTGAGAGTGTCTGGGAGTGGGAATGCAGCAGGAGAAAACTTCCTGGAGTTCAAAACTTCCTAGCACCAAACTGGTTTCCTTCTCTGGAAAGGACTCCAGCACCAGGGAAGTCCACAGGAGGGGTAGAACAAGGTTGTTTAAATGGAGCAGGGATTTGGGGAAGATGGATTTTGTAAGATGGATTTCCAACTCCCCATGGAACTGTCCCATGGCCTGGGAGCACAGTGGGTTTGAGATTGAGGAGCTGGGAGATGAGAGAGGAGTGTCACTGGGTGGAAATTATGTTTATGATGTTGAAATTTATAAAAATCTGTGTTTTGAAGGTGTGACAGGAGTGTTGCCCATAACTCCAGACCAATATTCCCAATTTCAGCCTTTGATAACAGATCTGAATGAGGGGCACCCTCACATTTTCTTGACAAACCCCTGCACCCTTCCTGGGCTCTGGGGATCAGCTCTGGGAGTAGCTCAAGGCTCCTTCAGTGTATTTTATCCTGCTCCAAGAAATTCCAACCCACCTTTTAGGAGACAGAAATAACTAAATATAACAATATTTACCTTCAGCCACTTGTGGTCTGCAGGGAAAGCTCAAAATCAGGGAATATTTTAATTTTGAGAAAATGGGCACAGAACCAGAACTGTGGGGAGATGCCCAAAGTGGGGACTCAGGGGATCCAGGTGAGACTGGGCTCCTCCCTCTGTGGGTTCCTGATGTTCCCAGGGCAGTCACACCAGGGCACAGGGGAGGGAGATGCACCCAAATCCAGGGAAGCAGGGGATTTTCTCACTGCAAGGCACAGCCTGGAGCTCAGTGCTTCAGGAACTGCCCCAGCACAGGGGGGGAGATGCCAGAGGAGCCCCCAGAGCCAGGGCTGGCTCCTCTGGCCCATTTCCCAGCAGGAAAATTCCAGCTGACAGGAATTCTTACTGTTCCATAGAGGAGGATTTTTGTTCTTTTCTCTTTAGAGGAACCCAGAACTTCCTACCCAAAAATGTGGGTTTGAAGGGTGTTTTTTTCCATGGCTGATGCCAGTGCTGAGATCTAGGGAAAGGTCAGATTTGTGGCTGCTGCATTACCACTCTCTTGACCTCTTCCTTATCCTGCAGTTCCCGGGCTGTGATCACATTTTTCTCTGAGAAAATGCCTCTTTCAGGAGCTCCATCTCAAACCAGGAAGTGAATTCTCCTCAAGAAATGTATTGCAGACCCACATTCTCTTCTATTTTCCTTGTGCCCTAAATTAGACAACTGCAGCCCTTTGGATTTCATGCTGGTGAAATTCGTCCTTTTTCCCCCCCTTCTGTTAGTTTTAAAGAAAGAACTGGAGAACCTTATCCAGTGCAGGAGGCTCTTTAAACCCAAAGGAAGCAAAGCACCACCCCAGGAATCCCAGTTCTGCAAGGAACTAAAGGTAACCCTGCCACAACCTTCTTGTGGGCTGGAGTAAGGGATGAGTAACCTGGGAGTTTGTGCTGACACTTGGGAACCAGGAGAATTTAGGGAAAGTGGCTTTTTATTCCCTTCTGGGAGTGTCTCATGTAGGAATTTGCAGCATGGGAAGGGTTTTTTGGGGTTTCTGCATCTCCTGATTTTCCTTCCCAGAGAAGTGGATGAGGAGCAGGCAGCCCCAGGGTTGCCCTTGAGAAGCATTTTGGCATGATAGGGATTTTAGAGTGAATTTGTAATAATTTCTTCTGCCCTCAGACAGAAGTGGAGACAGAGAGGATCAAAGAATCATGGAGTGGTTTGGAAGGGACCTTAAAGATCATCCAGCTCCAGCCCCTGCTATGGAACTCAGAATCATAAAATCCATAGTCCATAAATCATTTCTAATCCTTTAGGTTGGAAAAGCTCTTTAAAGGCATTGAATGCAAACCCAGCACAATTTGGATGTCCCCAAGTGCCACATCCCCTTCTTCTGATCCCCTCCAGGGGTAGGGGCTCCAGCACTGCCCTGGGCAGCTCTGCCAGGCCTGGACAACCTTTTTTGGTGAAGAAATTCTTCCTAAAATCCAACCCAAACTGATGCCTTGTATTTTAAGTTTGATATTTTCCCAGCCCTGCAGTGCTCAGGGTGTGACTCTGCAGGGTTCTGTAGCCTGGGAGCTGCTGCTGTCTCATCTTCAGATGGACAGAACAAAGCCTCTCCCAGGCTGCTCTCCAAGGACACCCAGCCTGTCCTGGGCCCAAAATGTGCAACCCAACATCTTGAGAAGGGGGGGTGAGCTTGGGGAAATGCCATCATTAGCTAAAGTTTGAATTGGGGAATTGATGCTGATCTGCAAAGGGACCAAACCCATAAAGATGTGAACTCATGACTTGGGACCCATCTTGGGCTCCATTGTAAGACCAAGATGGGCCTTGGAAGGCCTTGCAAATAACGCTCCACCTTTATTCCCTCACTCCTGTCCAGTCTCTGTTTCCAGGGAGCCACTTCAGGCATCAGAGCAGCCCTGGAATGTCCCTTCCCAGCCACACCTGATCAGGTGCTGTCCTTGCATGGGAATGCCCCAGTGGGATGGAGAGCAGCAATCCCAGATTTTGGGACTGTCCTGGGCCCAAAATGTGCAACCCAACATCTTGAGAAGGGGGGGTGAGCTTGGGGAAATGCCATCATTAGCTAAAGTTTGAATTGGGGAATTGATGCTGATCTGCAAATGGAGCAAAGCTCTAAAGGGGTGAAGAACTCGTGACTCGGGGCCCATCTCGGGCTCCATTGTGAGAGCAGCCTCTGGCTCCCCAGGCTGAGCCTTGGAAGGCCTTGCAGATAAATCTCCACCTTTATTCCCTCACTCCTGGCTGGGCTCTGTTCCCAGGGAGCCACTGCAGGCATCAAAACCTCTCCTGGGGCAGCTTGAGGGCTGATGGAGATTCAGGTGTCCCTGCTCTGCTGTTCCACACATCTTTCTGCTCCCATGTTCTTTCTCAGACATCAAGTTGTTGAAATTGTGGGTGTTACAAATGAGCCAAAATTAAGAAATTTTATTTGCAGACTTGTTCCTAAGGCCCTGATTCTGCCCTTGAAGAACCAGAAACTGGCAGTGTTTGCTGTATGTGCAAAAAAGGCCAAAAGTGCTGGAAATCAGGATCTTGTGATGCTTCTCTGGCTCTGCCACTTTCAATGGATTTAGGTTTTGTCATTTTATAACTAAAACTACAGTTAAAATTCTCTAACGTTAATGTTCCCTTTTTTTTTCTTTGATGTATTAATACTTGCAAGGAAGTGTGTGTGCTTCTCTTTTGTGAAATGTGAAATTTTTATGACGTGAAAATTTTGCCTTGAACAATCTTGTTTTCACTGCTGTTTAATTCCTGCTTTAATTGTTTGCTCCTACAGCAAATTAAGAAGTTTTCTTTTATTACAGGATTTAATTCAGAAATATGAAGGAGATCTCTCCCAGCTGTCAAAAAGATGTGAGGAAATGAAGAAGCTTTATAGCGACGTACTGGTACATATCATATTAAAATGCAATGAAAATAAACCCACAATTCTTTTTAAAAAGAGAAGAAAGGAGGAGAAAGTAGTGCAAGAAATTCCCACTTGCTTTATATTTATGCTGGCTGTGGAAACAGAAAGAAAATCTCATATTTAGCAGTGGTGAGGGATCTTAAAGAAAGGGACAGAAATGCAGTGATAACCTGGAGAAGTGGAAAAACATCCTGGTCCTGGGATTAGGACAATTTTGTACACATTTTTTTCAATGAATGGATTTCTCTACCAAGATGCAGAGCCAGAAAACTTCATGATTTACTGGTTTTTCTCCTCTTCAGCTGGAGGTTTTTAGGCCAAATGGAGAGATTAATCCAGGTTACGGATGTAGTTCAATGACAACTCCTTGGATCACTTTTATTTGGGATATTTTGGATCTCATTTCCCTGGAGATTCCAGACAGCTCAAAGTTTGCTTTTTCTTCCCCTTCCCTTTTTTCTTTTACCTCTTATTCCTCTTCTTCTTTATATTAATATTAACAATAATGGAGATATTTAACTTTTCTCTGCTCTTTAAATTCCATTAAGCTCCTGGACATGGTTTAGATCACTCAGCTAGACTAAAATTAAATATTCTTTTCTTTCAAATTTCCAGGTGAAGTTTGGGGAGCCACCAGACCTGGACTCCCAGGAACTCTTTGGATGGATATCTTCATTCATCAGTGATTTTAGGAAGGCATGTGCTGAGGTTCCTGCCCTGTAAACACCACTGGCAGCTTTTGATGTGTGTGATCACAGCTCCAGAATCTGAAATCTCTTCATTTCCGTGGGAATCCTGGCAGATAATCCTGGACACCAGTGCAATTTCCAGGGTATCAGGATCCCTGCATTCCTGAACAGCATTTGTGATGCTCATGATAAATTTCAGGATTTTTTAGCTCCAAAATCCTGCCAAGTCTCTTTTAACTATAGATTTTTTCCTTTTTTTTTTCCTCATTACTTTTTTCCCCAAGTCTTTCTTCCCCATTATTCTATTTAACAGCTTGTACTTGTTTTATAGCTCAGCTGGCACAGCCTCTCCCAATTAAAAATATATCCAGCCCAGTGGTCGATATCTGTGCCTTTGTGGGAACATCCTGGAGCATTAATTAAAAAAAATTAATGCCCAAGAACCTTCTTGGCACAAAGTTCTCTCCCCTTCAGAGAGCACAAAGCTTTCCTATGGAGGGGGAGATGTTTCCATTTTCCCAAATAAGCTGTTCCTTCACTTCCTGGGAGTTTGAGATATCCTGATTTCTGTGTAAAAATAAATACAACTTGCTCCCTACCCTATTCTTTATTTCTTAATTTATTTAGCATAAGGCTGGTGTTTTTCAAGTCTCTTAAATGGTATTATTGTGTTTTATTTGTATAAAGAATAATGATTTTTACACCTCAGCATTTATTTGGGATTATATAGATGAGCTCCAAGTCTCCCTTGGATGATGTCCTTGGAATAACTCCTTAGCAGGTGATGGTTTTATCCTGCAAAAGGCATAAAAGCATTGGGTGATGCTTCTCTTTGTGGGAAATATTAATATTAGGGACAATCTGACCTGCAAGGGCTGCAGTATTTTTACACCTGGGTAATTTTTTTTCCCCACAGAGCTGATTTTTGGCCTATTCTGGAATTTGAAATCCTATTGAGGGTGTTAGAAGAAGTTCTGGTCAGGGAAATTAATGTCAATATTCAGCTGTGGGTCAGATCTGCCCTGAATTTTCTCTGCTGCCAGCTCAGCTCTGTCAGAACCACTGGCTCCAGGAGCAAAAGGAGATTTCTTACCATGGTTTGTTTCCTCAAAATGCACGTTTCTGGCAGGGTGAGCAGGGAAGATAATTTCTGTATCTCCTATTAGACAATAATGGCACTCAGCAGAACCATGCCCAGAACACCCCACACTCCAGGCCTGGAGCTCCCAGAGGAAATCCCTGACTTAATCCAATGTCTCAGAGTATTTGAACCTGCCCCAGGAAATGCTGGGAAAAAATGGAGCTCATTTAGGTACAGGTCACTGAGGGGATCTGAGCTCCCACAGGGGCACCACTCACAAGGGATTTTCAAGAATTCACAGGTTTAAATATAAATATCCTTCCCCAGGGGCAGAATTTTCCCAGGGTTTCTTCAAACCAATAATGAAAAGAGCAGAGATTATCCAGCACTAGAGTCAGTGGGAGAAAATTAACTTCTACAAATGGACAACTATATCCCAGGGCAGAGGCTGAACTTTGCTTTCCAGTTTTCCTTTTTCCCCCCCTCTTTCCTATTTGAACTGCAGGCACCAGGCAGAGTGCTCCTGCTAATTTGTAAAAATGTGCAGTAAAATTAAAATTGTGGTCACTTGGAAGGTGTTCTGTGCAGAAAAGCTTTGATGTCCCTTAGGAATGCTGGTTTCTGGTTTGAATTAATGCCTTTCAAATCCAAACCAGTTTTAGGAGAAGGGGAAAATGGTGTCAGATAAAGAGAATAGAAGTGGGGTTTCCGAAAGGGCACAGCTGGGTGCTCACTGTACAACAAGCAAAGCCTGAAAGTGTTGGAAAATCCTCCTGTGCTCAAGAGATTGCTGCTATTGATGGCTCAGGAAAACCACAAATAAGTTTTAAACTGCTCCTCTTAAATAAAAACATGTGGAAAACTCCAAGCCCCGGGGGTTGTTTTGATGAAGAGCTGAGGTGACTCAAAGAGCTCCTGGAGAGATCCCCTCACTCCCAGAATTTGGGATGGGGATATTCACAGGAACAACACTCCAGTCCCTGGGTGAATGGCTCAATCAGGCTGCCAAAATGCTCAGCTGGGAAATTCTCCCCCCAAATTCAATGTAAATATTCATTTTTCGCTGCCAGAATGTACTGAAAGCTGAACCAGCTGCTTTAATCCCAGAGTAACAAAGAGCAGGAGAGCCTTTGAAAGCTCCAGCTCATTCTCATGCAGGTGTGAACACCTTGTGAAAATCAGATTTTCTTTAGTGCTAGCTTGAATCCTTCACCTCACAGCATGGTTTGAAGTGTCTGAGCAGCACAGAGGTTTTTTGGGTGTACAATTAAATCATTGCAGGCATTGCTAAACGAGATTTAAGCCTTCCCACTTGCTGCCTATTTACCCGGGGATGAATTTTGCCCTCTGGGAATGTTTTATACAATGGCAGTCAGCAGTAATTAAACAAGGGAAAGCCACAAAGTAGCTAAATATTGCTTTAAGCTCATTTGACAAATAAGACACTTGAAACAAAAGGTTTCAGATGCAGATCTGAAGTCCCTGGATGCAATTTAGAAATGCTGCAATGTGTTTTGGAACATAAATCACTGATGCTTTTGCACAAGGATAAATAACTGATGATCTCTGCCATGGTGATGTCATTTATTCATTAGCACTGACCTAAAAAAAGCCCAAACCCCAAAGGTTATTGTCCATAAAGTACTGATGAGCAGATTTAAACCAAAATTCTTCTTGTAGCTCCTAGAAATGTTCCTGACCAAGCTCTGTAGGACCTGGCCTGAAATTCTGCAATAATAAATAGAAATTTCCTCGACTGAATCCCAATCCAGGAACTTTTCTCAGTCAGTAAATAACTCCCAGCTAACATCCCAAGCTGCTGTCATTAATGCTTACACTGAGGCTTGTTCCTTGGGATCCTGCCATTGGGAACAATCTGATCCCGCCCTTGCTGTCAGGAATGAGGCTGATTAGGAAAATCAAACCCCATCCAAATCCTTCAGATGATGGATTGACTGAGCTTGCCCTGAGAAAGGACAACCCTGCTGTGATGACTCTGCTCTCCCAGCCCTGGCTGCAGCAGATGCAGCTCTTCAGGGTCACATTTTGCTCTCATTTTTACCTTTACTAAGTCTTGGACCCAGAACAACAGAAAAACTGGAATATTCCCAGACATCCATCAAGGAGTAGCTGCTGCTGGAAGGACTGGCAGCATCTGCCTGGGAACATTTCAAACCCCAATTTTCACCTGGTGCTTGGGGCTGGGTGTGCTCAGCTTTGGTCAAAGAGAAAGTCTGGCTGCTGAGAAATGCTGAATAAAGACCTCAAATGCCAGAGCTGTCAGCAGATCCGAGCAGTTTTACCTTTACACATGCAGGCATCCTGCTGACTCATTTTCTTAATCACCTCTAAAATTCACAGCGAATTTTGAAAGCTCTGTTTCCTGGGGAGGCCATCAAAACACAGATTTATCATAGCAGAGCGTCAGGGAAACTGAAGCAGCCCAACAAATATAGGTAGAGAATTGTTTTTCATTGTTTTCTCTCTTCTGCTGCTGCAGAAATTGTAAAAAATACTTGAGGATGGGATGGATTGAGGTGAGATACATTAAACTAGGCAAACTACAGAAAAAGCTTGCTTAAAAAAACCAAGGAAAAATGCATTTTAGATTAAAATCAAGCAAGGAAAACCTCAGTTTGATTCTGCACCAGTGTGAATTAAAGACCAAAACCCTCCATTCATTGTAGTCACGTGTTCAGCTGAAGATTTTATTACACTCCTATAGGATCTGTTTCCTGCTTACATAAACCAAGTGAAATTCACTTCATCAAATATTTACAGGCTGTTTTTAAGAAGCACCAGGCTCATTAGCCAGGTGAATTTGTCTTGAGTTTGGCCAACAAACAGTTTGAGCAGCAGAGAACCCCGGGCCAGCTGTCCAGGAGCCAACAGGCAGATGGAGCTGCCAGCCAGCCCAGGAATTGCAACTCCAGCCTGAAAGGATGTCAGAACTCANAGCCGAGAGGTGGGAGCTTCCCCCAGAGCTGCCAGATCCGATAGCTCAGATAGCACGGGCAGGGCGCTGCACACTCCCCCTCGCTCTCTGTCTGTGTCTCTCTCTCTCTCTCTCCGGCACGAACCCCCCTCCCTCCGCAGCAGTTGTGTCAGAACAAACCTGCCCAGATCTCACCTAGCGGGGCGGCCGCGAGGTTTCATCCCCAGAAACCTCCCCTCGGGATCGCCCCCTACTCTCACACACTCCCGTCCCCCCCAGGCAACTTCTGCAGAGGCTGCAAAGCCCGAGGGGAAAGCGCCAGAACATCGCAGCACCCCCGATTTTCGGGAGGAGGAGGAGGAAGGTGGGGAGAAGCTGCAGCCTCCCTGAAAGGCAGCACCTGAACCTGGGGGTCTCCCGGGGCACGGAGCTCCTGGGCAGGGGTCTGCAGCTGGGATTGATCAGGGCAGGGCCCCCGCACGCAGGAGGGGGCAGCTTCCCCCAAATGCCACCTGAGGCACACTTGGGAGGCAACGTGCAATATTGATACAGAAATTGTATTTAATGGACGTTTACAAGGCCAGGGGTGAAAGGAAATGTAAATGCAAACATGGGGTTTTATCCTGAGTCTCCCTGGGGCTCTTTCCTCTGCCTCAGTGCTGGGAGTCTCCTGTGAAACAGCAAAATTCTTCCAACTGGAGGCACTTTTAGGCTCCCACAGTGAGTGTCCAGAAAGGGAAGGAAGCTGTGAGCTTCATCTGACTGAATTTCTGCAGGACTGCCCTGCCTGCTCTTTGAGCAGCTGCCAGCTCATGGTGTGATTTAACACCTCTGTCTCTGGTTAATTTATTTTTATGGTGTGTGCTGGAAGGATTGGCAGGCTGAGCAGGTACCTTAGCCTAGTTCTCCCATGAATTTTGAGATTATTAAAAACACAACGGGCTTGGTGCTGCTGGTGGCTTCTAGGGAAGATCTGCCCTGCATCACCTTGAAGTAATGTCATGGTGAAGCCTAAACTCACTCCAGGGACTGGCAGAAATGGCACAGTGCTCCCAGAAACAGAATTGCCTGCACAGATTTCCATCCAAACCAAAAAAGCACCAGTGGTTTGTAAGAAGTGGAGCAAATTACTTTTAGATAGATGCCTTTCAGTACAGCAAATTTTTGTGCCTGTAACAGCTTTGCAACAAACATGCCCTGGGTCACCCAATAACCAGCAGCAGCCTCCATTCCCTGCTTGCCCAAGGCACCTCTGGGTGCAGCCAGAAGAAATTAAAGAAGCAACAGGAAACTAACAGGAGGAATAAAAAGCACCAAAATCCACTCTCTGCTGAACACCAAAGCTTTCTGCAGGCAAATGTGAGCTGGGACTGGTTTTCAGTTGATGTGGAGAGCTGAGGGTGAAGCAGCAATTCTGCAAAGTCTTTGAGAAGCCATAAAACAGCCAAAACTCCTCTTGGCAAGCATCAAACGCCCTAAAATTCTGAAGACCAGACACAGACTTTAAGGAATCCTATTGATCAGGCAAGAGGCAAGAAGAAATATTTCTGTTTTCTAGCAGTGCATCAATATCCTCTTGCTCAGTGACACAACAAAGATGGATGGAGGGGCCCAGCTGAGGAGCACCACTTACTGTAAGGAAAGGAAATAAAAAAATCAACCACTTGCAGCACAGCTTTGTGCCTCGTGTAGAACTTGGATCTGCAGATTAAAAGATTCATTCATGTGCACAGGAACAGCAGTCTGAGGACTCCAGCAAAACAGAGCTGAGGGGAAAATATTTTTTAAGTACAAACAAATGTATAAATAGCTCTACACTATTTCAACATCTCCTAAAGCTGCTGAGTAGCCTTGAAACACTGCACAAGTAACAGAAAATATAATTACACCTGCACAAAAATTTCAATTGGAACTTGAAACTGCTGACAATGTTGGGTGATCGATGGTTGGTCAGAGATTAAAAA
>VZTR01001542.1:20713-32516 GCA_013400775.1 Chaetops frenatus | reverse complement strand
CGCCCAAGTTAAATACGCCCCCGGCTCGCGGCCGCCCCGCCCCCCCTGTCACTTTCACCGCTCGTTGAGTGACAGCCGGGTCCTGCCACCACCCCCCGGAGCCGCCCACCCCCCTCCCCGGAGCCGCGTCCCACCTGCGGCCCCGGGCTCGCCGGGAGCCGTCACCCCAGCAGCGGACACGGCGCGGGGCTGGGAGCGACGGCCCCGGAGCAGCGGGGCACTGCCTGCTCCTGGCGCTCCCCGTCTGCACCAGCTCGGGGTCTGGGCATCGCACTGACCCCCGGGGAGCGGGACCCTCGCTCTGCCTCTGCTTTCCACAGCTGCTTTGCTGCCCCATGTCTGCTTCTCCGAGAGCAGGAGCCCAGCCGCCATCAAACCACCTTCAGACTTTACGCGGAGCTTTAGTAGAACGAGGTACCACGATCTTAGAGCCCCTCTGAGACAGCACACCAGGGTGGGACCGCTCCAGCGTCAGCATCTCGGCGCCCTCTGCAAGGGAGTCTGCAGCCTTCCAGGAGCATCTCTCTCACTCGAGAGAAAGCGTCCCTGCATCCCTCAGTGCAGCGTGGTGTGATAACCGGCCAGGTTAAATCACTGGCTCCTCCTTCACCTCCTTCTCAGCCGTGTGGGACTACATCTTTTTTTTGGAGAAGAGCTGGACCCATAGCCTTTGAGGCACGGGGACTGCCAGCCTGGTGTGTGTCAACACTGCAAAACCCCAAACTCTCCTCACCTCCTTTACCTCCACATTGCTGAACACTGAGCTCACACTTGAACCACATCCAGAAATTGGACACACAGCTGGTTCCTCCAGGCTGACAGTGTGTAAGAACATTCCTGCCCATGCCAGTCACTCTCTCCCAAAGCCATGAGATAACCAGTTACCCACTGGAGCCAAGGCAGGGTGCAGAGGGACTGAGGTGGATCATGGGGCCAATTTCTCACAGAATGTGCTTCTGACTGAGCAAAGTGTGAGGCTGCAGCCACAGGTCAGCCCAGAGCATCCTGCTGGCACATGCTGGGGGTTGTGCAGAGCTGGCTTCACTTCCTAGACTGAGTAAAAGAGCATCTCCCCCAGGCTTCTGTCCCTCTATCATCCCAGAAATGCCAAATGTTGGGTTCAGACAAGAAACAAAACCAAATCCCCCTAAAATAGAGAGGCTGGACATTCAGCCCTGTGTCTGCATAGAGTCAGAGCATCTGCTGGACTTTGGGGAACAGAGCTGCTGATCTCAGGGCATCCTGATAATTGACTGTGTGCAGGAGTTTAAATGTATCTAGCCTTTCTCCCCTTGCTCTGTATTTCTGCTTTCATGATCCCAGCTTGGTTTGCTGAACTTGGAGCTTTTCTTCACTCATTTGGTTCACACACACTCTGCAATTAGAGCCATGAAACTGTACTGCTTCCCAGCTTTTTCAGCAATAGGTCTCAACAATTTGCAAAAGAGATGGGTATTGCTATCCCCGAGGCTGAATATTATCAGTAAAATGTTCTCATTGTCTATTTTCTGACCCCAATGCACATGCAGTGCTTGAAGCAGAGGCAACCTGCATGTGCAAGATGAGCTCTGCCATCGCTCGCTGCTGGGTGAGGGCTCGCAGCGCTCTCAGCAGTGTCAGAACTAAAGCAAACAGAGAAATGAGAAGCAGCTCAGGGCAGAGACACCCAAGAGTCAGGAAGGGGACAATTACTCAGCAAGATGTACTTCTGTTGGCACTGCTGCCTGAGTAAATCCTGGTGAGGGGATTAACATCTGACTGTAATTGTAATAATAAAATCTGACATGTATACAGCATTTTTCATCCTGAAGGATCCCAAAGCACTCAAGTAACTTAACTCCTTCAGCTGTCTCCTGGACTTTATAAACATGCTTCTAATCATCCCACCCCAGGCGAAGGTGTCTTTGCTCTGCTTCAACAGGTACCACGTGGGAGAGGAGAGGCTCTCCAGGGTGGGCTGGGGAAGATTTCCCCTTCTGGAGGCAAGATTCCTGGGAAATGGTGCTTGGCCAGTGGAAAAGAACCAATATCTGCAGGGGGCTTGGAAAACAGCAGTGGGCTAACTGGCCTGCAGTCCCTTCCCTTCCCTTCCCTTCCCTTCCCTTCCCTTCCCACTCCCTCTCAGCATCATGATTTTGCACCCCATCCCTCTCTGCCTCCCCCCTTTCCAGTGGTCACTATTCCTGGAAGTGTTCCAAAGACATACGGGTATGACACTTGGGGATATGGTTTAGTAGTGGCCTTGGCAGTGCTGGGGGAATGGTTGGATTTTATTATTTTACAGGGCTTTTCCAACCTAGAGAAATCCATGATTCTATCATTTGTGTCCAAACTTATTTCTTGCCACACACTGGCCTGGTATCTCCCTGTTTTCTGTGGATCTGTACCTTCCATTTCCCTTCAGCTGCCCTGATCTGGTCCTTCAGCACTGGCACAGTGATGCCCTCTCTCTGCATTGGCTGCAGCACCTGCATCCACCATACCTAATACCCCTCACTTCAATGCCCCATTTCCCTGTTGTCCCTGAGACCTCTAAAATCACTCTGCCAGTTCCAGTTAACACTCAGTCCAATTTCTGGCACATTTTCAGTAGTGCCGGGTGTTATAAATGCTTTAAAAACCTGTCCTATCACCATTACGTGGGAAGAAGTCCAAGGTGGTGGTTTCCCCCCATCTCTCTTACAGCCTGGGGCTGGTAAAATCCAATTTACTGCAGCCTTCAGCCTGGACAAGCGGGAGGGGTGAAGAAGGCAGGTCTGAGATGAAGGATGGGTTGGTCTCAGCCCATTCCTAGTGATTACAACATTCAGCAGGCTGTCTTGGCCAGGCTGTTGTCTGCACACAGCACGGCAGGCAGGGAGCAGGAGCTGTTTCCCTGCAGCCATCAGCAGGTTTGCTGGCGTTCCCACTGTAAATATTCACATCAGTCGTTGGTGCAGGGCTTGTGCGAAGGAGACCTCACCCTCCAGTGAGGGAATCTGCAGAAGGAAAGTCCTTGATGCAGCAGTTTGATCTTCCCTCAGCCCAAAGCATCCACCACACAGCCTGGGAGCTTGGGAAACCTGGGATATCAGGATGGAGCCCTCTAAAACTCTGCAGGGTGGACTCTACTCTCCCAGGGGACCTGGAGGAACACTGCTCAGTGCAGAGACCAGGAATGATCCTTGGACATCTGCCAACATTAAAAAACAACAACGTGGAACTCTGAGGTTCCTACCAGCTTGGCATACATCTGTCACCACGTGTTGACACAGAGCAATGCTGCCACGTCATGTTCTACGTGGCAGTTGCTGTCAACACCAGCTCAGGGCAGAGAGAACTGCTCAGGGCAGCTATTTTTTGAAAATGTCCTGAATAACGGGCTGGAGCAAGCCTTGGGGACATAGCCTGCCACTAAAGGTGACCATGCTGGGGAGCACTCTGGCTCAGAGACTCCTGAGACACTGCCAGGGAGAATGTGTGTAAATGGAAGACAAATGACCAGCCCCAGGCCAACCTGGTGACACCAGGCTTTGAAGAGCTCGCCATCTCTTTCCTTCTGCTTGGACAAGCCTCTGGCACTCTGGAATACAGCAAGACCTGCTGGCCAGTGTTGGGAACTCTTGCTAGGCAGATAAACAGGGCACACAACCACAGAATCTTTTAGGCTGGAAAAAACCTCTGTGATCACTGAGTTCAACCACCAACCTGGCACTTCCAGTTCCACTGAAAAGCCACAGCCCTGCACAGCACATCCAGCCTCTGCCCAACATGAATGGGAATCTGGAAGGACCCTCCTCCAACAGCAACTGGACTAAAGGTTCAGCTCCAGCCCACCCCCAGCCCAGTTCCCATCCAAAGCCATCCCCAGCACTTTCTTTCTGCTGCCTCTTCTCACCTGCCCTCAGTGCTGGCTGAAGCTCTCCCTCCTGCAGGGCCATGGCAGGTTGGTCCCAGCCTCCCTCAATCCCTTCCCCAAACCAACTGCTCCAGGCTCCCACCTGGGTGCAGACCCATGTCCCACTCCAGGGATCCCATCACAGTGATCCCATTACAGTGATCCCAGCACAGGGATCCCATCACAGGGATCCCAGCACAGGGATCCTGTGGTTGAGACTGATGTAGGATGGAGGGCAGGGCTGTGACTGCTGTGGGCTGGAGGGACCTCAGGATGCTCCAGCTCAGCTGCCAGCAAGGACAGGGTGGGCAGGGAATACCCAGAGGTTCAGTCACCTGCACTCAACCCTATTGGCCTTGCACCACCTGGTGCACTGCTGCCCCAACACCTTGTGCTGAGGTCCCACAGCACCTGGGTGACCTGCCACGCTTCACCTGCCTCTGCAACTGCATCTGCTCGCCAGTCTGGCACCCCCAGCACACCCCATCTTCCCCTGGGCTGTGTATTGGGAGTTGCACTGAAGGCAAATCTGCATGGGTGAATTTTTTACGTCTTTTTTTTTTTTTTTTCCCCTCTTCAAGTTTTATTTAAGCTTTAAGGAATTTTTATCTTCTTTGATTTATTTCTTCTTCAAGTGTTGCCCTGGTGGGTGGCTTCAGGAGGCAGAGGGGTGCTCCCATAACCATGCTGGGGTGCTGCCTGTGGGACTGCCTTGCCAGCTGACCCTGTGGGTGACTTGTGCCCCTTTTTTAGGACACTGTGGGGTCTCAGAGCACCTTGCTCCAAGCTCACACACAGGCAGTCTTTGCTGAGCTTTTCCTACAGAACCACTCCAACCTACTCACTAGCTTAGCTTTGGGAAGCTGCACCCTGGAGATTGTCCCAAGGAGAGGTGTCTCCTCCTTCAGGCACTGCTGATGCATCATCAAAGCATCAGAGGAGGGAAGGGCTTTGAGGGTCTGACAGCTTAAATCACCAGGAACCTGGGAACCTCCGTGACTCTGAGGAGCTGGGCCCAGTGACCACTAAACCAAAGTCTGTGGAAGCCAGAGCAATCCTAGGAGAGTGTGTTCAGGGGTTAGTACTGCAAATCCTGGTGCTTCTCCTGTACAAGGGACAAGGGTCAATTCTGGGGTCCCTGGTTTGCTTCCTTGTGTTTCCATAGCTCCAGGAGGGCCATTTCTCACTGCAGTGATGTGGGTCCCTGCTCAGGAGAAGCTAATGGAAAGCAGCAGGAGGCAGGAGCTGACACAGGATGGAAAACAGGATCCTGTGTCAGCATGTGGCCTTGTTCTGTCCCTGAGGAGGTCACTTTTCATAGAATCATGGAATCTCTTGAACGGGAAGGAAGCCACAGACATCACCCAGTCCAACTCCCAGCCCTGCACAGACACCCCAACAATCCCACCCTGGGCATCCCTGGGAGCAGTGTCCAAACTCTCCTGGAGCTCTGGCAGCCTCGGGGCCGTGCCCATTCCCTGGGGAGCCTGGGCAGTGCCCAGCTCCCCCTGGGGGAAGAACCTTTCCCTGATCTCCAGTCACATCTCCCTCCTGTCCATTCTTTTTGCTCCACAATGCCGGCAGAGTCGACTCCACACTGGCAGCCCGAGGGAAAATTCCTTTGACGTTTAAATCCCAGGGAAGTTGGCCGTGCCCCGAGAGTGATTAGCACTGAGCCACCTCATCCCTCAACAAAGCCCATCCCAAAGCCAGGAGGGGCGGAGCAGGGCTGCTGGTGTTCAGGAGATTCTCCTCATGGAAGAGATTTCTTTTCACCCTTTTCACAGTCTAAGGAGGGAAACTGGCACCAACTCAGGGCATCCTCTGCAGCCCAGTGCTGGAGGCCACACCAGCCTCCTGCCTTTTGTTTTCTCCTACAGCCTTGTTCCCAGACAAGGAACAGGAATCTTCTCTGTTGCAGATGGCCCACCTGGAATTTCTTCTTCCAGTCTGAAAATTCAATTTATTTCAGCCACAGGAGACAAGGTTATACATTTGACAAAGGTCTTTTTGACTCAAGACAAGGAGCAGCATCCCAGCTTTCCTGTGTGCAGGCTGGAAGTCCTGCTACCTGCTTCAAAATCTGTGGGAATGACAGCTTTCCAGCTTTCCTTGGCCTTGCTCAAATCCCTGGGGGAGTTTATATTGCACCCATGCAGCCTCCTCTCAGCTGTGTTCTGCCACTCTATTTGTTTTCTCTTGATTCAGCTCCAGCTTTTCTTGTGGTCATGGTTTAAGCAGCACACTTGTCCGTGAGATGCTGTGGGGATGCAGGGAGATAAACACGGAGCCAGGTGACTCAGGGACCTGGCAGGAAGGGAGCTGGCACAGCCAGGGGGTGGGTTCCAAATCCTCCCTAAATTCCTGTGACTAACAACTTGATGTAATAACGTCATCTCTGACTGGTTCTAGCTGTCCCCTGGAGCAGGAGGAGCACAGGGCCTGGACAAGAGCAGCTGTTGTGGAGCAGAGGGAATGAGCATCCCAGGGCACGGCCAGAGCAGGCAGCACCTCCCCATGCCCACCAAGTGCTGCTCATCCCAAGACTTCTCCAGCCAAGGAGGCTCGGATGGGAGCTGTTGACAGGGCTTGGGCTGTGCCTTGGGTGCTGTTGCCTGAGCTGGGCTTTGTCTCCCTCCCCTGGGACAGACGGCGTGGCTGGCAGGGCAGAACCTGAGAAGGCATTTGCATTTTAGCCCAGATTTTCCCAGTTAATCGGGACCCTTCAGTCTAGTCACTTGCTTATTTTTTTAAAGCAATGAAAGAGATTTCCCAAATCCAGGCGGCTCTAGGATTACACCCAGGCAGAGGCACCATCAGTCTCTGTCACTCATTCTCTCCGGCTACAGAGTTGGCAGCAAAGGAGTTCAATTGCAGCAGCAGTGGAGCTGAGCCCGGCTCCAGCCCCTGGTGGGTGTGTGGAGCTGCTGCTCTGCCCTGCAACATCTCATTCCCCCCCAGCCCATGCAAATGCTTGCAAAAGATGCTGATCCACATCCAGAAGCTCGTGGGTCTTTGTGCTGATGGACATTTCAGAGGGCATCAGCAAAGAAGGAGCAGAGAGTGAAAAGGAACAACACCAAGCTGGGGAGAGCTGTGAAATGTCTGCTTCAATGTGAGAATGGGCTCTTCAGTGCCTTCCCACTCAGGAGAGAAATCCCTTCTGCTCATGCCACCCTGAATGGGCCCTCCATGGGCTGTGGGGTCACCCAGAAGAAACAGTGAGCTTTTCATGAAACACTGGATCATCACCCTCAGAGCCCTCTGAGACCAGGGGTCTCAGCTGGGGACACACACAGAGAGGGCAGAGAGGGCAGTGCCTGCCTGGAGGGTGGCCAGGGAGGGGAGAAGCCCCAGCACTGGCTGGTTCCTGGTGGGTTCCTTGGCAGGCAGGGCTTCCTCTGCACCCCATCTCCAACTGGTGACATAAGCTTCCCCAGGAACCCCAGTGCCCACAAAACTCTTGATTTCACTCTCCCAGGCCCCTGGAGGTCTCCCAGATCTGCTCCCTGCTGCAGCAGGCTGGCAGGGAGTGTCACCCAGCCGAGACCCTCCATCTGCACTGGGCACAAGCATCCTGCTTGCTTTCAGCTTGAGGGAAGCTTCATGCCATTCCCAAGGGGTTGGCATGAAGCTGTGTCAGGGCAGGTTTAGGTTGGAAATCAGGGAAAGGTTCTTCCCTCAGAGGGTGCTGGGCACTGCCCAGGCTCCCCAGGGAATGGGCACAGCCCCGAGGCTGCCAGAGCTCCAGGAGAGTTCGGACACCACTGCCAGGGATGCACAGGGTGGGATTGTTGGGGTGGCTGTGCAGGGCCAGGGGTTGGACTGGATGATCCTCGTAGGTCCCTTCAGACTCAGAGATTCTGTGGTTCTGTAACTCCCCACATGTTCCAGCGAGGTCAGCCCTGGCTGCCTGCCTCCACAGACTCCTCCAGCTAAAAGGGTGCCAGTCACAGGAGTCCCAGCATTTTGCTGACTAATTTCCAGTGGAATCAGGAAGCTGGGGTTGGTTACAGGGAGAAGTTATGAATGAAAGGAGCTCCACGGAGACCAAAGGCATTACTGTCCTACACAAGGTGTAATTAAATTGTGCAGCTCATGGCCACAGGATGCCACGTGGGCTAAAAATATCCACGACTTTGAAATGAGATTAGACAAATTCACCGAGGGCAGGCTCATGGTGGCTCTTACACACATACCAGTCCTGCCTCAGGAAGTCACTAAGGCATCAATTGCTGGAAAATGGAAGGGTATCACAAGGGCAGATCTCCTGCCTCTATCTGCCTGCAATTTGTCACCCTCACTGGCTGGGACTGAGCTACCCTGGCTGACCCAGCCCACACTGCTGCTCTCCATGTGCAAAGAATGGCAGTGGCAGTTTTGGGGGTCCTGGCACCCTGCCTGGTCCCATCTGTGTGCTCTCCTGCATTGCCTCAGAGCTGCCTCTCCCGAAGCTCTGAAACCAGGGCTCAAATCCCTCCTGTTGCACCCAACCACCCAGAGATGCTGCTGCTGCTGCAGGGGGGGCAGTTCCAGCCCTCTGTGCCTGTGAACCCTTTGGGCTTGTCCTGCCCTTACACTCTGGGGAGCTCCTGGGATGGATGAGCACCAAGTCAAATCCCTGCCTGCCCCACTGAGTCTGGAACTGCTGGGTATGTGCTCTTCCCAAATCCCAGAAACAAAATCTCTGTCTCTGTAGGCATCTTGCCAGCAGCCGTGGGGTGCTGCTGGTGCAGAACTGATCCTCCTGCTCTGTCATATCCCAAATCCCATCCTGGCAGGCTCCCAGGGCAGGTGATCCATATGTGCCACAGGGCTGGCAGCAGGGCTGTGCTCCCAGCAGTGGGAAGCCACCTCACACCACACCCTCTGCATCCCCACTGGGCTCAGTCTTTGCACACCCCAGGGATTTCTCCAGGCTCTCTCATCTCTCTTCTTCCCTGGCACTCTGTCCTCTTTCCTACACTGCAGGGGTTTTTCAGGTCCACTGGGCTGCAGTGGGCTCAGTTTCAGGATTCTTGCTCTGCTGTCTGTTCTTTGGACTGGAGTCTCCACTGCTTATGGCTTCTTCTCTGTGTCTCTACAGCACCCCTTGGCCTGGATGGACAGACACACTGGAGCGTGTCCAGGGCAGGGAACAGGGCTGGGCAAGGGGCTGGAGCACCAGGAGAGGCTGAGGGAGCTGGGAAAGGGGCTCTGGCTGGAGAAAAGGAGGCTCAGGGGGGACCTTCTGGCTCTGCACAACTTATTGTGCCAAAGCCACAATAAGAAGGCAGGTGCTGGGCTGGGAGCAGGACCATGCAGACATACCCCTGGCTCAGGGACATCTCAGACTCTGGGTGCTGCTGGGACAGGTGAGGATGACAGGAGCCTTGGCTGCATTGTCAGGCCAGATGGAGGTCAGAAAAGTGGCTAACACCTGTGCTGTGGCTTTTCCCCTTTCACTCTTTAGTTGCTCCCTTTTTATTTTTCCCTTTTCAGAGGAGTAACTTTCAATCCACTTCTTAAAAACCTAGATTTTCTGTCTGCTCAGCTCCTCCACAAAGGTTTCTACGGCTCTGCTCAGCCCTCTTCTGCCCCATCTCCACCCGGCCTTTCCCCATTACGTGCTTCCCCCTCGTCCCTCCTCCCTCGCCCTCCCCAGGTCCGGAGTGCCCGCCCCTGCCCCCTTCCCAGGCCCGGAGGTACAAATGATTAGATTTTCAGCCCAATTAAGGCAGGCTGTCTCCTGGCTGAGACAGAAAAGGTTGGCTCTGGAAGGTGGGAAACGAGCTTTGACAGGTCCTGGCGTCCCCAGCGCCCTCCGATGGCTCTGCCCGCTGCGAGCCTTTGTGCTGCTCCAGCAGCCGGACCGGGCCTCAGCTGGGGGCCGGGGGTCTCCTCTGCCCCTCCTCTTCCCCGGCCCAGTAGAAAGAATAGCTAATTAAGAGGTCTAAACGCAGGCAAAGCTAATTCCCCATTGAGAGCTCGGAGGGGCAGCGGGGAGGGAGGGAGGGAGGGGAAGGCGGCAGGCGCTGAGCCGGGGAGCGTGGCAGCAGCTCCTGCAAGGGCCGGGAGCAGGGGCAGGGTTAACCCTCTCCTCCCTGCCCTGTGAGCCGGGCCACAGCCATCGCCCCTGCTCCCTCATGCAGCCGGACAAGGCCCCCTGCTCCCCTGCAGCAGCGATGCCCGGCCACGAGCGCTGCAGCTGCTGCCTCCAGCCAGCCTTGGCCCCATCCCAGACAGGCCCTGCGAGGAGAAGCTCCGCCACAGCTTTGCCAGCCCTGTTTGCCCTCCCTCCCTCCCACAGCTGGGCCCTGTCCAAGGGCTCGCTGGTGCCCAGCAGCACCGTGTCACCCCCGGGCTTCCCTGGACAGCTGCTCTGTCCCTGTCCCAGTGCTGTGTCTGTGAGCCCCCCACAACCTGCCACAGTCCCAGCCTTGAGCCGTAAGCCTCCCCCCAAGGCCTGAAGAGCTCAGTTACCTGCTTGTGAGTGGATCCTGGAAGGCAGGGACACTGCAGAAGCCCGGGGAGGCTGCTCCTCACCCTGCCCAGCACAGGGGCCCCGAGCAGGCCATGCTGCCTGTCCCTGCTTCCCACAGCCCGGCCTGAGCCCGGCACCACACTTCTCACCTGGAGCTGAAGGGTTGAAGATCCACGGGAAGAGGATCCAGGAATTTTGGCCAGCCCAAGGGTAGCTGCTGGGATTGAATTTGCTTTGGGTAAAGGGAACCATGTCCACCCAGGTGACATCAAGGTGCACGAGGTGAAATGCAGCGCTCTAGAGCACCCGTGTAGGGAATTCCATGGGTGTTCCTGCAGGCAGGATACACGGCACAAACCATCCTGTCTCTCCAAAGCCAACCTCCCACCCAGCCCCCAGACACAGGCACAGCACCAGGCAAAGCTGGGCACTGCTCCTGCACAGGCATGGGGCACGGAGAAGAGCAGGATTTCTCATGCTGCTTAAAAACTCTTCCAGAAGTCTGTCCCTTGGGGCTTCTTGTGGGAGCTGGGCTTCCTGGAGACTCAGGTCCTCATTACACTGAGTGTCCCCAAGGTGAGAGAGGAAATAGCAGGTATTGACTTGTGCCTGTAGTGCCAGTCTCCTTCCCTCCCTCCCGCTCCTGAAGGGTTCCTGTACCCTGGGGATGAACATGTCTGGGTTCACACCTGAGTGAGGACATCCCCACTCCAGGTATCCCTGTCCTCAGCCACCTGCCCTCCTCCTCCAGAGGCTGGATACTCACCCACAATGGACCAGCAACACTTTGCTCTGTCCAGGACAGAGCAATTCATGCCAAGGAGCTGGGTAGGTATCCCCACCCTCTACCACCCACTTTTTCCATCTCTTCCATCCATGCACAGCCAGCAGCCCCTGGTTCTTCTTGGGCCCCCCATTGTTCCTGGGCAGGGAGGATGCTGCTCCTGAAGCAGGAGTGAGTGCTGTCCCCTGAGCTGCTTCTTCCCAGGCACTGCCTGGAGCCAGGGAGGGTGGACAGGCTCTTCCACGTTGCCACTGCTGCAGGACACTGGTGCCACCTGCGCTGGGTTGAGTCCCACGGGTGATGGCAGGTGATGAATGGGCAGCCCCAGTCCATCCCAGAGGTTTTCTGTGGAGGGATGGGGGCACCCAACAAAGATAAGCCTCCCAGCATGAATCATGGCCCTGTTGGAGTGATGAACGGTGCCAGACTGCAATCCAAAAGCTTTTTGCTGCCAGACAGCCAGGAATATTCAGGCCAAACTGTGGTTAGGAGGAGGCTGGAACCTCCAGAGCTTCTCAGCCCTGCCTGGAAGCAGCCATGCTCCATCTCCCTGGCCCTGGGTCTCCAGAGGAGCTGGAAGAAATCACTGGCTGGTGAGGAAGGTCTGCCTTCGAGTGAAGTGCAGATTGCAATTTCCCCTTCCCCTTCCCCTTCCCCTTCCCCTTCCCCTTCCCCTCCC
>VZTR01001542.1:9688-20703 GCA_013400775.1 Chaetops frenatus | reverse complement strand
TCCCTTCCCTTCCCTTCCCTTCCCTTCCCTTTCCATGAGGTTTTACAAAGTTATGTCTTTCAAAGGGATTCCACAGAAACTGTCACCAGCCAGGTGCCTGGATAGTGGGGAGAGCTGGGGGAGATGGTCCTGGCCGATGTCACACCTTGAAAGCCTTGGGTCACTTGACCTAAAGCAGGGAGAGAATTGAGAGGAGAAGCAGAAACACCAACCAGCATCTCCAGCCCAATTTTCCGCAGTCCAACCAGGGTGCCCAGAAGGCCAAGGGGAACTGGGTATTCCCATCCCTGGCCAAAGGGTGCATCTGCCAAAGGGGACGATGCAAACTGGGGCAGTGGGAGGGGATGCTCAGGGCCCCTTAGGAGAATCAGCCCTCTTCCTGCTCAGGCTCTGTGGTGTGGCCATTTCCTTGGTCTGGGCCCCAATTAAAAGAGCCAAATGGAAATTGCTGGAGAGAAAGAGTGAAAGAAACAACATTTCCTGCCTGAGGAGATTAACTCTCCAAATTACATGTGAACAGAGGGGGAGGCGAGAGGGGAAAAGGAAACCCAGCTTCCACCCCAATAAAAGCCAGTTCATTTAATAAAGGAGGAGCAAGGAGGGGGAAGGTGGCTGAAAGAAAATGAGGCTGGGGGTGTGGAATTAGCCTTGTCAAACAAGGGGCTTTGCTGTCCCAGAACTACTTCTTTATTGTTCCAATTTTTCATGCTTACTTAGCTCTCAATGCTGCACAAGACAACAGCTCATTATTGGGGGGGGACAGGACGGGATGGACACGGCTGTGGCGGTGCTGAAAAATGGGAGGAAAATAAAATTTTGTAAAAAAGGAGTCCTCTCCCTGGGGCTTCAGCCTCTCCCCCCTGTGTGGAGCTGAGACACTGTGGCTGGGAGGGGCAGGGCACAGCCAAGCTGGGAAAAAGGGTTTTCCACAACCTTTGGCAGCGGTGTTGGGCCGAAAGCAGCTGACCCTGAAATGCCGTCTTATGGCATCCCCAATGACGGGGAAGGAGAGGTGACTGAGGGTGGCACAGGGGGCTTCCCCACCTCCATGGTGCTCCTGGAGCCTGTCCCAGTGGCTGCTGAGGGAAGAGGGGCTGAGACAGGGCTGGGGCAGGCAGGACAGTGGGGACAAAGCCCCCTCTGCCCCGTGGCCAGGCTGCTGAGTCCTCACAGATCAGCCAGCCAAGGCACATCTGTGGCATCATTGTCTACTGAACAACATCTGCTCTGACTCTGCAAAGCGACTTCCAGCCTCCTCCCCAGCCTCCTTGTTTGTTTTCTCCCCAGGATTTTCCTGATCAGATTGGCTTGGCTCACAAAGCCAAAGTCACACCAGAAAGGCTATCAGGATGTTTGTGGGTAGGGAGGTTATGCTCCATATTAGTGATGCTGCCTTATAAAGCCCTGTTTGCACAGTCTCATAACTCTCTGAAAAATGCTCCCTTTTAGGATGGGACGTGAGGGCAGCTGGAAGAGGCAGCACTGTGCAGCTGGGGCTTCCCACTGAGCCACCTCCCACCCACCCATCACACTGGGAGCAGCGCTGGGGACAGGGCGAGCTGGAGGGCCTCCAGGGGCCTGCAGCAGCACAGGAGCACAGATGGGGCCAGTGCTGGATGGTTTGCTGTGGTCCTTGGTAGAAACCCAGGAAACAAAGAGTGCAGACTGAGTTTCCAGGTAACAACCACTCAGAGATGTCAGCCCCCACAGGTGACAGGGGACCAGTTAAGGACACTCCTGGCCCACGAGGAGCACTGATAGCTCCAGTAAGGACTTGCTTGGATAGGGGGATTATATCTTGTTTTCAAATGGTTTTTGATATTTTCTTGCTATCCACAGCTTAATCCACCATGGGATGCCCAAGTGCTCCTTTGCTGAAGCTGTTCATGAGCAACAAGACCCATCTGTGCTGTTGCCCCACTAAAATTTGTGGAAGGCTTCCAGAGATGAAGAGGTTGGACTTGGAGATGACTTATACCCACATTCACACGCTACAGGTTGAGTTACCATTTCTAAGTGGTCAACCCTGCCAAAACAGAAGCCTCTGCAAATGGATGTTCTGCAAGAGTGGAGCCAAAATATTCCCCCATTCTCCCCAGTCTGATCGAGTTCTCCAGTCACTGGGTGCAGCTCCTATTTGGGAAGCTGGAAGTCCAGTGGGGGCTGTTCTGGGGGCAGGAGAAGTGAGGGTCCCTCAGGACACCCTTCAGGCTGTTTCCCCCTCTCCAGGTACAGTCTGCTCAGAGGCACAGTGCCACCAGAGAAAGAGAAGTCACACAGGAGGCACTTTGCTTCTGGTGCCCAGGGAACCTTTGTAGCTCAAGAAGCTCCTGATGCACTGGACCCAAATCCTGGGTGTGGCAGAGGGTGCAGCCAAGCTGGGGACATCCCCGTGTCCCTTTGCTCCTGACAAGGGCTGGCAGTGGCTGCCTGGCTCACAGCACTGTGATGTGAGTGCTGGAAACTTCTCAACTTTTCAGAAACAGCTCCTTTTCTCCAAAAATTTGAGGCATGCCTTGCTTAGAGAGCTGCAGTCCATCCCTCCCACCATGGCAGTGGCAACATGTGGCAGCTTGGGCTGCAAGCCAGGGGAAAGCCCACCTGAGAGGGAGGCTGCAACCCATGGATTGTAGCCCTGCTCTCACTGCTCTTCTGGAACTGTCCCAGGCCTTTTTATGTTTGGGAATACAATCCCAGCAACCTCCCAAACCTCTGCAGCTGCAAAACCTCTTTTGAGACAGGAGGTGGAGGATAAACTGTACAATGAGTGCCGTGGTGCCCTGTGCTGGAGTAGCCTGGTTGCCTTTGGCACTGATCCCTGAGCCTGCTTGGCTCCTGGCAGCAGCTCTGGGCAGGATGACAGTGCTAGGTGACAAACAGCTAATGCTGGAGCTGGAATTTTACCTGGCAGGGATTGGCTTGGCCCCTCTCACCTGGCTGCAGCAGGGCCCAGCAGAGATGGGGGCAGGCTGGGCCTCTCCCAGCCCCTGCACCCAGGGCAGGATGAGGGTTTTTGTGTCACTGTGTTCCCCTGCCTGTCCTGCCTGCAGCCTTCCCAACCTGTGAGGATGCCCCACTTCCTGGAGGACACCACTGGGCTGATGCTGGGCTGCTCCTGCAGCAGGTGCTCAGTGGGACCAAAGCCCAACCCCTTGTCAGATGCTTTGGAAGGCAGGATGGACAGACAGACAGCAGGGACCTAAAGCCAGGCTGACACCTTGCCTCACTGCTCAAAAACTTGCAGGAGGGTAACCCCAGCCTCTCCAGGAAAAGCTGCTTCTCTGAGAGTTTTCCCATCCCTGCTCAGGTGTGAGCTGGAGAGATGCACGCCCACCTGGGGCACAGCTTGGGTTTGTGCCTATCTTCGCTGGGGACTGGCACCTCCTTTTCTTCTCCCTTCTCTTCTGTGCACTCTCCTCCCTCGTCTCTGCCTTCAAACAGTAAGGAACAAATTCCAGGGATTTTGCCTGGGGGCCCAGGGAGCGGGGATGGAGCTGGTCTCCATCTGACTGCGACCGAGTCTCTCCCCCTCACTGGAAATTGAAAGCAGAAGCCGTGGAGCAGTGACAAAAATCTGCATTACGTTACAGCAACTGGTTTTCTTTTTTTTTTTTTTTTTTTTAAGATTTTATAATACATCGTTTTGAAACTCTGCCAGTGATCATCATCAAAGGGAGAGGAGTGCCTTGGAAAGAACAATGGTGGGGAGCAGGGTGCCTGGGTATTGATGTGTAATCCTTTCTAAAGCTGCTTCTAGAGACAGCATGGAAGGGGTTTTTTTGTATTTTCCTGAAGTGCAGATACAATTTAGTGTGGTAAGGGCAGGCAGCAATGCCAGAGCTCTAGGTTAAGGTGCTGGATTGCATTAGGGCTGCAGAGCTGTCAACCCCTAACACTGCCTGTGGCCCCAGGAGGGAAGGGAGTGGGCAGGGAGGATGGGAAACACAGAAAGGGCCAAAACAGAAGCTGAGGACAGGGAGAGGGAGAGGGAGAGGGAGAGGGAGAGGGAGAGGGAGAGGAGCACACTCCTGCTGGAAGGGCCAGAGCTCTGGCTCCTGCTGGGAATCACAACACAGAGACATCATCACCTCATAGGGCAGCAGCTCGAGTTGTGCCAACACAGTCTCTTGGGCTCTGCCAGTGCCCCTGGCCACCCATGTGCCCCTCCATCAAAGCCTAGACAAGCGGGGGGAAGACTCCCACAGCCCCCAGAGTCTTGACATCAGCTCCTTGGCCTGTGTGCCACCTTCTCCCCTCAAGCAGTCATTCCACTGCCCCATTTCCCTCATTACCAGGCCTCCTTCTTCAAGCCAAGCAAAACAAGGGACTTGTCCCCATCCCTGCCTGCTGAACTCCTCCTGCTGCACAGAATGAGGGGAATGGCACAGCACAGCACAGATCCCAGGGGCAGCACATGCTGAGAAACCCCCCTGGCTCAGAGAGCAGCATGTCAGGAGTGCTCAGCTGCTCCCCAGAGCCTGAGTCTCACCTGTGTTCTTCTGGTCTGAAAAGAAACCAAAGGCAAATCCCCAGAAATCAGCCATTCACTGCAATTTTCTCACAGCAGCCATGTCAGAAGCACCTCTCACTCTGGACAAACTCACGAGGATAAAGCTCATTATTTTGGCATCTTTGTGACCTCAGATCCCCAGCTGTGCCAGTCATCCAGGTGTGGGACATCCTGGGACATTGCTGAGCAGGTGGGAAGAGCCCCCAGTGCCATGGGGCCATTTTGCATCAGCTGCTGCTGCTGTGGAGTGCAGTGACCTACAAAAGCCTGACATACTGATCCAGGCCTGCCAGCTCATGCTTGACCTGCTCCAGGCTGGCTCTTCAGAGGCTGTTCCATGGGAAATTAGGCTGGAAGTTCTCCTCTGTGCCTTTACCAGCAGGGTCCAGCCCTAAGGCATCTCACTCAGGCCCTCCTGTTCCCACACCTTCATAGCCTTGTTTCCCTCATGGAAGGACAGAAAAATGTTTCCTTCCTCCAGGAAAGTCCCTGTTCCCAGAGAGCCCAGTGTCAGCACACAGGGGGTGCTCAGCTGTGTCCCACACTCTCACACCTGGGAGCAGAGCTCACCCCGTGCCTGCCACGATGGAGCAGAGCTGGGGGAGGCAGGCAAAGGGCAGCAGCTGTCCCAGGGCAATGGCTCAAAGCTTCTGAGAGCCTCAGAGCAGGCCTTCAGAAGATGAGAAGTCACCTGCTGCTGCTCTGTGCCCAGCTGAGGCCACCAGTGTGAAACCACTGCTCACCCAGCCCACTCTTTCCAGGATGTGAGATGTTCATCTAAGTGTACTCTGGCTGTAAATCATGGCACTTTGAAGGCTGGAAAAGCCCTGTGGGATCGTTGGGTCCAACCATTCCCCCAGCACTGCCAAGACCACCACTATCCTGTGCCCACAAGTGCCACATCCACACAGCTTTAACATCCCTCCAGGGATGGTGACTCCACCCCTGCCCCGGGCAGCTCTGCCAGTGCCTGATCGCCCTTTCTGTGAAGGAATTCCCCCAATATCCAACCTAAACCTCCCCTGGCACAACTTGATGCTGTTTCCTCCTGTTCCTTGTTCCCGACCCCCCCCAGCTGTCCCCTCCTGGCAGGGAGTTGTGCAGAGCCACAAGGTCCCCCTGAGCCTCCTTTCCTCCAGCCAGAGCCCCTTTCCCAGCTCCCTCAGCCTCTCCTGGTGCTCCAGCCCCTTCCCCAGCTCTGTTCCCTTCCCTGGACAATGCACATTAATCCCGGATCACCCCCTCCACTCTCCAGTGCCGCGTTCAGGTGTCCCCTCTCTTTTCCTTGCCACATCACCTAACAGCAATTGCTCAGTTCCCACACACCGCGGAGAATTGCGCTGCCCATCAGAAACTGTAAATCTTTAAAGCCCAGCCCACCTCGTTAGAAGTGCCCGATGGCAGCAGCTCGGTGCTTCTCGCCTGAGGACACAGCCTGCCAGCTAACGATGGGCTGATAATTAACTGCGGCCCTTCCCAAGATCAGCTTCCCCCACCAGTTCATCCCAACTGCAAACAAGGCTGATTGACTTTGCCTTGGTCTGCAAATGCAGGAGTGCTCTGCTCCAGCAGCTCCCTGCTGTCCTCTAAGGAGGGGCCCCCCGCACCCGGGTGGGGAGGGGGTGCAAAATGCCTCAGTGAGGTGCCAGCTCAGCTGGGGCTGGGCCACCCTCTCACAGGCTGGCAGATGGGGAAGCAGCCCCAGCTCACCCTGTGGGTGCACAGAGTGTTTTGGGGTGGTCCAGGAAGCCAGAGGCCGGGAAGATCAAAGATCCCCCAGGCTGTGTCCCTGTGGGGCAGCCCCGCTTTGGCGAGGCAGCAGGCTCTGATGGGAGAGCCTGGCCAGAGGAGCAACTCAGCTCCTGCCACCCTGCCCTGCTCCCCCAGCATGGCCACCACTGAGCTGTGGAGGTAGGAGAGGCAAGACAGGGGCATTTGGGGGCTCATTGCCAGGCCAGAGTGTCCCAGGCAGGGTGGCATGCCAGGGCTGGATTGCCAAGGACATATCCAGACAAAACCCATGGAATCACAGAATATCCTGATTTGGAAGGGACCCACCCTGGGCATCCCTGGGAGCGCTGTCCAAACACTCCTGGAGCTCTGGCAGCCTCGGGGCCGTGCCCATTCCCTGGGGAGCCTGGGCAGTGCCCAGCACCCTCTGGGGGAAGAACCTTTCCCTGATCTCCAACCTAAACCTGCCCTGACACAGCTCCAGCTGTTCCCTGGGTCCTGTCCCTGTCCCAGAGAGCAGAGATCAGAGCTGCCCCTGCTCTGCCTCTGGGGAGGGAGCTCCTTTTGCCCCATCCCAGAGCTGAGTTGCCCGTTCTGTCTCTGTTGGGGTCCTCACTTCAGCTCTCCAGGCCTCACAGCCCTGGGTCACACAAGAGATTCTTTCCTTGAACTCGCCTGTGTGCCAGTTCTGGGCATCCTCTGCAGAGATGAGGGGTGATGTGAGCCCGGTCCCTCAGTAGTTTCTCTTCCCAATATTCTTCCTCCCGGCCGGCAGGGGTGCCCAGAGCCTCCAAGAAGTGGTGAATGGCACATGCCAAGGGCTTCCCAGCTCTGTGCAAGGCGTAGATGTCCAGGCTGGCAGAGCCCTGCTCAGGGTGGACATCCCAGCACGGTTTCCAGCCCCACCTGTCAGGCAGACCATGGCACTGAGGTGCCCTGGCCACAGGGGCTGCACAGGAGGTGGGCACTTGGCCAGCCTTTGCCTGTCCTTTTCCTGGACCTTCTCCTCGAATGGCTTTGAGAGGCAAACTGCTCCAGCAAGGGGTTAAAAACCCACCCTGATCTGAGTCACTGCAAAATGGGTGCATTTTCTTGGGATGCTGGCCCTCATGGCAAGCCTTGTTGGGATGATGTGGAAGTATTTCTGACTTCTTACTTCCATGAGAGCCTGAATGACCCTGCCATGCCTGCTTTGAGCACTTGCCTGTCCTTGGAGAGAGTTTCTGAGAGAGGCCATGGGATGGAAGTGTGAAGAGGTGTCCTCGGCTTGGCCCTGGTGCTATCCAGGCAGGATGGCCACGTCCTCCCTTCCACCCTCGGGTAACTCCGAGGCTCTCACGTCTCTGTCCCTGGGTGCTTGGGAGGGCTCCCAACCCCAGCTGCCTCCCGCCCTCCTTCTCTGTGGGTGCAGCGATGGAGGGGCCGAGCACCCCCCCGAGCCCTGCACATCCCTCTCCCGGAGGATCGGGCTCCCTTTAATGAGAAGCAGCAGATGGGTGTAGCTGGCAAGTGCGGGCTTCCAGGGCGGGGGCGTTTAATGATGTCTTTAAACATTGTGAGCGTGTCTGTCTCTCACTCGTGTCCCTGCTGCTGTGCAGTGGGGACGCCTCTCCCCAGGCCGGTGCCTTGGGAAGAGCCCTCTCTGCAGCGGGGCAGGTCAGGGAGATGAAAGCATGCCTGCAAGCCGCAGCTCCCACCTCCTAGGAGACGGACATCGCCTCCCAGCCCGGGGACAATGGCGGGGTCTGGTCCCCTCGCGTCGTCTCTAGGTGATGTCACATCGATCAGAGCAGCCGTACCGAGGGGAGGGGAACAAACACGCACACACACAAAAGAAGTGACTTTGAAGTCCCGCGCAGGAGCGTGCCTGCGCCTCCGGGCTGCCCGAACCTCCCAGCGCTCCGGCCGCGGCCGGGTGTGAACGGGGCTGGCCGGGCTGGACACCGGAGCCCCTGAGCATCCCGGGGTGCACAGGGGATGGGGTTGGGGACCTGCTCTGGGCCGGCAGGCAGTGGTGCTACCAGCAGTGGCAGGGATTCACTTGGCCACCCAGAAACGGGGCTCCGATTTCAGGCAGTACTTAAACAGCGTTGGGTTCTGTGCACTTCTCTCCTGATGAACCAGTTTTCTGCACAACTGGTGGGCTTGGGAGATTATCCAGTGCAAACAGAAATGGTCGTTGCATCACAGGATGGAAGGATCACAGGCTGACAGAATGGGTCAGGTTGGAAGGGACAACAGGGGCTCATCTGATCCCATTTCCCTGCTCAAGCAGGGTCATCTCAGAGCACATGGCACAGGGCTGTGTCCAGAGATGGTTCTGGAACATCTCCAGTGAGGGAGAGTCCATCCTCTCTCTGGGCAGCCTCTTCAGTGCTTGGTCAGTGCACAGGAAAGTTTTCCTCATGTTCAGGTGGAACTTCCTGTGCATCCCTTTCTGCCTTTGCCTCTGGTGCCATTTCTGGTCCCCCCGAGCAGATCCTGGTCCCTGCTCGGAGCCCTCCCTGCACACTGGGACAGAGGGGGGAGGGCCCCTCTCAGCCATCTCTTCGTGAGGCTGAACAGCCCCAGCTCCCTCAGCCTTTCCTTGTAAGAGCATCACATGGTTCCAGGAGCAGGGGATTTTTTGGGAAAGCATCACTCTGGGTGCTGCCTGTGCTGACTGCTGCCATAACCAAGCCTGGTGTGTGACCAGCCTTCAGCAGCTTGTGAAGAATATGGGAATATTAAAATGCTATGGATTATATGTATCAGGGACTGCCTTTGTTTTTTCTCTCTGGCTGTGCAGAGCAGTGGTTCCCACCCACAAAAGGAACATGAAGCACCCATCAACCTATGCCACATCTGCCTTGCTCTTGCTTCAAGCCAATGCTGCTGCCCTGGTGGCATTACTGGGGTCACCAGGATCCTCCCAGCTGGCCATGGCAAGAGAAAAACTCATGAAACCCCCCTTGGGCAGCTTGGGCCAGACCTCTGCGTGCCCCAAAGCAGTGAGACGAGCTGTGGTGCCTCAGAGAGCTGGGCAGAGGAGCAGTGAGGAGCTGCTCAGGCCTGCAAGAGGAGCAGGTGCAGCAGCAGCAGCAGTGACTGCAGGTTGGACAAGCTCTCATGCATCGAGAGCTGTCTGCCCAGCACAGTCCAGTGCTGCATCTCCTACGGACTGCAGAGCTCATCTCAGAGCCTGCATTTCCTCCTCAGAGAATAACTCACTGATTGGTATAATTTTCACTCATTTTACACACCCACTAAATGCCACATCAATGCCAACCACCCTGGTTTCCAACCTCCACCCAGAGCGAAACTTCTGGCCTTGGTCACATCACAGCTGAGGGAAGCAAAAGAAACTGTTTGCTCCAATTTTTAAAAAGTGAGTAATTGTTTTCAGCACCTTCTTTTTAATTAAAAAATTAGGGATCAACCCAAAAACACACAAGAAGAATTCAGTCTTTAGAGAGAGCGGCGCACTTGGCATCTGGAAAAATGAGAGGGCAGGCAGCTAAAAATAATGTTCTCCTGCACTTTGATAAGCTGTGCCCACTTGTGCCGGTTTTCTTCTGCTCCAGTCACACGCAGAGCCATCAAAACCTTTTCCTCAGCTCGTGTGTTTGGGCAGCAGTTTGATCCCAGAGCCCAGTGTGGGCTGGCAGCTGACCCTGCTGCCCAGCAGCTCCCTGCAAACCCTGGCTGCTCGGTCTGTTTGCAGTGCCCCGGGAAGTGGTGGCAATATTAAAAAATAAGGATGCTTTTTCATCTCCTGAAGCAAGGCCTGGCCTGGCCTGAGCTGTTGCAGAGGCACTTGCAGCCCCTCAGCAGCTGCGTGATGCTGCAGCAGCTCCTGCAGAGGGGAGGATGATGTTCATGCCAGGACCCTCTCCTGGCTGTGCCAAGCTAGAACCAGACCCTCTGCGGCCTGCCCACATCCCTGCTCTTCCAAACCACTCTGGACAAAGCTGGGCTGAGTGTGCCTTGGGAACACAGGTTTTGTGCAGCCCATCCTGCCCACGCTGCTGTCCTTGCTGATGGAGACAGGAGGGTCTTTGTCTCTGCACTCACAGTGTTGGCAGATGTGCCCACATGGCACAGCACAATTTACAGGGGTAGAGCATCTTCCAGAGCATCTCTGCCTTTGAAAGAGCCCCCTTGGAAGCCCAAGCTGGAATTCTTTGCAGCCAACCAAAGGGTCAGTCCCATCCTGTGTGTGTTGTATCTGCAGCCTCACACCCGCAGGACACAAGACACCAAATACAAGAACCAAACCAGCCAAAGGAAAACAACAACCCCACTCTGCACACCTGTGGCCTGAGAGGATAGGAGGGAAGAGAAAAGCCATGAAAGAATAATCAAACATTTAAGCAAAACTTCCAGAGCATCTGCAAAGGAAGGAGGTAAAAGCTTCAAGTACCCTCCCATCTTTTTCCTGTCAGAGCCTCCTCTCTGTAGAGCTCCCCTCTGACAGCAGCACAGAGCATGATTGCCCCTGCACACACCGGCAAACACCCTCTAAGCCCCTGGCAGAGAACCCCTGTGCTTTCTTTTTCCACCCAGAGGGTACATTTCTTCAACATCTTGGATGTCAAACATTCTTGAGGCAACACGGTGAAAACACACTCAGCTCACAAATGGGGGATGTTTTGGGGCCGCAGTAAACACCAGTGCTACTCCCTTTTGGGGACTTCTCCTCCCCTCTCCATAACCCAAACTGCACCACAAAGCAGCAGATGCTGGCGCTGCTGCAATTTATTTTAATTCCAACCCCTCCATCTTTTTTTTTTTT
>VZTR01001528.1:85979-98455 GCA_013400775.1 Chaetops frenatus | reverse complement strand
AAAAAAAAGTTTCAGTGGCAATCAGTGTTCTGGCTGAAAAGTCTATTCCCATTATGCACCTTTGCAGACATACAAGGTTTACCAGGGTGTGCTTTCCCACTAATAAGACTGGCATTCCAAGGACATCTGTCTATAAACACGCTGACTATACCATACATGCAGTTTTACCTTTTCTTGCCAAAACAAAGTATGATGGTGGGGTTTCTCAGGCAGTCAAGAGTTCATAACCTTTTATTTCCTCTGCTTTTCAAGGAAGGGGAACACAAAGTAGAGTGCTGCTTTTTGTCACATCCTCTTTCTGGAGGGTAGACATAGGATTTGTCTTGGCTTCTCTCCAACTCCCTTTGTCTCCAGCTTACTCTAACACAATTTCCCATAAAGAGAAACTAGTGCACTGTCAGTGAAAAAAAATTCTTTAAGGCATAATATTGATAGTTTCTGTATGTGTTTAGTATCTTCAAGTTTTGTGCACAGTTTATTATCTGTGCACAATCTTAGCTAGGCAATATTTTGTATAATCCTTGAAAGTCCCTAGACAGTATTCATGACAAAGCAAGGAACATTAGGGTATTTTGTATTATTGTATTATTACCTGTTTCAGAGGATCCACTTACAGATAAAGAGTGCATAGCAGAAATACTTTCAATATTTCAAAATTAGAAAACACTGTGTTCCTGTCCATGAGAAAAATCACCATATTATCTGTAGATCTCATATGTAGATATTGAAGAGTTCTATTTACAAACACAAAAGCTCCTAGTCCCAAGGTCCCTTGATTATCCCCGAGGAAGTAAACATTTTCCTTGGGTAAATATCCATTGTTTTCTGTTAGTGTATATTACCACACATGATTCCACTCCACTTAGGAAAAACCCAAATAGGAAAGTATTTCCATCGTGACAAATCTGTGCTGGTCTAAGTAGAAGACACTGAAGATGTTTTGCATAGGTTTGTTGCAGCCAAAGTGTATGTCTCTTACAGGAGAGATTATGTCTTACTTGAGTAAATAAATTTGGTATGTGGAAACAGAGAGAAACACCTGAACATCAGCTCCATGCTGTGTTCTTCATCCTGTTCTAATGATCTAAAAATTTGCCAGTCCCTCTAACATTTGTTACAATGCATTGAGAGGTTACAGAAATGTGTTGCATGCCTCCTTTAGCAATGAAGATTTGCATAGGACTAATTAGAGTAGACAATCTTAGAGTTACACAATAACAAAAAGAAGTTACTGAATTTGTTCACACATGAGGGACATGCGCTGCAAACACATGCACTGTAAAATTCTGTTTCTCTGTAAAGATGTATTCATCTATGCAGAAATAGCTAAAATTACTTGTGAAGTCAACAGATGCATGAGCCAGAACCCAATCCTTGCTGAAAAGACAGTTAAAGTGTGTTTCTTTCTCCATGCACGCTTATTTTGTATTCAGCCAACCAATTCAGAGGGGATTCTATGAGACTGAAGAAAGCTTTCTACTCTCATTTATGCAGGCTCAGACTCTGGGAATTAGAGATACTCCTGGGACACACTTTATGATTGTTCCTTGTCTTTGGAAAAGGGGAGACAATAGAGAGCATTAGTCTTTGAACAGATTACAAAACCAAATCTAAATATTTTAAGGGATTCAGATGCCACGGTAAGGAGTTACCAATTCATAAATCAAATAAAATGAAATTCCTTTTACTCTTCCATTTGCCAGTTCAATGACATAGCTACGCAACACAGACATTACTGAGGTAACTTGTGTTCCTTACTCCTATCCTATAGACAACTGTCCTGTCTCCTGACCAAGTCTATTAAGCACTATGCATGCTCTGAGACCATGTAAAATCTCCACAGACACAGACAAATACCTCACAACCCATAACTTTCTACTTTAACTTTCCAAAAATGCCAACGGGCAATCTCTGAGTAATTATCAAAAGGAAGATTGCTGCTGTAAGGCACACTTCATTTTTATTATCAGGTCAATATCCTGCACATCCCTGTTTATCTTAAAACTTTCAACTAGTTTCTGTGATTATGAACTCTTTTTACATTTCTGCAATTTTGAATTCAAAAATTCCTTTCCATGCTCTACTAGAAATGCTTATGGCCTGACCTAAAATATTTCTCTTCTATTTCAGGCAATATCGAATCCAACATTTTTTTTTTACTGTTTTTACTTCCTGAAGTGCTCCTTCCATATTTACATTCATGACTTCTTGTTGGCTTTAATTCTCTATCATTTTTCCTCCATTTCTTACAGATTTCACCTATATCTCCTGCAGGTTCTCCCTAACCTCTATTACCTTGCTTATTTCCTCTCTCTCTCTCAAAAATGTTCAAGGAGATGTGAATAAAATACAACTTACTTATTTTCTAAACCACTCTGCAGGTTATTTGCTGGCTTATTATCCAAATTCAAACATCTTCCTCAACCTTCTCCAAATTTCATTGAATTTCTTGAGTCTATAGCTACCATTATGGTTTGGGATCTTTTTTCTCTTTTTTTTTTTAAACAATGTGAACTTAAATTCTGATCTGGCTGCACAATGAGAAGTCTGCCATTTACCAGATGATTACTTGTCACCACTAAACCTTTCCAGTTGATACCATGACTTTGGATTTCCCAGCATAATGCCATGCATAAATCACATTTAGTGATCCTTACCTGCATAAACGCTTGTGGATTTAAAAAAAAAAAAAAAATTGGATCATTTTGACAAAACCAGGTCAGCTGCATATCCAGCTCTGTCATGGAAGATGAGGAAGCTCTAGCAGGAGAAAGATGAGGATTCTGAGAAAAATGTCCATGAGAGTAGGGTGGGTTACCCTGTCTAGTCTGCAGTCAGAATGGAATGCCTGGTAGCCTAATTGTTTAACTCCCAGTTTTACACTCAAAGAAACAAAACTGAATTAAAAAGGGATAAATATGCTAAATGTATAATGATAAAACCTTGCTCATTTCTTTATCCATATACTCCATTACTGTTTCCTCCTGAAACTTCAAACCTTTTTTAAAGCAGGGATCTTTTCTTACATATTGATGAAGGTAAATGAGTGTTTTCAGCTTTAAAAGGCTAATGACAATCCACATTGTAAGAATTCCTCACAGAGCTTGCAGCAGTAGGGAGCCAAAAGGGATCTCCACTGAGTTGGAAACCTTTCCTGCATATTTTTAATGTGTTTACTCACAAAACCATTCACTTCAAATCAATACTCTACTTGTAAAAAGATCACTTAAATGAATGCTTGCAATATAGAGATTCCTGCTAACTGTGTTTTCCTACAGACTTACATTATTTGAATGGTATATAATGCTTCTCTGTGTGTATTATGTGCATATACGTTATAAAAAGAAAATGGATATGTAAAAATATATGTGCTGCTGATATCAAAAGTTAAAATATTTTTCATATTGATTTCTGGCTTTTTGTTATTGAAATATTTTAATATCAGATATCAATCACAGAATATGCTTCTTACATGCAGATGATTACATTTAGACAGACAGTGAAAATATTATTTTGTTGTGATAAATAAACATCACGTTTATTGGGCTGAGATATTTATTTATTTATTACCACAAATTGTATGTATAAATGGTTATATTCTAATTATGATTCTAGAAACCATCAACAATTAGTATTTCCAGCAGATTGCCTACATTATTGATATTAACTTTGGCAGACTGGTTCATTTTTTCATTATTTCCTCCTTCTCTCCTCCCTCTCATTTTCTATCATAAAAATGGTCACGAGAATCCAGTGGTTTCTCCTGGGTTTATATTTTTCTTTCTGAGATGTAATGCAACTCTCTATCAGCATCACTATAACCAAGAATATAAACTTCCTTTTTGAACGGTTAAGTAAGATAGGCTGTAGATGAGAGGAATATATGAATAGAAATGCATTTTATTCCAACTTGCAGTCATGTTGTGGAATACAGAAGGGAAAAAATATTAGGCAAGTTTGAGAAAGTTTGGAAGAAAGTATTACTGGGCAACTTATTTACTTTTACCTTCCCTTGATATGGCGAATATCACCTATTTACCATTTTCTTGATACTGATTCAAAGCTCATCCAGGGAGCGCTACATTATTGTTCCTTTTATTGCATTGCAGGTTACTTTCTTAATGTTGGCTAAGAGCTAGCATTCCTGTAAATACCTATAATTCTATCTTGAAAAACTGATAACTGTTCCTCTTACAAACCTCTTAAAATGTGACTATCAATAACTGTTTTCTCCAAAGTCGCCTTGATGCTTGTAGTTGTATTTCTTATGTGTACCTTTCAGAAATGAAGAAAAAGTTCTCCCAGTAACAAAATCCAAAGTTTTCTGATAGCCATCCCTCTGTACTAGAGCAAGGATGCTACTGAGAAAAAATGTTCCATGTTGAGAGCTGCAAGTCACAGAAGGAGGATTTTTTTCTTAAACGAAGTACCAGTGAAAAATGGTATCTGCTTTAGAAATAACCTGGGATGTTACACCCTTTGTGATCATGTTCTGGTTTGTGTTTTAAAAGAAATGAAAATTATCTACAATTTTCTAACTAAGTTGTAAAGCATTTCCCAATTAGATTAGGAAACATGGCCTTCAAAATTTACTAGCAGGCAGCATTCACTTGAATACTTGATTCTCTTATTTTGTTATTAATTCTTTGGCGTGATTAGGCATTTTACTTAACGTATTTCTGGAGTTTACTTTAAGCTTCTGCGGTTCAAAATGTTTTCATTTGATGTGTGAAATGGAGGATACTGTTTAACCAGTGGAAAAAAAAAGAAACATACTACAGCTACTGGGTTGGTGGGGAAAAGTGAAGTTTTGAGGCAAGTGTGAGCTACCCTAGGATGGTTTTTTAACAGTTATGCTACAGCTTGCATAAGAAATTTTGTTTTCTGGCATGGAAACACCACATATATCAAAGTAAGCATACTCAAAATTAGCAATGAAGTGCTTTGACTGTTGCTTCAGCAAATTTACCCATTAAAGAGTGAGCACAAACTTATCCCCCTTTAAGAGAAGAAAAGCAGGAGCTTTTTTTCACAGAAAAGCAGAAGCTTTCTTGATACCTAAGATGTTAATGCTCTTGAACAGCATGGGCTTTTCTGTCAGAAGGGTTGGGAACTTGTAAGAAAATGTGATTTCTTGCAGATTCTGAAGATCAGACTATGCCAGGTTCTTACATAAACTGTTTTCATTGACAATTTCTGACTTTTTTTCTATTTCTTTAAAAATTTTAACTGGAACACACATTGAAAATTTGCAGACTTCATTCTTTTGAGGGAGATGGTGTTTGGGCAATAGTTGGCAAGCAGAATATAGATTGTATTGAGTATTAGTGGTCTTTGCAACAATTACCTATCTAAAGGGGCTAGCATATGTGAAGAATCTTGATTTTTCCCAAGATTTATTCATGCTCAAACTACTGCTTCAATCTCAAAGAAAATAATAAGATTTATTTAGATGGCTTTGTACACCTTGTCTCCATTTGCTTGTAAAATACTCAATTTGCACCCAACACAATAACTGAGAGTTATTGGCAATTGCCAAACAAAAAGATTTCAAAAAATTTAAAATTAGGAAACATACACTTCAAAGACATTTAGATTTAGAATTGTAAATGGTTCTAGTTATACAATTTCTGTTAAGAGCAATTGCATTTTTATGTTTCATGATGAGTGTATTTCAGGCTGGATTGTGCCTTTGGGCATTATCCTGTAATGGAAGTAATTTGTGATGCAAACCAGAAGGAGAATCATTCCCAAAAACTGTTTCCCAGGCTTTCTCCCTGTTTGCTAGAGGGAAGGGAGTGTGCTTCCTGAGTCATTTACAAGATGCAAGGTGCTCAGGGAGCTGTACCAGTGCAGAGATTTAGCTATTTGAGAGAGCCAAACACAAAACACCAACAATCTTAGTGCAGCTGCACTGAGAAACGTGGAAAAAGGGAAATGGGTCTAGATGGTCTCACAAGGTGATTTACCTCAAAGGAGAGCAAGGGGATGCTGTCCTAGAATATAAAGCTTGACAGGAAGGAGATAGAGAAAATAAATTGTGATTGGGAAAAATAGTTCGTGTAAGGATAAAAATAAAAGATAAAGTAATAAAAGCTATTCAGAATGCCAATATATTGTTTTCAAAATGACTGGCCTCAAGTTACCTGATGTAATTATGGAGTAAGTTTTCTCTTACTTACTTAAGCCCAGAAATTCTCTGCATTTATGAAGGGCAGATGGGATGGCAGAGATTAGACATGCACTATTACAAATTATCTTTCCATTGAAAAACAAAAAGTTAAAATGTATATAAGTTTATTTTGAAGGAGTTTTTTACCTGCATTTTGCCTAGAGCCTGACACTGAATGCTTAACACTCTTACATAATGTTTCCAATCCTCTCCACGCCAACACATGAATAAAATAACATCCACAAAAATCCCCTAGCCTCCAGCCATACTGCTATGGACTGCAATCACATCAGAACTCATCAACCAGCTAAAATTAACTTTGTTTGTAACTAGAACGCAGGGTCAAAAAAAGAAACAGGATGTGTGATGCAGGTGTATCTATATGCACATACGTATATGTGTGCATTTCCTGCATGCACAAAATTGTTTATGAACAGTTGAATGCCAAGCACAATTTCTTTTCTCCAGGAAAATCCTGGATTAAAATTGTGTATGCAACCTTATTTCATTTCTTAGTGAACAACCATTATGATAAAGCCCAACTGTATACTTATATATTAATTTCTTCATCTATCCTTGCCTTATGCAACACACACAAATGGTACTCAGAATGCAAAACAATGTCCTGTAGTAAAGAAGGACATTGTGTGTAGCTCATGTCTCATTCACATCTTTGAAAACTGAAGCGGCTGAAGGCAAGAAGACCAAAGATTGTTGTCAAGTTTAGGGAGATAAATGCTTGGGTGGTAAACTGAGTTCTGACTCACACAAGAGTACATTATGGTTGGAGATTTCTATTCTGTTTCCAACACTGAATCACTTAAACTAAACTTTAAAAGATTAATACATGTTTGTTTATTTTATGTGCCCAGTTTGAGCACATGGGATCTGACTCACAGAAGACAGAGCTCCTCTCTCTCATTACTTCTATCAAAGACAGGTTTCTCAGTTTAGATTAATTTAGAAAATATCTCCACTTCCATGTCTCAAATTGCCAGAAATTTGTGATGTTCTTTTTTTCTCTCATTTTTCAATCTTCTGTACCACATATTCTTTTATTCTTGAGTCACTGCTTGTTCAGGCAAGGGCACATTTTCCAGTGTTATGTCTGATTAACCCTATAAATGTGCTCCCAGCTTTCAGTGCCATCATGTTCAACCATAAGTGCCAGCCATCAGCCACTATTTAATTCTGGCTGATACAACACAATTTAAACAAACAAACAAACAAACAAACAAACAACCATTACGCACATGCTAAAAAAAAGAAACAAACAAAAAATAAAACCACAACCACCCCAAAAGTATGTTTTGAATTCTCTTTCAATGGAACAATTGAAAGATTGTCATATAGAGAATGAATGAACAAGAAGAGATGGTACAAACCAGTGAATTTGGTTGAGCTGCTTTATCTCATACTCTTCCCAGACTTACTTATTGCAAAACTCACAAATAAAGACATGCTTATTATAAGTTCTACTCTTTAATTAACCCTTTCAGGAAAATAACACATTAAAAGAGCAAAAAGCAACAATTTTAAAATTAGGAAAGATGTTTGAGGTACATGAGATTCACAGTGATTTTTAATGCAGAAGTCCGTTTTCATTTATGTATATAAAATAGCATGTGAAAATAGTACCTTAAGGACTCAAAGCTTGTTGTTTGCTGTGTCCTCAGATCAGGATTGTTTCAAAAAGCACAGTATACTTGGGCTGAAAGATTGAACTTTAGACAGAACAAAGCATTCAGTAGTTAAAAACTCCTCCCTCCTGAAAAGCTCTCTCATCTAACAAAAGCAGGTAAAAAGGGCTCCTTGAAAGTGTTTCCTATTTTTCATTCCATTTCCCTACATAGTGGGTGTATCATTCAGGTACTTTATCTGCTCTCCTTTAAACAGAGCTGCCTTGCTATTATTCCTTTTGTCATTTATTACTGAACTTTTTAACCTGCACTCTTCTCAGACACTTGAAAATTTCAGATGAAAAGGTGGTAAAAGAAGAATTGAGTTACTTTCACTGTATAGATAAATACAGTGTCTTCAAAGCACTGCAAGAGAGGTAGAAGGAGAACAAGTACGGAATTTTGTTAAAAATTAACTGTACATCTATAGGGAAAAAAAAGTAAGAAAAATAATGATAGCATGAAGAGAAAAACAGATTAATGAAACTTCTTTCTAAAGTAACATCTCATATTTATCACATAAACTGCAGTGTACTTTAAAAATGTGAAGTAATTCAACTTGATATTGTCTAAGGTATAGCAATTTAATCAAACTAAAACCAACACAAAAATGGATTTAAATTATGATAGTTAAATCTAAAGTAATTTGAAAGTTTGAGAAATGCACTTTTCTTTCTTTATGTTTAACAATGTAAGAGTTGGCTAACTTCAAGAAATTCTTTCATTTAGCAGCTATTGCTGGTCAACTAGTTTTTCCTTTACTGTTTTCCTAGTAGACATAAACAGCATGTACAAACAAACAAACAAACAAACAGAAACACCCACCACAACCATATAAACCTATAATTATACTGAATGGTCTCAAAGGGATTAAATACAAATTAGCCATTAAATCAGGCTCAGGCATCTGTATCTTCAAAAAAGGACCATTAAATATTTTATCATTATTTTTATTTTTATAATTACTGTTGCTATTTTTGCATCTGGTATTGTTTTGGCTGACTTCTGCCAGTGCAATAGGAGATACCAATAACTGTTTGCACCTGTTTGCACCTTGAGCTCAGGCTTTCAGGCTGCTGAGTCATACTGATAGATCTGTGCAAAGCCAGTACCTTAGTGCTGAACTCCAAATATTTGCTTACTACCTGCAAAGAGAAGCTTCTTTATTTTAGAAAAGTGTAAGTGCACTGAAAGTGAAATAAAACAACCAAACAAACAACTGTGTGTTTCTCAAATACCAGCTCCAGTAGAATGGGAATAAAATTGTCTAAGCAACATGAATATACAGAAGCAGCACTGGGCTGAGAGCACAGAAGTTTAATTCAATCAAGAAAAAAGATTATAGGCAATTAGGCAATCTAGAATATATGTATTTCTGCTCCTTTGGGAAGGTGGAAGGGGGGAAGGGAGTGGTACTGCAAAGGTGCAGGAAGGGGACATGAAATATTTGGATTGCATGGCATAACTAAAGACCAGCAAGCCCAGCCAAAGTCACAGAGGACTGACTGTGTAGTAAAATATCTGGGGAACCTTAGGAAGCAACTCTATGCTGGTAGCTAAGCAGAAGTGTAGAAGTGTTGGTTCATACACTTTCTGCCCAGAATTCTTTGTTACTTTTGAGGATAACTCTTACTCATGTTGCAGTGGAGCTCAGTTGCTGTTCTGCAGAAGAAAAAGCGTAAAAAATGCCAGCAGACATTTTATTTGCACCAGTTGGATTGCTCTCAAAATTATCTAAGTTATTCTACGTGTCCTTCTTTTGGAAGTGCATTCTTTTACAGCACACTTTGTTGAACACTGTTCATAACCAAGCTACAAGTGCAATGTGATGAACTTCCCCTCATTTTAGCCTAACATTGAGTGTTCAACTGCTCTTGGGGGAAACTTCCAGCAGGAGTGGCCAGACAGTAGAAAGTACACACCAATGAATGAACGCTTCCTGGGATTCTGCAAAAACAGCATTATTCCAAGCTCTTTCTTGCTTGTAGCCTATTCCAAACGTACTGCTGCCAAAACTCTTGCATCTCTTACCATCTAGTGCTTACTTCATCTTAATGAATTGTAAGGAGAAAAGTAACAGAAGCATACTTTGGTGATTCCTTAGATAAAGTTAAGGTTAAGTTCGTAGGAAGCAGTTAATTTTCACAATATTTACAATGCCTATAGGAGGCTAATATTTCCAAAGAGTTGTAGGAGGAAGGAATTTTTTTACATTTTCTGATCCCCTCAGCACTGTTCTAGACCTGGTCTGGAAGCTGCCCCTAAGCTCTGCACTTTTCAGTATTTACATCCAAATTGGCCAAGCGTATCGTAATGACTTTTTAATTCACTTAGAGAACAACCAGTCAATACATACACATAAAAAAAAAGAACATACATATTTTCAAGTTTACCTTATTCCTAGTTCTTGAAATCTACTGAACAAATATTACATAAATTATATTGTCCAAAAAGTATATGTTCTGGTCCTTATACATGTGTCAACAAATAATTTACAAGTCAGATCTATTGTACAGCTTTGGATTATTAAAACACCATCCCCAAACTCTTGTTGTTATTTCAGGAAGACCTATGTGCTCAAAAGTATGTAAACAGTAAAAGTATGGAAACTGAAAAGTAACAACAAAACAGGATTGTTATTTAGGCCTTGATTCTGCAAACATGTTTTGATGTTAAATATCATTGAGAAAAAAAAACTAGTCATTCAACTGTATTTACACATGCAGCACTTAGAGCTACACAAAATTGAAGTGCACCATCCATGGAAATATACCTCCCACACCTGCAATCTCAAGACATGACAGTCTGTGATACTATCATGACAATATGAGTGAGTTTATTGTCATATGTACGTGCAACATTGTACAGTTAATTTGGTAGTTTTCACACTAAAGATTCCAATTTCTTGTGAATTTTTTTTTATTTTTAAGGACGTCCTTTAGTTTGCTTTTTTTGTTTTAGACCTTCTCAGATGTACAGCTCTACTCCTGAGAGCCAAACATAGCAGGGGGAAAAATTTATGAAATGCCAAACCAAGCCCAGTGACAAAATAAAAAACAAGCAAGAAACCATAACAGGCTAGATATATTTTTAAACTTTGGCCAGCGTTCTTTTTATACTTCATAAAAGAAGTTGAGAGCAAAGAAGAAAGGGAGCATTTCTTTTCATTTTCTGGAAACACTGGGGAAGAGATACAGGACAGGAAAGAAAGAAAGAAATGGTCAGAGCAAGGGAAAAATCTGTATGTGAGAATGTGAAGAAGGCAAGCTGGTGCCCTCACCAGTCTTATATGTAGCAGGGCATCTTCTGACTGGTCAGAGTAATTTCTGTAGAGTAATAACCTGACTGTATCTCCTGCTTCCTGACCTGGATGAAAAGAGACGGGCTCTAAAAAAAAAAAAAAAAAAAGTGTATGAAGAATAAGGAGGGAGCAGGGTAGTATTGGAAAATACTGGCTGGACTGCTCCATCACAGTGTTTGGTTTACAGACACACACTTCTACTCCTCTGTTTAATGTATCTGTTGTGGCTCTTCCTTCTACTGCTGAAGCAGGAAATAAGTAAGTTTGTGGGTGATTGTTAGCTGTGAACATTTTGGGGGCCACTGAAGAGACGGCACAGCCGAAGCGGCAGGTTGTGGCCTGGCAATGCTGAACAGATTTTGCTTCAGCTGGAGCCGGAGCAAAGCTGCTCTCAGCCCCAGCCGCCGCTCCCTGCGACTGCTGTGTTTGTTAATAAGGAGACAAGCGAGGAGAGCTAAAAAGGGAAAAGCAAACGTCTTGAGAGAAGTCTCAGCAACAGTAGCACACAGTCTCCTCCAGTGTATTTCTTGTATGTTAAAGGAAAAGGGAGAGAGAGAGCTGCCATCCGGCCAGCCACGGAGCTGCTTCAGGGCCGCACCTGAATGCGGAGGGGCTCGACCCCAAACCCTTCCAGGACTGCGGGCAGCTGCAGGCTGTGGTGCCGTGGGAGGCTGCACACGCGGGGTCGCCCCCGCCGGAGCCCACTGCCCTGCGCCACGCTGCCTGCTCCTGCGGGCTGCTCTCGGCAGCGGACCCAGCAGTGAATGGCCCCCTCCCAAAACACTTAATTCCCACCTCGGCCAGTAACTTTGTGATGGGAAGCGTCAGCCCTGCCGCTGGAAGGACGGGAGGAGGGAGAAGCCGTGCAGTTGGGCAGAGGCCCGGAAACAGAAGCAGTAGCGGATGGGACCCGTGGTACCTGTCCTCTCCCTCCCTACACACGCGAACCGCTCTCCGGAGGAAGCCGGAGCAGCACTGCTCAGACATGACTGGGCGCACAGTGGCTGCAACCCCGGCGCTCGGCACGAAAGCAGCCCGACCTGAGCGCACTCCGGAGCAGGAGTGGCACTGGGGAACTCCCCCGTTCCCCCGTTGCACCGGCAGCGGCTGTGCCCTGGAGCTGGCGTGACAACAGGGGATGCCCTGCCTGCCTTGTCTGGCTGCCGGGGTACTCCGCGCACCCACGCTGAGCTGAAGCTGCGGGAGGGGCACCCCCGCACACACGGAGGAATCAGGGCTGGCATCCCGCGCAGACGGCGAGCCGGGCGGCGGGCTACCCCTGCCGTGCGCGCACACGCGGCACCACCGCGAGCAGTACCCCATC
>VZTR01001528.1:22623-67699 GCA_013400775.1 Chaetops frenatus | reverse complement strand
ACACTTGTATCTCTTACTAAACATATTTTAATTAATTCATGTGGTGGGGACTTTCCTATTAGTATCTTTCCCATGGTCATCAGATATGAATGTGATACTGATTGCACTTAGGAAATAAGCACTAGCATTACTTACTTTCATGTTTGTTTTAAAGCACAAAATTAAAAAAAACCCCCTAACATTGAAGTGCAGTGTTATCATGTTTCCTTCAGAGAAAGCTGAGAATATGAAAATAATTTTCCTGTTGATGTAACTTGCCCATTTATTATGACTTATTTCTTCTGCATACCTGCAATACAGTTAACCTTCTTTGAGTTGAATGAAATAATCTAGTTAATTTTACTCATGGACTTCAACCTTTGACAGCTGATGAGAGTATGGTCGCATCTTATGGAACACATTGAGGAGCCTTCCCTCCTGCAAATACATAGAAGAATGGTGTCAGATAGAAAAAAACCTTGCAGAAACTGCAAAGGTACTGGGCAGTGAAAGGACCCTAGTATCTGGTGGCAGGATGTGTATTCCCAATAGAAGCAGCTGATGGCTAGACCTTCTCTAAAATTCTCTTCTACTCTCTTTCTTTCCTCGCTTTAAGATTTCAGTTTCACGTGCAAACCTCCCTCTGTCAGTTGTATGTGTCCCTCTACATAGCTACTAACATATCTGAAAAATTTTCATTGATCCTTTATAATAATATGATTGTTCAGGTTGGAAAATACCTTTAAGATCTTCAAGTCCAGCTCTTAACCCAACACTACTTTATTCACTACTAAATCATATCACCAAATGCCTCATCCACAGGTTTTTCAAACACTTAAATCAAAATACAAATAATTCCATGAGCAAATAATAAAAGGCAAGAAGTCTACTCAAAGATAATGTTTATTTGAAGTTAAGGTAAAATTAAAAAAAAAAAAAGTGTGGCCTTGACATTTCTAGGCATGGTGACCAATATTTACAACTAATAAAAAATGGTGGGATGTCTCCACTAAATCAATGGAGAATTGTTTACCTGGCTGTACTCTCATAACTTCTTCACAGCAAATGTGATGGGATTTACTCCCTTTCAGTGGTAAATTTTGTGAAATAGGACAGTTAGTTCGTACTGGGAAGGTCATTTCAGTCTTATTTCAGAATAACTAATGGAGCTTTGAAAATATTAAAGTAATGCATGTGTGTGGTGTATGCAGATGGTGGGAGAAAATGCTATGCACATGAAACCCAAGCACAGAAATTATGAACTTGAAACTATCTTTTCAGTGCAAGCTATTTAGCTCTAGAGCCTCTCCTTTGCATTTTGAGAGGATTTAGAAGAATGCATTATTCATAACGAAACAACAGTTAGAGTCAGTTGTTTCTGATGGAAGGCAGTGGACACGAGCTTGCATATTTTTTAGCCTTTCATGTTACTACTGCAGAAAAATCCGTCTTGTGCCTTGAATGATGTATTGATTATAATCAATTAGACATTTTAAATAGACTAAGGTATGCCCTACTTGGAAAAAAATGCATTGAAAAAGAGAGTGTATTAATGAATCCTAGAAATTTTGGCATTAATTAGGCCTGCTGAGGTTTAAAATGTAAAGAATAAATGCAGTATCAGTTAATAACTAAAATTTTAAACATGATTAGAGATAAAATGGAGCATGTTATTATGTTAAATCTTGAGAAGGGTTAAATAATAGAAGGGTTTAAGTGATACAGTCATGAGATGTTCAGCTGTCAAAACACCATTTTTCTGACTGAATTGTGTTTTGTTCTGGGACGTATGTTTTGGAGACCTCATGTTTGAGAGGGGTTAAAGGATCACGCCATGCAAGACACAATTTTAACACTAGGATCAGATCTTTTGAGAAAAAAATACGGGGTCTTTCTCTGTTGATAAAGAGAAAAATATCCATAGGTTAAACATTCCTTTTTTTTTTTTTTTTTGTTTTGTTTTGGTTTTGGTTTTTTGGTTTTTTGTTTTAGAACCAATATTATTTTTTCCATTGGTATGTGTAATGAGCCATAGCTAATATAAAGTACTGAAGTTAATATCTGTGAAACTCAGTTTTTCAGTAGGAAAGAAAGGGGGCAGGTGGAGAATTAAAATATATTTCCAGATTTTATCCCTTGTATATGTATATTTATGGTACCTGAGCCTCAGCTATCACCTCATGGATGGAGTATAAGATGAGGAAGTATTGTTTTGCTTTTGACCTTGTGGTGTGAGTATGGCCTAGAGTGTTTCTGCCTCTTTATTCTAGGTATTCTGTTTATTTGGCTAGTTGGAACTACTGACACTCTTGTTGATGTAAGGTATCATCATGAAACTGCAATTATAAAAGAGGAGCTTTGCAGCAGGAAAAGGAATAAAACAGTTTCCTTATACCTTGCTAGGGAATGCCTACAGTGCAGGCAGCTCTTTCAAGACTGATAAATATGGATCTTTGAGATGATACTGTAATATCTCTGAAAACAATTATACAAAGGAAAAATTTGAATTTGAATAACTACAGTGCAGAATCTTTGTGAATGTGAATAAGAAAATATAATGGCTAAATATTTTCACACCAAGTTTTATTCCGCTTCATTTGAATGCATTTCTGAGGCCTGAGGAAGCTGCCCTTAGTGAAGGACCTAAGAGCTTGGAGAATTGAATGAGAGGGATCTGTCAACTTGCTTCTCACTCTTGTGCTTCCTCAGATTAGCAGGTGTTTTGATTTGTGCTAATGGCTCCTAAAAAGAAGTTTTTAGGCAGGATTTCTCAAAGTATAGGATATTCTGAGTGTAATTGTCAGGGTCCTGGCATTTACCATTGGGTAGAGCATTAAGATAGCTGCTGGTAGCTGCTGTTAATTCTCCCATATTGGCAGGATCCCTAACTGTCTTAAAAGGCAGCTTTTTCTGAACTTGCCTCTGTGTAGTGATTAAAAAATAAATGGTGTACAGTCAGAGTACAGAATAATTATGTTAGTGTGGGATTAATAAAGCCTATGGGTGACAGAAATGTGGTATAAAAAGTCCCTGTTTTTCTTTCAAATTTTTATGAAAGGGTGCACAAGAGGTCCTTGTCATGTGCTTGCAATGACTACCCTCACCAGTGAAAAGACACCTAGCAGAGGATCCAAGATTTGGATTAACTGATTTTATCATGAGAGTTTCTGTGCCTTTAAAGATGATTTGCTGGAGTTTTCAATCAATCTAAAGCTTGAATGCAAACCCCATTCTGTGTTTACTAAATACCCTTAGTTTTCACTGGGGACAGAGCTGGATTTGCAACTCAGTCTACATAAATCCACTCTCCGGGTTGTTCTAATGCTTCTGAACTGTGCCCTTCTCTGCCTTTTCTTTTTTTTTTCTTCCATGCCTGAAATGAGAATAAGCCTCCAGGAAAGCCCTCCATCATCAAAATTCTTGCTAGTTATTCATCATGTTACCCATCATTCTAAGATTTAAAAGCAAATGTTTTAGCATCTGTGCTTTCAACCACTGCCACAAAGTTGTCTATAGATATGTTGAAAAGGCAACCTCCAATATTAGTAAACCTACAATCTATTCTGGATGTTGTGCTCAACCAAAGGTCACTCAAACTAGTAAGAAGAGAAAATATAGCCTGGAACATGTGTAATAACTGATTTCTCCACTCCGTGTTTCTTTTTTGGCAAAGCACTTGTATGTAGCAATATTGCCAACTTTTGCAATGGTGAGCACGTGTTCTGAAAGAGTGGGGAAAGAATCTTTTTCTTCTGGACTAACACATTAACTTGTTGAGACTTAGGGGAGCTGAGTGGTTGAAATAAATAGGTAGTGGTCTCTGTAAGGATAATATTCTCTTATGTACACCTAAGAGCTTTTTGTTGTTAGCATGTGACAAAAGAGAGGTTTGGAAATGAATCAAGGGTAGGTTCTGCTCATGCTGGGCCTGTGTCTGAAGTTGCCTCAGATCAGACAAAAGGGAGACAGCTCTCCCTGTGTAAGGATGGTTGGACTGGTCTAGTTTGGAAAAAACACAATGACGAGAAATTAAAATTTTCCTACATCCATATTTAACCAAAAATACTAAACAATAAGCTTCTTTTTGTCACTGGAAATATTTTGTTATGAGATGATGGTTCATCATTGATCTTCACTCTCTGTAACAGCTCTCTTGGGAGGCAAATATAATCTATATCTATCTTATCTGTTTGACAAGCCAAAAAAAAAAAAATCAAGAAACAGGCTTCAACTTCTGTTTCAAGGATTTAAAACACATTTTCCAACTTTTTATTTGAAAAATAAATTTGTAAATCTAGTCTAGAAAAATGCTGTTTTTATAGGCTTCAGGAACATGTTTCATTTGGAATGAATGAATTATTCCTTGCCAGCAGACAGCTGTAAATACATAAAATGTTCAAGCTTTTTGAGCTGGGCTCAAATGCCAGCACAAAATCAATGACAAAAATCAATGTCTTATATGTGCAATACTTTACTTAATCATTTAAAAAAATTATTTCAAGAGCCAGATCCAGAGCAAATTTTCAGGAATAGCTTAGCTCCTATAGAGTTCTATTGATTTACTCCCATGCTAGATCTGGGCCACTGTGGAAACTAAGTTTAATATAACTGTATCTTTTAATGTATTTATTTATTAGTACTGAACATTATTGCATTTTGCACCACCACAAAAGTGGATTATGTTTGTGGCAGATTCTTTGCATACACAGAATCTGTAGTTGTGTCTGACATGGAACAAAATTACACTTGACATTTATAAGCTTAGGATTGAGTTTTCCATTTCATTTTGCGTAATTTATAGAAGAAGTTCACTGCTTAACTTACACTGATGATTATAACCAGTAATTTGCATGAATGATTAGGATACCCCTTGTGAATTAGAGATTCTCAATGAAATTTACAGCAAGTATGGGCTTTCAGAAATTTTCTTTCTATGTTGATTTGATATAGGTTGTTTAGATTTATTAAAGTAGCATAAATCACTTACTATCAAGGTTTAAATATTTTGTAAGGGTATATTAGGAAAGTACAGAACTACTAGTAGGCATCACTACATCTCTGCCATTGACATATGGACAATAAGTAGGGTAAGACTGTTTAGAAACAGTTTCTTAAACTTAATTTGGTGTGTCTTGTGCTTAGCCATCCATGCTATTGCAGTACTGGAATTATTAGGTGGTGCAAATGCTGTGCATTGCAGTCCTGGCTGTGGAATGAACTGCAGAGTAAATTTTCTGGTATAGGTGAAGAGTAGGACTTTCAGAAATAATAACTGTGATGCTATTGACTTGACTTGCTTCTGATTGTGCTCATCATCTCTAAAAATATCAGGAAATAACTCAAGTGGAAGTGAAAATATGTTACCTTATAAAACCAATTGTGTTAGTATTATTATGTTGGTATTATTTTGTTAGTATTATTGTACTTTCTTAGTTCCTGATATAATGCATTTGAAAGTCTATACTTACTACTTTATCAAGGTAATTCTTCTCATTTTATATTTGCCAGCCCAATCCTCATGAAAATAGCCATTTGGCTAAGTAATAATTTTCAGCCAACTGAAAAAAATGCACACTACACCATGTATGCCTTGTTTGCTTTTTGGAGGACTATATGTTTTTTAGGTAAATAACCTGACTTTTGCCATGTCTTTAATTGTTATACTGTTTCCTCTGGTTAATAACTGATACTTCCTTTTATTTGCTTTCTATCTGTGATGCTGCATTTTCATACATTGCTATAGCCTGTATTTAATAACTGGATCTATTATTATCCAGAATATATTAATTAGATCAGACAGCAGTTAATACCATTGAGTGAGAGAGCTGAAGCAAGGTAATCTATCCTGCATAAAAAGGAGTCATGAGTCATGAATAGCTGCTGTTTGTGTACAGGTAGTTAATGTGGATTTCCATATTTAAAATATGAAGTCGACTTATAGTGGTGTTTGTCATATTTTTGAGAAAAAATGTTGTCATTAAAATAAAGGAAATTGTGTCTATTCTTCTATTTGCAAAGCTCATTGATTACATAATGAGACTAATGCCAAGATCAGATATCACATGGTAAGGCATAGTCTTTTTGAGGTCTCCTCTGATTTACTTTCATAATTCCGTAATTAAACTGAGGTAATGAATAATACAATGCATTTTCAAGTTTGTGAAATATTATAGGCAGCCCCTTTAAAATTCAACATTATATAACTAGATTATATTTTATCTGTTATATATTTGTCTATGCTCTTTATTATTCCTTCCCGTCCTTTTGGGATCATGCACTTTTGTAAAAGATTGGAAATACAAAATGTTATCAATGTTAGTTGTTTCACTTCATAACAGCTACAGTACCAAGCAATATCTCGTTCAGGAATTTAAGACAACATTAATTAAATTCTACCATCAAGAAGATGAGTATTTCTCAGCAAGGAAAAATTAATTTGTGATTAATAAGTACTGAAACTCTGTTATTCAGAAGTTTAGCATTCATGGTAATGTCTAATTCTGTTATGCCTTTGAAAAGCATTACCATGTTATTAAATAAATAAATAAATAAATATCATGGGCAGGCATTTTTTTGTTTTTTTCTATTTAAAACTTGGAGTATAGTTATAGGGTTCTTTTGTTCCATTTGAAGTAATGGGACTTTATTCATTAATGTTATACTTGGATTCATTATAGGGGAGATTGTTTCTTTATGGTTATCTAATGAAGATTATACAGTGACTGGAAAATACCCTTAGAAATGGAGGATATACAGGGACCACTTTGAAAACTGAGGAAGAAATGTAATACCAGTCATAGGAAAACATTTGCTTCATACCTGGCATTCATTCACAACAGCCGTGTGTGACATTATTTGTGTAAAAGGGCGTATGGTTATCTTCACCCTCCTTGAAGTGTTTCTCTGTGCCAGAGGGCTGTTCAAAAATTCCCTTTGTTGCCAGTAGCCAAGGAGTTATTACCACATTTGGAAGCTGCCAGGAAAGCTGGGTCCTGTCCTATTTCCCCTGGCCATTCTTTGTACTACTTGTGAGAAGGGGAAATTGTGTCCCCCACTGCACAGGCTCAGCACCACTGCGGGATCTCTCCTCGCTGTGCTCATCACCCCTGCATCCTGCTTTCTGCTCTTGGCATGCTGTGAAGCAACCACAGTGCTCCAAAGCCTGTCTGCTGGATGTAGGTGAACATTTATTCACAGCTGTAAAATAAGCCTTGTAGAGACAAGTGTTAGACATGACAGAGAGAGAGAGAGAGAAAGAATAAATCCTCATTCTGGGTTAGTTAAAGGAAAGCTTTTTGTTAATATCTAAGAGCCCATGGTTTTGTCTTGGCTACATTGCAATGATCATCCTGCCTGAAGCTGCTTCTTTTCTAGGCAGACCTATACCAGAATCAGTATATGTAGCAAGAGATCCACTGTCCAAATTCATTTTGCTTATGCCAAACTAAAGTAAACAAGAATGGCCATAACTCTTACAAAGCAGAATTTTGGGAATGGCATCCTGTCTCAAGATGAATTGCTACAGCTGTCTCAAAATATATGGCTTTGTAGAGAGGGAACATTTTACACATTAGCTGTACTGAGCTAATTGCCATTCTCTTTACAGCTATAAAGATTTGCATTGTCTTGCTCACATCTGTGTTTTCTGAAGCACAGCATTCTTATGGTCTTCTAAGAACCGGTGCAGAAATCTAGCATTGTATTTCAGTAGTGGAGAAAGACAAGTCTCAAGCCTTACTGGAGTGAAATTCCCTTTACTTTTACATAGAGATTTGAGTGATGCATGGAATAACCTGTGTTTGATGAAACTGCTCTTCAAGAGGGAGTGGGACACACAGCACAGCAGATTTTTTGCCCATAAATTCAGCTTGATGAAGGCAAGGTGAGGTGACAGATTGAACAGCAATACCAAATCCATTATTACTATTTCTTTTCTGGGTCAGAGTACAAGTCCAGTAAAGACAACAAATGCTTTAACTGAGTAACAGATTAGAGTAGTCCTGCCATAATCCCTTTTTTAAGAGGTAAGGGGAAGTGATTTTCCTTCTCCCCAGAAGGTAAGAAGGCCATGTCTGCTAAGGCTGTGTGCAAAAGAGTGAATGTCATCTCTGAGAAAGTAAAGGCAGGAGTCAAGTAAATTTGCCAAATATGCTCAAATTAGAGCTGTCATTTGTCTTTGACTGAACAGATGGAAATAGTGAATGAAGACCATAGCCTTCAAATGTCATTGGGGAAAAAAACCAGCTAGAAACAGAAAGCCCATATAGGAAAAGAAGCAGCATGACAGCCCTAGGCCTCATGTTTGTTTAAAATTGGAGGACTAATCAGACAACTGTTTCAGGTGGATCTTGTACATGTTACTGATGAAAAGTAATATTCATGGTAAAATTATTTTATGACCGAGAAAAAATTGCCAGTATTTTTGTCAGTGACTAATCTGTGGTCTGGGAAAAGAATCCGTGACAGCAGTAGAATATTCCTGTACACTGTATTTCATTTTAATGGAATTAAAATGATGAATTAAAGTAACTGACGCCATAATTTCTTTCACTGTGTTGGATTTTTTGATACATTTTCTTCCTGTGAGACTGCACACAAGGTATGAGTTGAGTTCACAAGTTTTTAGGTACCTCAGGTTTTGTACATACTCACTTTGAAACATTTGAACCCGTATTTTCATCTAAATATTTTCATTGCAATCAAATCAAGATAGTATAGACATGCAGATTGTCCAAAAATAATGCATATTTTTAAATATTAAAATTTCTGTGGAAGCTAATATATATGTCAAGTACAAGGCTGGAAAAACATACGGGACATATTAAAAAAAATAATAAAGAGGACAAGGAATTTGCAAATGAACATGACATGTGTGTCAAGTTGGGAAGTATTGAGCTGCAGAGAGTTTACATCTGAAGCTTTTGTGGAAATGGTCCTGTGATTTTTTTTTTTCATAATAATTTCACTTTTGATATTGGTAAATATTGTGAGTGTGCATGTGAAATTGGTTCATATAGGCAGAAGGACATCAGTAATACAGAGAAGGAGGGGGACATCACATAGGAGATGGTGAATAATGGGGGTGGTAATTGAAAGGCAGTTAAATATTAGGTGAGGGTCACTTATCAGTTTTCTGCTGTAAGATCATTTCTAGTCCTGTATATTTTTTCTTTTATTAATTTTGGATAGTCTATATTTTGTTTTGCCAGCAGTTAATTTTTAACTATTTTTCACATCACACCCATTAGATAAACTGGTTTCCAGATAAACTGGAAGATGGCGAAATCATTTTTTTCACTTAGAATAACTTCAAAACAGAATTACCTGAAACATGAGAAAAGTATTACTCCCTGAATTGTAAACCTCCAAATGCAAAAATTTATAATGAAAGCTGAAAAATATTTCAGCTTTTATAACACCAGCAGCCAGCCTAAAAGAAGTTGAATCATCTAAAACAGATGCTGTCTTGTGATGGAAGATAGATTGGCTTGTGAGCCTGAATAAACTTTGTCTCTAATTAGTATGCAAATCTCACCTGCTCCAGGGCTATTCCTCTTTCAAAAAATATTATCTATTTAGTTTTTCTATGTTTTCTAGTGAATAATCTCATCCGAGAGGTTTCTTTTGCATTCCAATTTTCTTCATACCTGTAATTTTCAAAGTATGCTGTACTCTTATAGGTCAATATTTGCTTCAAAGCATCACAATAAGAAATGTTTTCATTTCAGAAATTGAAAGAAAAAAATGCTGAAACAAATGCATACATTTAATAATAAAAATATTTTTGCTTAATCCTATAGGGTAAAATTCTCTTTTGCAATGCATGCTTATATATATATATATATATCTAAAATCCATCAAAAATACAAAGAGGACTATAGATTTTGAATATAAATTTCATTCATCTGGTAATCATTTGACTTGATTAGCAGAATATTTAATACCAGAATGTTAAATAAAATATAAAAATGCCTTTAAAATTCAATCTTAGGTTATTAAAAATAGTGATGGTTTTCAACACAAGTGGGATCCCACTTAGCGTCACTGAAAAACATGTCAGCATGTTATGAAGAATAGATTTCTAAACATCTGTAAACTTTTGAGACTTAAACCCAATTCCTCTTTACTTCCCTTCCCTTTTTCCTGATACAATTCCCTGTGTCAGCATGGAACATAAATGAAGCATCTAAACAGCTGGACCTGGTTCAGGATGTGGATCTTCTGAGGGATGAATTCGTATCATCCACCTTCAGAAAACTCCTTTCAGGACCCTGCCTTCTAAATAAGCAGCCCTTTTTCTGCTCTCTAGAGAGGAAATTTAGTTTTCTAGGTTTTAATGGTCAAAGTCTTCATAACCTTACTTTCTTGCAGTATGTGAATAGGTCCCTGGGGCTGAATGCATGTGCACACACACACACTCACCTGCACACTGACACATGGCCAGGACCTGGGATGGCAATTCCACATCTTTAGAGGGCTCTCCAAGTGCAGTGCAGAACAAGCCTGTACAGCACACCTTGCAATCTGTGTATTTAATGGTGTATGATCTCTTCTATGAAATGCATGAAGTGATTTAAGTACTCTTGTTCCATATGTGTAATTCCTCTTTGGTGGCCTTGAAATAATGAAAAAGGAATTAAATACACCTGTATTTTATTTTCTAGCTATGTGCAGGGGGCATGCTTGGACAAGTCACATAGATGTAGACCCTGAAATGTTTTCAAAGGCTCCAATTAATTCAAAAGGCATCTTTAAAGGTTTGGGCTTTAATCTTTCTAGCCTTTGATTTCCTTAACTCTAAGATGAAAATGTTACTATGCACATTACTCTGCAGCCCTTTGGAGACTCTTGGATGAAAGGTCCTGTAAAACTGTAAACCATGTTTTTATTATTTTCTTATTGGCCACTAAAGGGAATTTTACATGGAATATATATGCATTTTGAACTACAGATGTTTGCAGAGTTTATCAGAATCAAGAAATTTGCCCTACATATTTATGTAACTATTATGAAATAAAAGCACCAAACATAAATAATGCATGAAAGTATTTAAACTTTTTCTCTACAATTTTCTTATTATTTGATCTTATTGGATGGGCAGCTCTATTGAAGCTCTTCTGAAAAACATCTCATTCTCTCAGTAAAAGGTAACTATAGGATAATGTTTTAGCTTTAGAGAGTCACCTGATTCTAGTTCAGCACTCAGAGGTGGGATCAGCAATCTTGTTTGCTAAAGACAGTTAACAGAAGTATATTACAAGTGCCAAACTATAAAATTATTTGAGACAGAGAATAGGTCAAAGAGAAGCTACAAGCCCAAATAATCAAGAAAGAGAATGTTCTGCATCACTATTTCCAGAATGATCGCTAAGATTTTGATTTGGGGCATAAGAAAGCACAGAAATTGGTGGAAGATTTGTTTTTAGCAGCATAAAAGTGTGAAGAAATGAGTCTGTACTCTTCAGTGGCAGCCAGGTAGATGGCAGGTCCTTGGCAGCTGTAATGCACTGGCCTGGGGGAGCACATCCAGAGCAGTGTAAGCTACCCTGGGGGCTCCTGCTGCTTCTGGTTGCACAAGTCCCTGCTGCGGAAGAGATTTATTTCTCCCATCTCGCTACCTTGCTTGCAGGTTAGCTCTGTGCAGGCTGTTTACGGGGCCATTTTCCTGCTGTGCTCACCAGAAGACAAAGCCAAATTTGAATCAGAAAGTTCTAGTTCATCAAGTCTTACTTTAAATACTTGAGTCTCTGCCTTCCTTTCAGTCTTTCTCGGGCATGTTCAATAGCTCTTCAGAGAAAAAAAGGCTTTGTCAAGTTTCTGTTTCAGTTAAGCTAAAATAAATTTCATGTCCAACAAATGCTAAAACTAGCATGAATCCCACCCAGCTCAGATACAGTGCACAACCCAGTCTGAGTACTGGGACTGGAAAAAGTTATGCTGCAAGCAAATATATTCACATATACTGATATACTTCCAACAGAGCTGTCTAAAAATGCTTTGCAAGCTCTTATTTTATCCTTGGGGGTGAAACACAAACATTTCATATGAGACAGTGTCAATTTTAGTGGATACATTGAAATTTATACGAGAATTATGGACTAAATGTTATATCTAGAAGGAGAAATACCTCTTTCTAGAAAAAAATGAAATCTCCCCAAATCTCAACTTTTTTTGTGGCATTTTGAACACTTTGATACTCTTCATCATTTTTTTCCTGGTTTAGTCCTGTGCTCCTGATTGTCCAATTATTTGCATTATTGTAGCCTTTCATACAAAAAAAGGCTTATAAAATCAGGTTAAGGCAATGCAGATCTAAGGAAATCTAAAGGAAAACAGTAAAAAGAACATTTCTCTGAAGGTCTAAGAATAATTTGCACTAATGCACTAAAATTTTCAATGTGTGACTCAGGACTAAAAAAAAAAAGATGCTGAAGTAAATTCACTTTTCAAGTTAATGATGAGAAAGCAATATTCAAGAGAATGCAACAAATTACCTTTTCAGTTCATTATTACAAATATATCTAAGAGCTTAACATTATTGATTATAACTCTGACTCAGCAGATTAGGGTGAGTATATTACCTTTGAAACCTTGCTAACAGAATTGAGAGTTTTTGTACTTTGTTTCTTCCATTCTGGACATCCTTTTTTTTCTATTCCTCCTCAAAGGATTAGGCTCAGAAGGGATGATAAGGAGATCACACATCCCATCAGATTTCTGTTTCTTTCCCTTTCTGTCTCACACAGATCATTGAAAGAGAGCTGCTCTTGAGGCAGGTTTTTCAGGCAGAGATGAGACCAGAGCAGGTGTTAGCAGACCAGACAATGATGCATTTACTTTTTAAATTATTATTCCTTGATTTAAAATATCTTTTTTATCATGAAACAAGCTTCTTTTTCTTCAGATGACAATTAATATCTTCTACCTAGAGAGCTGAGTCCTCATAGTCTTTAAAGGTGCACAGTGGGTAGGGTGAGTTTAACCCACACTTCATACCTTTTTAATTTCAATCCTAATTTTCTACAGACAGGGAAGGAAGAGTGAAATCCCCTTTTAAAATAGAAATTTCTGAATTTGCCAGTCATTTTTGTGAAGGAATAAAATTAAAAGAAGAACTAAAATACCTGTAGGGAGTGTTTATTACTTATATTCAGGAAGAAATCAAAGCTAACATTAATATTTGATGAATAAGGAATGAGACAAAGTAGCAGCTTTTGGTACTTCAAGAGACCTCTCAATTCACTTAATAAAAATCAATAAAATGGTTGTTGCCAAACAACCTTTGAAACAACAACTCATTTGAAAATGGCATTGAAAAATTGTCACTTTGACAAAGATTAAAAGCACAACATCCTTTCTGCTGCAACACACACCTGTACCCCATTTGTTTCTACCAAAGCCAGAAGGAGACCTGAACATCACATGAATCTCATTTCTGTCAGCTAAGGGTATAATGTGAAGATACAGAAGCAATTTCATCCAAAGGATACCACAGTTTCTGCTCTAAAGAATACATTTGCCAAAACCCTTGCAAGCCCTATAATTTTCCAGTTTTCTATAAGTTTGGGAAATGTTGACTTGAATATAAAGACTTAAACTTTCTCAAATGAATTATATTTTTTAAATCTACTTATATTTTCATAAGAAATTTCCTGATCTGATTTGCTTGAAATGTTTTCCCTGTGTACTCCTTGTTTTAGACGAAAAACCAAAAGACCTGGCACATATTTTTCCCCTTCATTCTTATTCATTCTGGCCAAGTTCATCTCTATGACACAAAATTACTGAACAAAGAAGCATCATTTTCAAATATTCACAAGGGAAGGAAATGTTGTTTTCCTTGTGTGGGCTTCTTTTTTGGTTTTGTTTTTGGATTTTTTGATGTTCTGGCTTGCTGTACAGCTATAATCTCTCCTGCTTTGTAGGGTATGTGTAATAAATGGGGTTTGAAATTCCTTAAACACTTTAGCTCTGCTTCAGCTATTAATCTCAGCAGCCATTTATTGGTTTGTATGCTGCAAAGCAATGGAGATTATCCTTTAATTAATTCCATTGAGGGGTTCAGCTGCCATCATCAACCACAATATGGTTTCATAAATTAATCTTGTTGGGTAAGTATAATGCAATCTATTATAACATTTTTATTAAAATGTAAGTAATAATACTAGAAATTCTGTGCAAGGAAAGGCTAGATATATGTGTGTATCTCCCAAATGCATTAATTAGTATTATATTAGTATAATAATATTAGTCATTAAAAAAATACATTTTCATACTTTCAAACCATTTAAAATATATTTCAGAATCCATTGGAAAATAAAAAGATAATGTTTTCTTAACTCCTACATAAATAGCTGTCTTAAAAATGATGAAATAACATCTTACATCTAGATATATTAAAATTATGTCATGGATCTTTAGAACTCTGCTTGAGATCTAAGTTTCTCACCAGTTTGTACTATTTTAACATAATCAGTTATAATAATGCATATTTGTATATGTGAATATTTTGATATCATGACTATGTGAGGGAAAGCATGGGCATGGGCACCCTTTCTGTTTATGGACTGATTATGTTAGGAGACCGGTTAAGTGGGCTGTTTTCTCTAGCATGACACTAAGCTGAGCTTAGCTGTTACTTTGGTTCAAAACTAATTTGTGTGCTGATAGACTTGGTGTCAGCACAACATGTTTGACTTCCAGGACAGTGCTGGAAAATGTACTTTCTTTGATCCTGTTAAATGTTAAGATTCCAGGCATACCTAAATTTTAACGGAGGTAGCAGAAACAAGTCGGGCTCTATTACACTCACACAGGCTAAAGTCAGGTGCTGGGCAGATCTCAAATTTCAGACCAGTTCAAGCTGGCAAAATAAGGTATCATTATCAGTGCTGCTCTTTTCCTAAGACCTGCTTTCAGCAGGATTTCTTGCAGATTGGAAACTTTATGCTCAGAAATTAACCAGAGTGTGTGTTCTCTCTAAAAGACTCTCTGAAAGTCTCATCTAGTATTATTATTTAAGTTAATTAATTAATTAATTAGAATCCTCCAGACAATCTGCAGAAATAGCTTTATTAAACCCCTGAGCACTGTAAGATACTGCAAAGCCTCTTTGTGGAGTCGATGTAAATTCTCATATTTCAATGATCTGGGCAAAAAAATGCAGAGTTTAAAATGGAAAAGTCTTCTAATTTTAACTTTTTGGTTATACAAATCAGAGATGATCAGCTATTTTTCATCTTAATATATAGACATTTCTGTCATTAACTAATTAGTAATTTGTGGTATGATTCCAATACAGATGTTTACTTCTGGCATTGTAGGCCCAATATATTGATCAAGTAGTTCAAGGACAAAAGCAGAGTTCTGTTTGCTGAAATTTTATTAAATGTGCTGCTTTGAGAATTTTTAGTGGATAACAATAGAAATTGCAACTGCTCAGTGTCCCATAGAAGCTCACATAACACTATATGGCCTAGAAGCTGAAATCATCACTCAGGGCTGGCATAAAAGCAGATTCACACCAGCTACCCAGACTCTCCTTTGCACTCTGTGTGTCACTGATGTGGTTATGTCGTGACCAGTGTTGCACTGTGGCAGCAAAACCCTGTTCTGGAGGAAACAGCCCTGTGTGTGCCTGAGCAGCCAGCAGCAGAGACAGGGTGCTGCCAGGACAGGCTGTGTAAGTGCAAACCAGCCTGCAAGGGCTGACACTCAAGTCGGCTCAGGAACTGACACTACAGCAGCCACCACCCAGGCTGAATGTGCTCCCTTAGCAGGAGACCCAGGGCATGAGGTCATTCCCAAGAGCAGATCCATGGTTCCCCTCCTTCACAGAATCAGTTAGGTTGGAAAAGACCTCTGAGGTCATGGAGTCCAACCTGTGACTGCACACCACCACATCAGCCAGACCATGGCACTGAGTGCCACATCCAGTCTTTCCTTAAACACCTCCAGGGACTAAGACCCCACCACCTGCCTGGGCACCCCATTCCCATGTCTAATCATCTTTCTATGAAAAAATTCTTCCCAATGTTCAACCTAATCTTCCCCTGCTGCAGCTTAAGACTATATCCTCTTGTCCTGTCACTAGTTGCCATCCTCGGGTGGTTGACGTAATTAACTCCAGAAAAACAGCATTTACATTAGAAACATCAGGACCTGTTTAATGCTTGTAGATTAAATTATCATCTTAATTTTTTTTTAATAGACAAAATGCAGTTTGTAATATGTGGATTTAAAAATGGGACTTTTTTTGGAGGATTCGTTGTTTTGTTTTGGGTTTTTTAATTGTTTTTTTTTTTCCAGTGTCATGGCTTCCTCTTAGACCTCTCAGTTCACTAAAAGCAGTGAGGCTCTGCAATATGTATTATAGAAAAATGGTAATAACTACTTTAGAAATCAAAAATTGCTCTCAAAGCATTGACTTTGTGGTCATATTTCCATAATCTCTGTTTTACTCTTTGCAACAGTAGTTATAATTTTTTGACTCAGACTGCTCATAATTTTTCTGTTAACATAAAATGGTGATATGTTGAACTGAAAAACACTGGATCTACTGATAAATCTGATTTGTATTAAACCCTTAATGCTAATATGTGGAGCAAGTCAGAAGGGTTGCCAGATTATAGTAATGACTCACAATAGCTGTGGAGTCAAAATAGTGTATATGTGTAAGTAGTTTACCATCTGAACTGACTATTAATATTAATTTATCTGATTACTGCATGAGAAGCATACCTAGTTCATTGAGTATGAGAAATTGGAAACATGGTTCAAAGCCTCCACAGTCAAATTGTCCAGGAAGAGACATGATACACCCAATTTATTAATGCTGGGTTTGTTGCATTCTTTAATTATTTAATAGAAAAACTATGACAGTTTAATTATAGTGGCTATCATTAGACTTTAGTGAACCTGTGTATTAGGGATTGTAGTCAATAAGAAATAATTATTTCTTGTCCTATTTTTATCTGTAGAAATTTTTGCATCTGAACAGAAGGATAGTCTTTTAAAAACATAAGGTATTGCCTTAGAGGTTCATATCCTTACCTGTGATGGACTCTACTGTAGCTTGTTATCATTCTCCTGTTAGAATATTGAGTGACTAATCAAATGAAAAATTTGATGGCTACCTATAAGTCCCCATAAAACATTCTAGAATATGGAAATCTATATAACATGAACACGAGCAGCACCGTTGGGAATTGGGGCTGTGAGGCCGAAACAATTTTTTAACCCCACCACAGGCCAGGAAAAGGTGATTTGTGTCCTCTACAGAAGACACTAGTGTTACATTACATCTTACTGAATATGCAGTCTATGAAAGGAAACCTGGAAAATGAGGAAAGCAGAGCTTGGATGCACAAAAAGTCCAATGCCTTACCCTTCACTCCTGAGATGGGTACCAGTCAGGTTTTGGCATGAAGTGAGGATACATTTGCCACACGGACATGTGGCATGAGCTGCTACTAGCAGAGTTAAGGCTGATCAGCTCCATCCACTGTGTTTTAAAAATTTTGATTTGGCTGATGCTTTAAAATGTGTACAATTTTCAACCAGTCAGTGTAGCATTATGAACATTCATGAACAAGGACTTATGAGATTGTATTTACCAGTTAAGATGGAGTTGAGGCATGCCTGTAATTAGTTAAAGGCAGAGATGTTATGTGATTTTTAAATGCTTTTTCCCTTTCTTAAATTGTAATTCAGCAGTCTGTTTGAACAGGCAATCTATGACAGACCAAAAAGAAAAAGAGCAGGATATCTTAAGTGTTTAGACATGGTTTTTGCTACCAGGCTGAGATGTGTGATTCTTCTTTTTATGCTTCTTCATGCCATCCTTTGACAATTCTGTCACTACATTCCCTTCATTCTCTCATTTTCATCCAATTAAATCACTATGCCTTAAGAACAGAGCTACAAGTAAAAAGTCTGCTCTTTGTCCTCTCTTTCCTTGTGCCTTGTCTTGCACCACAGACAAAAGATCCAGTGTGATAAGTCCCTTTTAAATTTTGCTCTTCCACTGCACTGCCCCCACCACCTCGAAGCAAAACCAACAATAAAAAACCACAACACTCTCCCCTGTCCCCCAGTTCTCAGTAAAAGGGAGTGCTATGGAGTAATTATAGAATTTAAAGACAGTTAAGAAATATTTTAGTACAGTCAGAATTATGGTTTGAACTTTATGCCTGTGGAAAATATAGGTGAATGTATCAATAGTAAGATTACCTGTAAAAAATACGTATCAGATTAAGATGACCACAGGCAGAGAACCTCAGCAGTAAGGAACACTTTTCAAAGCACACCAAATCTTAGGTCAAGCTATGTAAATGTGGATTTCAGAGTATAAAAGTAGCTTTAAGACCAGAAGAAAACTCAGAAGTATGTTTTTATATTTTACCATCCAAGAGTGGTTTTTAAAATAAATCTTGAATCAGGATGAAATAAGTTCTTACAAGTGGTCCCCTTTCTTCAGACGGCAACTAGTGGTAAGTTTTGGTATCAGTCCTGTTACTATTTCCATTTGTAGAGCTTGACACAGGACAAAGAGCTCTCTCTGAGTAGGGCATGAATAGCCCTGCAGTTGCAAAGTGGAGTGGGAGAACAGCCTGACAGCTCTGGAAGCATAATATGCTCAACATCTAGAATATTTCACCTTTGTAATGAGGTGGGGATGGTCTTTGTGTTGGATCAGGCGATGAAGTCCTGATGCAGGGCAAAATTCAGGAGAGATGTTTATTCACTGCATTTTTCCTGATCTAAAAGCCAATATACAAAATGCAATCAATAAAAGGGCTGATTAATTATGCCTGACAGGAGCACCATAAGGAAGGCCTGAGTAGAGCACAGTTGTACACAGGACTGATTGCCAGCATTACATCTGAGGACAAATGAGGAAATGGGGACTAATGAGACCTCTACTAATGCCTCCTCCTGCCACCTCCATTGCACTGCCCTGCCTTGGTGGAAATAGAATGTTAATTAGACAACTGAGGAGATGATTGTGATCAAGGATTTTGGAGCATTTTATCAGATATTTACTGCAACGTACAGTACTTTCTCAGCATCATGGAAAATCAAGAGATATAAGAGCATGATGGACAGAGGAAGTAATCGAAAATCAATGTGCTATATCTACATGGACAAATTGTACAGTAAATATAAAATTAAAGAATCCTGATTTTCTAGATAATGGGGTTGACTATGGGTTTTTTTTTTTTCTTTTTTTTTTAATGTTAATATTTTCAAACAGGGTAATTATTGAAGTTCTGTTGAAATCAACGTAATTAAGTTGATTTACACAAGCAAAAAATCAGACCTAAATAGAAAAACAGGAAAAGAAAAACACTTCCTCCCCTCTCCGCTAGCATTAAGTCTTCTTTGAAATGTGAAAGGGTCCTCATGCAAAATGAAAGCAGATTTAGAAAAAGGGAGAATATCTTAAAAAATAGATGGTTCCTTGGATTTGCAATAATTATGTCTCCTGAATGTTACACTGTCTTCGATAAAACACAAGAAAATTTCTACCTCTGCAGAAAAGATGCAGTAACTCAGTAGATTTTAATTTTTAACAGATAGCAAGAAATCTGAAACAAGTGAAACCAAGAGCTCTGCAAAATATATCTCTGATGGCATGATATTCTGTTTTGTGAACTGCACCATTTATCTTTATTTCTTTGTAGGTGATGCTCTCTGTGAATACTTCTGGTTTGGGCCATGATAAGAGCAAAAGCAGATGCAGGCAGTGTTTATGATATAAATAATGATTCTGCTTGACAAAATACTTTTGACATTTTAAGAGGGGTACTGTTGAGCAATTTGCTCTGGTTTGTTGCTCTCCCATGAAAGAGCTAATTTAGTCCAGTTAAAAGCCAGCTTTCTCATTGGCTCTGAGAAAAATCAGTACTTCATATGCAGTCCATATCCACAGCTTCCCTGGGAGCTGGCATTATTAGCCAAATGCTAGTCCACTCATTTTCAGGCATGGAAAAGTGCTGGTGAAATATTTTCTAGCACCTATGTCTCTTCCTGTAGAAACACACTCTAAATCCACTTACAGAGAGTTAATAAGCCACTGATATAAAAATCTGCATGTCAAATACTAACAATAATACTGGTGATTACATTTTTGCTTGCTGTTGGGTTTATCTGCTGTGTTTTTGGAAGTCACTACAGGAAAAAAACAAACAAACAAAACCTATGCCAGCAGATCTATGGAAGGTATGCTGGTATAGGCTGGGATAGAATTAATTTTCTTCTTAGTAGCTGGTACAGTGCTGTATTTTGGATTTAGGGTGAGAATAATGTTGATAATACACTGATGTTTTGATTGTTGCTGAGCAGTATTTACACTAAGTCGAGGAATTTCCAGCATCTCATTCTGTCAGTGTGGAAGAGTACTCAAAGTTGGAAGGGCTCACAACCAAGGCAGCTGACCCAAGCTGGCCAAAGGATATTTCATACCATAAAACATCAGGCTCGGTATATAAACCATGGGTTGGGTGGAAGGAGACTGTTCTCTGCTTGGAGACTGACCGGGCATCGGTCAACAGGTGGTGAGGAATTGGATTCTGCAACACTTGTTTTTCTTAAGTTTTCTCTCTCTCCCTCTCATTGTTGTTATTATTATTATTATTATTATTATTACAATTTTACTTTGTTACAATTATTAAGTTATTCTTATATTAACCCATGAGTTTTACTTCTTTTTTGGAGATTCTCCTCCCCATCCCAGCAGGGGTGGGGGAAGTGAGGGAGCAGCTACATGGTACTTAGTTGCCCGCTGGGCTTTAATCATGACAGAAGGAAATAAAAATAAGTTTGGGTATCAACTATTTCAGCTAAATTGCTAAAGGGAAGCTTGTCAGCTCCATTATGCTTCTCCTGACACCCTCTAGCACCTGAATGTCTTTTTGTGGTGAGGGGTCTGGAACTGGACAAAATACTGCAGGTGTGGCCTCACCAGTGCCCAGTACAGAGGGGCAATCCCTGCCCTGCTCCTGCTGGCCACACTATGGCTGATAGAGGCCAGGATGCCTTTGGCCTTCTTGACCACCTGGGCACACACTGACTTACATTCAGCTGCTGTTGACCACCAACCCCAGGTCCTTTTCCTCTGAGCATCTTTCTGGAAAGTCTTCCCTAAGCCTGTAGTGCTGCATGGAGTCATTGTGTTCCAAGCGCAGGACCTGGGACCTTTACCTGTTGAACCTCATGTGATTGATTGGCCTCAGCTCATTGATCCAGCTTATCCAGATCCCTCTGCTGAGCTTTGTGCTCCTCCAGCAGTGCAACACTTCCTCTCAATCTGCAAAATGACTGAGGGTGATCTCCATCCCCTCATCCAGATCATCAATAAAGATATTAAATAAAAATGGTGCCAAGACTGAATCTTGGGAACACCACTTGTGACTGGCTACCAGCTGGGTGTAATTCCCTTCAACACCACTCCCCAGGACTGCCTGTCCAGCCAGTTTCTTACCCAGGAAAGAGTGCACCTGTCCAGCCGTGGCCCTTCCTTAAAGGGGAAAAATCAAGACAAGGGCCTGGTACCTCTTCTGTATGCAGAAATATGGAAAATATAGCAAAGAGCATTTAGCACAGCACAGTTCAGGTCTGCAAGAGAGATTTTATCTGACAGAAATTATAATTATTTATATAATTATATAAATGTTGTATTCTAAAAATCATTCCCCCAATTATTGTGTTTTATCTTTTATTCTCATCTCTTCCTAAAAGAGACCTTTTCTTTTAACAATTAACTTCTTATTTTGATTTGATTTGGTTTGGTTCTTCAGAAAATAGCAATTTCATCCTCTGTTGATATATCTGTAAGACTTAGTCTACTTTCCATCTTCCATTCTTATACTCTGATTATTGGGATTTATTGCTGCTTTTGCCAATAATCTGCATTTATGCTCTCTGACCATTCAGTCTCACTATCTGCTAAGGTCACAGGGCTTATATAATGAAAAGACTCCTAGCTGAGGTGTTTATTTTGAGACATTTTGCCTCACTGGTGTTGTCAAGATAGCCTAAAACCTATCCATTAAAATGGGGTTTTTACCTCTTTATTAGGGCAGCTTAGTGCCATATCTTTAATACTTTGTGGGTGAAAAAATAAAGTGAGGTGTGATATTTCCATGTTTCCCAGCCATTTCATTTTTGCTACTGGAAAAAATAATATCCTTGTGGGTGTTGGGAAAAATGGCTGTACAAACAAATGAGAAAGAATTTATTTGGATTTTGTTCCCTGTCTTTTTTGCAAATCTCATTTCCCTAGACTGTATTGCATCTCTGGCTGGTATTGGATATTTTATTGTCAGTTATGATGCTAATTTACAAAAATGGAAATTGTTTGATACCTAAGCCATCTTTTTGTAATAAGTATTTGAATAGAGCTTTGTTTCATTTTCTTCAGCCAGAACATTTTCCTTAAAATTAAATTTGACTACATGTTTATTGGGTTTTTTTTTTTCCTTTAAGTATTTTCAACAAATGTGTTATTTAAGCTCTGACATATGTTAAAAATACTTATGTTTCCAATTTATTTACAAAATGTCTGTGGGTTACAAGTGTCTCCCAACACATCTGCTGTTTGGGAAACAGCACACAGAGGATAGATTTGGCCTAATCTGCAATCAGCTCTTGACTGTTGGATGAGTGTCTCAGAAGAGTAAGCTATCTAGGGTGCCTGTGATACAGATTCACGTCACTTATTGTCTAACGGTGCCATCAAATTAAGTAAGTTTCATTTAAGGTTTCAGCTATTAAGATTTCAGTTAAAGGATGCTTGATTTTAATCAAGTGATTGATTGTATACTGTGAAGAAATACCTTCCTTTTATTTGATATACTTTGTTTAGCATGGTAGAGAAAAAAAAATCCAGAATGTTAAAAAAGACTGCATTTGGCAACATGAGTGAACATAATGAAATACACTATAAATCACAAATTTCAGTGGACTACATGGGAGATGGACATTCCAAGTAAAAATGCACAAGGAAAATGATAGGTAAGGCAGAACATCTTTAAGTGAGCTCATTTGCCTTTGCTCTTGAGAATTTTCAGTGCTGTCTTTGCTTCAGCTGAATGGGGCTTTATTATTTTAATTAGCTTAATGTCTTTGGCACAAAACTGCTTTTGGAACAATACAGGAATAGCATGGGGATAAAATATAAGGAAATAGCACCTCAGCATCACTGAATTAGCCCATCTGTAGAAATAATTGCTGATGTTAGGTATGCTTGACAGAAAGCTTGCTGCAGCACTGCTATGCTAGTTATCAGCCTACATCTATATTCAGTGCATCTCTAGCATGATAAATAATTCCTTTTGAAAGAGAAAAGGCTAGGGGTTTTTTTTTATTATTTTTTTAGAAAATCACTTATAAGCAATGGAAATATCAAGAAGGATAATTGCAAGAAAGGTTTAAAATGAGCATAAAACGTCTGTGGCAAGTTGCTTTCATTTTCCTGGTAATGCCTTACTTAAAAATGGAGAATAACTTTATTTTTTGTAATGTATGAAAGAACTTTTTCTCTAATATATTAGGCATATTAGTTCTAATTATTAATCTCATCTGGATAGAGATTCTCTGCTGTGTCTTCCTGAAAACCTCATGTAGAGCCGCTTTGCACTTCAAATAAATCTAGTCTTTCCTATAGTGCAGGAATCAAGGCTTTATCATGTGATGGAGCAGACTCTAAATCAGTGTCCCCTGTGCATTAACTGGAGTAATGCCTCTTCTTTAGCCTATATGCAGACTTACAAAGAAAACATTGTAATTTCTCCTGGAAAAGTGAGCACAGCCCATGGCAAGGCAGAGGTGCAGAAGCTTTGCTGAATTTGAGACTCGTGGCTGGTGCTGGGCTGATGTTGCTCATAGCCGAAAGCTTTCTGCATGGATGCAGATGGAAGTAAATGACTGATGTGATCTCCTATAAGGCTTGTCTTCTTGGTGGGAAGGAGGAAGAAAAGTAGAAGATATACTGCACTGTTAGGAAACAATTTTTAAACACACACTGACCTGCAGTCTTGTGTTTTTCATCCTCAAGCTACTGGATAATTCAATTCCAAGCATTAAGACTTTTCGTTCAGTGGAAGAAAATATATTAAAAACATGTTTTGGTAAATGATTGCTTTCATTAATCCTCCTTTTCACTTTCCAGCATTTAATTGTATTTGTAATCTTTATTTAAAGACCAATAAAGATGAGAGCCTTTATGTATTGAAAAACTCATAAATATGAGGTGAAAATCATTCTAGGAAAAAAAAAGCTATACAGTGAACTATTAAACTTATTTTCAGTAGGATTCAGCCTATGAAACCTTCACATTTATACAAACAACACTGGTGAAAGTGTAAAGAAAAAGCATTTTATACTGTGCCACGTTATGCACCTCATAGGAAACCCTTACAAATATTTGGAAGTTTATTTCAAGATTGTATAATTAACCTTTTTTGTTTTTACTCTTCCTTCATACTTCTTATGTTTCATGAATCATTAAGTTTGTGACAACGGTGGGGAAGGTAGCTACATTGCATTTGAAATCAGAAAAAACTGTTTGATAAAATGTAGACATTGTTCTCAATACAAGTCAATTGTAATGTTGTTATAGCCAAATGTTACTTTTTTCTTTAGTAGAATCATGTATAAAATATGAAAGTATTGCTGTACATAAACATGTGCCATTTTTCAGCCATCATTGAAATCTCAATTATTACATTAGGTATTTCACCCTTCTAATTTTAAGATCCTTAAACACTGTTAACTTTTCATGGTGTGATATTTGCTATGCAAGAACTGGGACACTGTCCCAAAGATCCTCTTTCTTTTTCTATGCTGTTCATTTACATTTCTGGGGGTCTGATTTTAGTTTTTCTTCTGGTTATCTCCACTGATTCATTGAGATCATTATTTCTTCTACATGGAGAGTATAAAAAGATTTAAATATGATAAATAACAATAGAATCAGAGTAAGTTAAAAGTTTTATTTTCATATTTGTACAAATGGTGGTACTATTTTCTTCTTTGTCATTATCATGCTTCCTACACTGTGGAGTTCCTCAGTACTTTCTAAAACTTCACATATTACGTGTGGTTTGATTTCTGATTATGACAACTCCTCCTTCCCTTTTTCTCTTTCATGATAGATTCAACTTGGGCCAACTGGTAGGAGCGTTATCATACTCATGAAAATGCAGCAGCATTACCTCCTTGTGCTAGAATTTATGTGCAAGAATTAAAGGAAACATTTGGAGGGCTATTTAAAATAGATATAAATATATCTGCCTTGATTAAAGACAAGTAATTTAATTTAACAGAAACTGTTAAATAAACAGCGTGTTGTATTAGGTGGCAGAGTTCTGATGCCAATGAGTGAGGTTGCCAGAAGCTTTCAATCATGACTCTCTGTTTTCAGTTGCTGATAGCACTGCCAAATAAAAACCATTGTGGCTCTAATACTCTATGCTGAATATATCCCTCAGACATTTTGTTAAAGTTTTGATTAAAATAAGGTCTTCCTCAAGAAAGCTTAAAAATACAAATCCTATTATCCCCACCATTCTCCCAGCCCATGCCTCCCACCTCTGCCCTCTGCATTGCATCCTTCTGCCATGTAGGAGGGATGAAGGGGAGAAACGAAATGGCTGGACAGGACAGGAGAAAGAGGGACTATGATAAAGAAAAACATCGAGGGGAGGAAAATAGACAGAAATGAAATAAATATTCCCAATGAAGATACAAGTGGTTGAATACCAGCAGGGGAGGAATAGTGGCAGTTATGTTAGGGGGATGAATACAGGCTTGTGTGGGGTAAGAGAGAGACATAAAGGTATGGGCAGGAAAAGGCAGACAGGAGTCAGCAGAGGAAATAGGAGTTTAGGAGCTACAGTGGGAGAGGAACTACACAGGAGGTCAGGCTAAAGGAAAGACTGACAGGGAACTTGGTGCAAAATATTTATAAACCAATTTTTTGTTTCTTAAGATATCAAAATTAATTACATCATTCATGTATATCTATTTTCCCTTATTTATAAAATAGCAGAGAAATTTGAGTATGCCTTTACTTTGAGTATGAAGGGTAGGATCAGCTGGAGACTAACAGTGTTACCAGTGTTGTCACTGGTTTAGCATGAATATCCTTGCTGAGCACAAAAAGGGGTCATCTTCTTTCAGCAGTCCTATATGGTTTAATGTTTTTTGTAAAGCCTTATTATTGCACTGCCTCTGAACTGCGCCAAAAGAACCCTAAGGCTGCAACTAAAGGACCCAGAAATTATGTAACACCTGAAAATTAAGGTTACTTAGGCAACCTGAATTATCGCTCCAGGCACGTATTTATTTTGATCCAGTCTTTCACTCTACTACAACCACCACCACCTCATGCTATTTTCTATCCCTCATCTCCATCCACCCCTGGATCTTTACAGGGCAAAAGGTCTTCTCCTCTGCCCTTGTCACATTCTGTGATGGGACTGGAAACTCAGGTCTGTTTTGTAATGGTGGAGATTAAAGACTTCCAACTGGTTTTCAGTAACTGATTTACACAGTGAGCCTTTTCTTGCTTGCATCTGAAGATCTGTGTGTGAAAATACAATTGTATGCCTACCTTGTTCCTTAATGAGTTTTGATAAATGTCATTGATCAAGCACAGCATTATGCTATATTTTCCGCCTTAGATTTATTTTTTAAAATATTATTTTACTCTATAAGGCAGTAGCAGAGAAAATGAGTGATAAACGATTCTGTATCTGTATTACTGTTCTACTAAGATACTACAAAGGACAATTATATTCAGCTGTATATATGGCATAAGTGGAACACTATCCAGATTATGAGCATTTCACTGACTTCATCAAAGAAATTAAAATTTCCAAAGCACTGGAAGCACATTGAACTAAAATGTTTAGAGCTCTGTTAGAGAACCCAAGCCATCCACAATGGGAGATGGTGGTTGTTGATTATTTAACTGCACCTGCTGGTCCATTTCTCTGGGTAAGAAGAGGAGGAAGAGCCATGTAGTGAAAAGCATAATGTGTGTGCTGCTATGTGAAATGCTCCCCCAGACAGCTGTGTTTCTGCACAGAAATCTTTGTGAAGATCATGCCAAGATCTTGTGCGTGAGGTTACTTTTTGCTGAATCAGCCTCAAGCCCTTTTTCTAGAAGGTATCAACACACAGACACAGGAATATGTCCCTGAGTGCCCCACTGCACTTTGGTGGAAAATTTATTTTGCAAAAATGTCTTCTCCCAGTAAGTTAAACCATTGCAGTCTTAGCAGGGTTTGTCATGCTGTGTGTTCCCACATGTGGCAAGTAATTTATTGAAAATCATTTGCTATATGATGATAAAACCACTGTCATACTATGAAACCCTATGTAGATATCAGTGTCCTTGCCAAAAGTCAAGTAAATCAACATTTTTAGCAAAATCAGCATATATATTACAGTAATCCACATTAAAAAAATTAAGGTTATATGAGTTTATAGTAAAATAATCCTTCTGAGAACTTGCTATATAGTAAAATTGTTGTGGCTCTGACAGTGAAAGAATACAAAAGTGACAACACTTCTTCCTACAAGCATCTTTAAATAGTTGCATTCTGTCTTCTTGATATCAACTTGTGTCATTCCTAGTTTTAATGTGCTTGCAAAAATAGTGTATTTTTCCTACCTCACAAGCACAACTGTCTAAAACTCTGAAAATGAAAGTGACACTGATATTATTTTTGAAGAGGTAAATTAAGATGAACTATAATTATGTGTGAATTTAATACATCTCATATGCCTGAGCATATGCTAAAATAACATGAAGTCATGTTAAATACCTACAAACTGGAGCCAGATCAGAACTAATTCCCATTTATCATACTAGTAACCAAGATTTTTAAACTTTTATGTAAGGACAGAATTTTTGAATAGTAGTCGCTTCCAAATTCTTTCTGTTGCAATGTTTAATTCATTTGAATTTGCTTTTTTATCATGTGAGATGCATATTGGATAAAGAATAAGGATATGGAATGCCTGCAGAAATACCTGGAGAGAGACAAGAGAGTTCATTGAATTCTTGAATAGCTCTGAAATACTATAAATTTATTATTTATATTTTATTTTTAAAAATCTTTGGTATCAATATGATTGCAAGTGCAGGTGAGTTGCAGACGTCTTTCCCCCTTAGAGCTGATCATACAGGACAAGTGCCAGGTGTTGACTCACCTCAGAAAGGGTACTCCAGATCTCTCCACAGTGAAATCTGTACTGATCCTCTCTAAACAGAGGCTGCATTAGAAGTCTTCTTGCAGCCAATTGAGAGTAAGACATTTATTGCTCCATGCAAGCATGAAGCTCAGGTCACACCTGCTCAAAGACAGCTGGCTCCTGGGCATACTGATACATTTAATCTCATTTGGCCCATTATAAAGGCAAATCACAAGACTTAAATACTGAAGGTGTAGAACTAGGGAAAACCCTGAAGCTTATGCTGAGGTTATTAATGCACGATAACTGATCTAAATGATATTTATACTGAAAGGGTCCACAGGCCTTTGGCCCCAAAACCTTCCTATTGCTTGTGAACCTTAACAGATGTGTCCTTCATGTTCACATGAAAGAAACCATCTCCCACTGCAAGAGAAAGAAAAATCTGTTGTTCCAAGTAAGATCCATTTAACAAAATATGAGATAAAGAATTTGGAAAGCTGCTGGTGAGGTGGAAAGTGACTCGTTGAAGGGATAAAGAAATGACATAACGAACAGGAAAATCTAGTCAATGTTACATAAGGTCCCCCCATGTTATTTCTCTGGAAGAAAACTGTGTTCCGAAAGCTTCATGAATTATAGAACTTCATAAATATTCCATAGAATATTTTTGGATGGAAGTATCATGCCATCTTTCATGAAGTGATCTGTAATTCATGAAGGAATTGTGTGACAATGTCATATGCTGTTTTCCTGCAGTTCTTAGACAGACACATAGGTAGAGTATCTGAAAACAACTCACCCACTCAAGCTCAACAACAAATTGTTTGTGCTGCCTTAGGACTCCTTTTCTGCTGTCTATCAGGGCTAAGAAGGAAAATCACAATGGGTCATGTAGGAGAGGAGAAAGAATGAGCCCGGAAAAGGCCAGGAATAATCAGGAGGAACAGAATGATAATTAACTAACATAATTGTTTGTCATCACTTGGACAATTATATGTTTCAAAACTATATTTCTCAAAGTAATTGGATAATTTTTATCCGATAATTTATATTCAATTTGTAAGAACTGTGCATAAAATTAGGAAATTATTTTGGATGAGTGAAAACTGATTGTTTCAAAATAAATATTCAAGAGATACAGCTACCACTCTAGGAAAAATCAGGCATGTAGGATTTTCCTAAAGATTTAGCAACAAAGTTAGTGATTTAAAAAATATATCTCTGATTTATCTAAATTTCTCTCAAAAAATAACATGAAAATTGCTCCATGTAAAGAATGCTTTGTGCTTCTTGGAAGTCCTCACCCATTTTCCAAGGGAGACAGTATGGCAATCACAAACTGGAGTCAGATGTGAAAGGAAAAGCAGAAACTCAAGGCCATAATTCTAACATCCTGTCTTTTACAGAGCTGAGAGTGAATGAAATGTTCATTTTAGCAAGCCAGGAAGAAACATTTAATACTTTCAGCATTGAATTCTTCTAATTCATAGATCCCCACTAGCAGAGATGTCGTGTGCATAAGACAGTCATAAATGGGTAACTAATTTTATTCTTAGCAAATTTCAATACTTTTTTGCTTTCTATAGTTTACATTTCTGCTTAAGAATTGGATAATAAATTTTGATGATATTTTACTGGTTTACTGGTTTTATTTGGCAGGAAAAGTGGTAAAGGGGGTGACAAAGCAGAATTATTTCAGTACAGTAAGTCTGATGTTACAGAACAGTTTGATTTCACTGTGCAAGGCACTTCAGACTTTGAAATTTAATGAGTTCTTCTCCATCTCATGCATTCTGTCCAGTCTTAAATTGCTAACTGCAGAGCACAATTTTCCTTCTCTTGATGATGTGGAAGTAAGCATATATAGTCATCCAGACACTCAGTGATTGTATACTCAACCCAAATTTCCTGAAGCCTACTATGGATTCCTGTAATGGAGCACTGGTGTCTCTGAGCCTTGCCATCTTTCTGAGATGTAGACCAGAGTTTTGGCAAAGGGAACTGTGCCTGAATTATGATGAGTGTCCCAAGATTAGATTTTGATCTGTTCCATGGCCCCAGTTTAAACTATTTTAAGAGGACCCCACATCTTTATGGAAGACCTTTGGATGTTTCTTGTTTACAATGAGCTCTGACTAGACTTCTTCGTGGTGTTAATGCCAAATTTCATCTCACATTTGAACTACGGAATTAACTGCAAAATGTCATAACTACTTGAAATATTTCTCTTTGTAGCAGAGATTTCTCCCAATGGGATTTTCATAAGTAGTCAAAGTCAATTAAATGCTTGGTATAAAAATAACAAAAAATCTTCATTAACAGTGTGAAGGTGTTTGGAACCCACCTTCCACAGCTAGTAGATAATGCCAGTCAGTGGCAGTTTCTTCCTCTGAGCCTCTGGGAGTGAGAAAATTAGCATCACTAAGCTGAACACTTTACCTAGATTTTTGCACATTTTGAGCTTTGTGTCAGCAGTCTGGGTTTTTAGTTTAAAAGACTTAAAAAGTGCTGAAAATTTTTTAAAGAGACCCAAGGATGACCCTTGTTCTGCACTAAGAGTTCCTGGAGTTACATGCTATAGGAGTGATTTCAAATGTCCAGGTCTACAGAGATATTAAGTAGCCTCTCTTCTGTTCCAGCATTTCATTTTTTCAGCACATGAATATGCATGCAGATAGAAGCAGAATTAACTGTGTCATTAAAGAAATTAATTGTGACTACATGCCAAGAAAAGAAAGAAATTCCTTAATGGTTACAGGGAAAAATAGGTCACTTTGTCCAGCAGGTTCAGTTTTCATTTTTGACCTAATTAAAAAGTACTTTACTGAGAACAACTGTTACTTGCAGATTAGCAATCCAGTATCATATGTCTTTCAATTAATTATTTATGAAGCATATTTCTATTCTAGGTCATACAACATAGGATAAATCTCAGCTTCAGTGATGTGTTAATGATCAATGCCAGAAAAAATATTGATTCATTACTTTCATTTAATGACTTGGAAATGTTTAATACTCCTAAAGTATTAGGAATGCTCCAACGTCCCTCCATACTCAAATTTCTAATATGTTTTAAAGAAAAGAAGCTCAAAATCAGGGATCAATATTTTCATAAGCTTTAATAAGAAGCTGAGCAATTTATCAAGGTCAAGTATGACTGATTATATTATACAATGGAAAATGTTCTTTTTAGTTTTATATTTACTTAATAAGAAACTACTTACACTGTATGTGTTATAGAAAAAAACATTATAGGATCAATACTTGCAGGTATACAGTGGTGCCATTATACAGATACTTTTGCATTTGCTAAATGTCTTGAGGGAATACCTTCTAACTGGATAACTGGAAAATGCTGACATTAGAAATAAAATAATTTGAAATTTACAGTAACTTTATTTTTACTCCTACTGCACATAAGTTTAGTGAGAGTGCTTAGTTGCTAACATGTTAATATTATTTTTCTCATATACCCTTAGATATGTATTTTCTCCTCGTAAAAATGTTCTGTAATAATTTATATTATGTTGTCATAAAGCACCAATATCTAATAGAGTTGTCCAGAAATCAGAATAAGTTTTGTATGCAATTAAATCAGTATCAATATCTCTGTTTTCATAGCTTAAGTAGCAAAACCCCTCAGAATGCACAATTTCTTTCTCATAATTATATTTGTTTGGTGAAATTTTCTTTTTCACTGGTTTGCATTCTTTTAGTAAATAAGATAAAGTGTTTTTCATTTACACTAATTCACTTGAAACTGAAGGACAAATAGAGCAAAAAATACAGGAAAATTTGGGGACTATTATTATGCATACATTTTAAGACAAACAATTGCAGCAAGCAAACAATCAAAACCCCCAAACAAACCATGGTGGGAGAAAATGGAACCAATTTGCACCCATTTGGTCTCTATTTCTAGAGACCAAGCAAAGAGCTCAGCAAATCACTCATTTCAAACTGCTTTTCAGAGCTTGGCTTAAGCTGCTCAGGGCTGTTCCAGGTTGTGGCTTGGAAACAACAGAGGGTGGAGCTGGCAGAGCCTCCCTGGAAGCTGCAGCGCTGCCCAGCCCTGCCCAGCTGAGAGAAAACCTTACCAGCAGCTCCCCTGTTTTTCCTGTGACAGAAGCACCTGGAAGAGGGGAAGGTCAACACTTTTTTACAGAACTAAGGTGTGTTGAAGGCCATAGGTAGGAGCCCTGAGTGGCATCTCAGTTTGGCTCCTCACACATCCTGGGGACAGATCCTGCAGGTGGTGTGCAGTGAAAATGCAGGACCCACTGGAAATAATTTTGTCTCCAAAGAAAAGGTTGACTTAAGCATTATACTATAACTTACAGTAGTGGCAAATAGCTGTTTTCAGGGGCAGTGTCTCCTGGTTTTCTCTAATATGAGCTATATAATTAATATGTAAAAGAATTATGTTCTGAACATTAAGACTAGAACTGCAAGACTTAATATATTAGATTACAAAGCTAATCAAGATGAAATTTATGACCTGGTGACCATTTCATCACTGACTTATAAAGCACTTTCTATTTTAGCTGCAGTGTATAGACCAAAATTCCACAGAGTATTTGTGGTGGATTGATTTACCAAAATATCTTAAGTGATCAACTTTCTGAAACAAAGAGAAAACTTACTAGGTTTGTTATTAATTAAAAGTACAAGCTCAGTTATGAAATCATGATTCACTCTGTGAGTAAGCAAACTCTTTAGTTTTGCTCTTTTAACATTATTTTAGTCATGATACTTAGATTCCTGTGCAATTATAAGTCACATTTTGTCAATAACAGATAGATTCAGGTCATTAAGTTTTAATTAATAGCACAGACTTATTTGCTATGGTTGAATACCATCAAAGTGACTTCTTATATCTACTGAACATGTATCAGACTCTCTAGTTATTACTTTTGTGTCAAGAAATTTAGTACATTTAGGCAATATAACTTCACCATTAAGACATCTTTACAATACTCTTTTAAAAATATGAGTTGTAACCAATTAAAAAGTATTTGTTTATTGATAATTTTCGTAGAAGCATTGATGATACATAACAATGCAATTTCAAAATAGCACAGCAATGAAGACCATTTACTTCAAGAGAATCTAATCAATGAACATAAGTATGCAATAAAGTATCAAAGTAAGAATGCTTATCTGAAAGACAACATATAGGTCCTGTGAATTTGTTTAGAGTTACACTAAATTATACTATATTTGCAGAGGTATGAATCTGTGAGAAAATTTTATTCCAAATCTACAGAAACTTTTTATACTCTGCAAGAGTTTTATGCACAATACTGTATTCAGGTACTGGAGTTTGAACACACTTTACTGATCAATAGGATGGGTTTTGTGCTTAATTTTCAAGAGCAGTCTAGTAGCATTTTTAGAAGTTAGACACATGAATGAATATGTCCAGAATTCAGCTGAAAAATTACACAAATGCAGCCTATACTTTTATGTTAGTGCAGGTTGCCAATCTTTGTGACTTAACATTTCTATGCATGAGATTAAAATGTTAATTAAGAAGAAATCTGTGTTACTTCTATCATGTTACTCTATTCTTCTACATCGTGTTGCTAGTGGGTGTAGTATAAAATGTTTGCTCTCATTCAGAACACTAGTGGAAGCTGCTTACTGCCCCGTGTAGAGAGGTAATATTATAATTTTACAGATAGCTAAAAACCCAGTAAAAGTCACCTTTATTTTGTCACTCTTTCCCTTCTCTAATGTAATCTTGTGCTGAGAATTAAGTATTCTGTTAAATTTACTGGAAATCTGTTTATAAGGAAACAAGGCTTTATAAAATACCTGACTTAGTTTGGTAGCACTTAATATTTTTTAGCTTTATGTTGGATAAGTTCAGTATTTCTATAAACTGATTTATTTAATTGTTCAGTTCTGGAGTTTAAGGTAGAGAAAGGAAAAAAGTGATCATGGAAATTAATATGTTTTTGTTGAAATAATGTATTAAAATTCAGACCCAGAGAGGAGTGTACTTGTCCTTTTATAATTATCTTCCCAGCAACACAGCACACTATAGCCTCCATTATAATCTGAGCTCCCACTAGGGTTATGGTTGAAAAATATTGGATTCAAGGAATAGGATTTCAAAACCTGAAGCTATTTGAGATTCCTTGGGTATTGAAATGTACTCCGCTGGGAAAATAAAAATGTCTTTTCTGGAAATGAGTTTCTTTCTCTTTAATTGACACTGTAAAATATGAAAGGAATAATACCTGAAATAACTTTCTAAAGTTTAGGATACTTAAGATTCTATTCTTGTATTTTAGAAACAGCAGTCATGTCATATTTTATTATTGGTTGTTTATGGTACCAATTCTTCAGGCTCCAGGCTCTGCTGCCATAACTTTCAGAAATATTTTGCTAAGAGACTTAGCATAAGATACAAGGCATTTATACCCAAGAATGAGTCATAGCTTCGGCTTATCCTTGGAGGAAATGAATGGTAGTAAAAGAAAGGAAAGGACATGAAATGGAACCTGATGGCTATTGTTTTCTAAATCCCTAAGTTTGGGTCTAAGTATGAAATGTGAGAACAGCTCAGGGCCCCTGTGGGGCTTGGCTCTGTACAGGCACCCTCTGGTGCATGCCTGTGTTGAAGGAAAGGTGCACATTGGGCTGAGTGCACTGAGCCATTGCACCGCCTGGCAGCTCTGGGAGCAGAACATTTGCCATTCAGCCGAGTGCTGAGGGTGCACTGCTTACCAAGCAGACATGGACTGAAGGGATTGAGGTGAGGTCTGTTGCCCAAAACTGTAATGTGCTGAGAAAATGTTCCCTAGGCAGTGTTTGGGAAGAGTTAAACAGGGCTGAATACAGCCAAAGAGGTCATTAAGAGCTGCAGACTCTGGACAGGATAGGATGTTGGTGATGGAGAGCTGCAGGTCCCACAGCTTCCCCTGGTTAGGTGTCCCAAAGAAAGGTATGAGAAAAATCATCCAAGAGAAATGTTCCCTGTTTCTTGGGGCTTTCCACTGGGACAGAAGCCAAGATAGAAAAATATGTCTTATGATTAATTTCTCTCCTAGGCCTCATACAGAATTTTTGGTAGGCACTTTCTGAATTCAGGAACTGCAGCTGAGAAAAAGTAAAGCTATTGCATTTTATTAACTAGCTTTTGACAAAAATTAATGCACTATAATTACAGAATAGAATAGAATAAAATAGAATTAAATGAAATAGCATAGCATAATTCAAGGAAGGACATCAAAGACCTTCTGATCCAAATTTTCATAGGAATGGTGGCCTAGATATTGGCCCAGTACTGGCAGGGGATTCATACTTACCTCATTCTTTCTAAGGACACTGGCCATATGTGCTTGGGAAAAATAATTATTATATCCATATGGTTATTGCTGGGTTTTTTTATTGTTGAGGAATTTCATTCCTTTGTCTTTTAAAATACACAATTTGCTTTTGATGGAGTTTCTAGGAGCCAGGGCAGCTGTGATTTTTGGCTGCATGTATGTGGGGTATGTGAAAGTTGTAGGCATTTATGGTGGTTTTCATGTTGAAACCAGATCTGATTACAGTTGTTGTATAACTGAGAAGCTGCACTCAAGATTTGATGACTGCTCTGAGTACAGACCCTATATTCAGTCACACTCATATTTAGATTGCAGGTATTCAAGGGCTTACTTTTTGAAAGGACTTAGACAAAATTGAGATGAAATAGCTAAATTCTTAAACTATCTGATTATATTACATTTGTAACTCCCACTTTTGTCCAATCCATGTTAGTTGCCCCTTATGTCCTAGTGTGTATCTGTGGGTGCTTGGATAACTGTAATCTGACTGTACATCTGCCTTGTTTTTCTTTAGTGTTTTTACCTCAGTTTAAGAAATTGTTCTGATGTGGGGGGTTAAGAAATTTTGAAGAGCTGGGCTGTACGTTAGGAGAGCTGTTTTCAAAACCCTACCACAGCTGGAGGTTCAGTTTCATTTTGAATTGTGAAATTCTAGTTTTCTTAATAATCATGCTAGGCATTTGTTGTCAATATTCTCTTGTGGCAGTGTCCCACAGGTGCATTATGTTACCCTGGCATTCTGTGACTTAAAAGTATGTGTGCTGCAAAACCTTCTCCCTAACCATAGGAGACTCAGGCCTGCAGATACTACTCTGCATATGCAAAAAAAAAAAAGAAAAATGCCTGCTGATCTTTCAAGTAATATGATAATATGTTCCAGATACAGAAGGTAAGATTAAGACTTAGAAAGAAATTCAACAGTATCTTAAATTAATAGAAATAAAATCTACAGACTTTAATGCATAACAACATTCTTCACTGGTAATACAGCAGTGATAATGAACTGCAATAACAAACATATAATTTTTTCCCCCTACTGAAAAACCTTTACAAGAAAGGTTACAATCTCACTCTGCCTCTTATTTGCTTTTGCTTTTGTAGCATGTCATGTAGTATGTATAAACTCTATTTAGAGAGATAATTTGCCACAAAATTTTTCACAATGTAAAAGGTTACTTATTCACACAAAGTCAAGCATTAAGGCAGAAAATGCCTGTTTGAATGAGATTTTTTTCTTTCCTTTATAATGTCATATTCTCTGCAATACAGGAGGAAGTAAATGGTGTTAGAGGCAGTAAAACTAATTTCTTATTATTGCTGTAATACTGACCTTGGCATTTTCTAAAACAGCCCCCCATTTAAAATAAAAGAGGAAAAAGAAGAAAGTGAATATACTGTTCAAATTAGGAAACAAATACTTAAAATATACTTAGGGACTAGTAAAGAGGACTCTAATTTCCCGTGTTTTTCTGCCCTCTGAATGGAATTTTGAAGTATAGCACCATACACAGCCACTAGGAATTTCAGACCTGTAGAACTCTGCCTTGTTTCAGGCAGTAGAAATAAATGTTGGCGATATTACAGCAAATATGTTAAAAACACAAACTCTCCTATTAAGCACACAAATCATTATGAGCCATATCAATATGTAAGGAAAGAAGAAAAATAGAAAATATTTTTTAAAAAGAAACAAACAAAAAAACTCCACCCTAAATACAATATTGCACAGCAAAATATGCCCGAAACTCACTCATCTTCCAAGGAAGTTCACTGTGTTTTCCTACTACTTGTATCTCTTCAAAAGGATTGGATGTATTCTCATGTGGTCAGTTGTGCTTATGTCATGGGTTTATCTCAAATGACTCAGAGGACTTAAGCCAAAAAGAAACAAAACAGACTGTGTAAGAATGAGATGGGTATAGTATCCCCCTCTGTCCCCAGGTATAATTGCAGAGGTGAAAACACCAAATGGAAACAAATGTGTAAGTCTGATGGACATCAGAAGGTTAGTGCTTTTTTTATAATTACATTTTCAGGCTGAGGACAAGAACTTTATTTCACTACTGGTCTAGCTGAGAAAATTATTAGCAACTATATATTTCATATGTTTTATGTCAACCTTCAGCACTTCACCAGCTATTAGAGAAACCTTTCAGGAAAGGAAGCTGCAGGAAAACAGCACATGGAGAGCAATTCAAGGAGTAGAAATTTAGCCTAAATAAAGGCGTATTTCACTGCATAGATTAAAATATTCAAGTCATAATATCTGCATATGGGATTTAATGTATTTCCCTGAACACAGGCATCATGCTGCTAGCAGGTTTGGAGATAAGAGGGAGCTGTGCCTTTCTGAAACTGGGCTGGTATACCAGAGGGATGCTCTGGGATGTTTGTGATGGTACTATATACCTAATCTTCTAGAAGCTGTCAACATAAAAAGCATTTGTCTAAGCCATCATTATACCCAATGGTGGTGAGTCACTGACAGCATGTATGTCTGCTGTATGTTGCTGTGAGTACATGTGTAAGCTTTGATGTCTGTGTTTAAAAGGTACTTAAACACAGGACAAAACAAGAAGCTATATGTAGGCACCTAATTTAAGTGTCTTCATTCTTGATCTGAATCCTACCCTTTATCTATGGAGATTTATATAAAGTACTGCCTGTATAAGAATATGAAATTCAATATTTCAATGACACTGATAAAAAAGAACATAATATAGTACTGAATTAAGAAATCTCCATATCTAAAAGAGATATCTATCAACTTAATAGAGGCTTAGTGACTTGATTTTATTGTTTTAATTGAACATAAAACAGATAACGTTTGTGGACTTCCTTTGGATTAAAAAATCAAAGAGCAAATAATTATTCAAGTTCAACATAACATTTCAAATACAAGCGTGAGTTCAAATTTAATGTTAAGTGACCTCTGATTTTTATGTGAGGAAAACATGGGTGCAACAGTTCTGATTTACAATTATAGATTTTTATGAATGATCAATTTAAACAAAAGCTCCTTTCATGTTTAAAAAAATTGGGTGAATGTTATGATGCTTATAAAAATTTTGTCAGGAAACATCTGGTATTTAGGAAATTTACAAGAGACCCCAAACAACTTATTGGGAAGTTTAATTTCACATGAAATACAGAAGAATTAAGTGAATGTTCCAGAGCTGCTCATTCCAGACTCTCATTTTCCATTCCAGATACCTTGCAAACAGTCACAGTTCTGGGGTGTCTCACCCAGATCAGTGTTTCAACCCTCAGGTTAAAGGTTGAAATGACTGAGTCTTACTTAGGTCTCAACTATGCCACGTATTTTTGCTCTAGTCAGTATGAAGGATAAAGCAGGATCCAGCATGAATACACCTGTACAAGAAAAAAAAAGCAACAGAATTGCACCAAAAACTTTTACATTCTTTTATGAAAGGCAAAATAAAATTGATAAAAATTGCAGTAAATAAGAGCAATTTGCCATTGTAACATAATTTTGCTTTAATAAAATATTTTCATTGTGGATACACTTTTCCTTTCTCTCTATGGAAGCTGTTATACTTCATGAAACGGCTTTAATTTTCACTGGATGAAAGAGAGAGGGGCTGACATTAGCCACAAGGAGCTTTGAGTATCACAAATCAAAACTTATGCTTGTGGCTACCACAAAATGCTGAGGTGAAAACAGACAAGTTTGGTTTTCCCACTCTGCAACAGTAGTGTGCCTGTTCTGAGGTGCTTCCTTGGCCCATCCTATTTTCCAGATCCCAGGCTTTGGTGCTGAAAAATGAGAACTGAAAGCAGCGTTTCACTGAATGGGAGCGGATGTTCAAAATGACAAAGTGGCAAAAAATTTCTGGACTCTTCCTGTTTCCACTGCTGAGGCAAACCTCTAAATCATACCCAAAGGGCAGTATTTGCAGCAACAGAGCTGCTTTGTTCCTCTGACTGAATCATTGCTCATTAGCTTTATCTTTAGTAACAATTATCATTTCTCATGCTGTGCAGGCCCAGTGATTCTTAGGTAATGTGGCTTCAGACTGGGTACAGGACTTAATGCACACACCCTGTGGTACCGTTTATTAAGTACAAGAGGATGAACCTCAAGGGCAACTCATAGAGACCTGAGCAAGTCTCTTTTACAGATTCTTTTTTAATATTATCAATTCAGTGGATCATTTTGCATATTGAGTCATACATTTCTGAAAGATTATTTCATTCAAAAAATAAGAATTAGGTAATATATGAGATTTTGGGGCCCACTTACGCAATATACAGCAGTCATATTGTCTCATGTCAGTTATAAAATTCATAAATTTGCAGGACAATATGGACATGGAATAACAGAGTGAGGCATTTTCACCTGTGGATGTACCAGGGCTATCAACTGTTACATAACTGCTTTTGTTTTGAATACATTACTCCTTGTTACTGCTATAAAAATGACCAAGGTATTCCACTTGATAATTCATTCTGATTAGGTATTTTGCTTTGAAATAACTTTTATTATTGAATTTAACAGGCTGTGTTTATTACTGCCATTAACAACCAATCCCATTCTTTCCCTCTCTTGTTCATAATTTTTTTTTTAAAACCCGCACCAGAGAAAAAGACTTTAAACCCCATATAAATTTTAAAAAGTTTAAATTTAGACATATAAAATAGAAAGTTCAAGAAAATATTTGTAAAAAAGATAAGCAATCACTTTTTTATAAATTCCCTGACTAGAATAGTGACACCTTGTTAGTCAACATTTATAGATTTCTGCAGTAACTTTTCTTTCCAATATGTTGCAGCTGGTCAGGTGGCACCAGTTTCCTGCCTAACATTGTTAGCATTGATTGTCATAGGTCCCAAAATATACTAATTTACATGGCAGAATACATGCTGATACTGAACCTGTGATAGTTTACATTTATTGTATTTTAGTGTTGAATTTTTATGTTGTCTGGAAAAGGAATAGCAGAAACCTGTGTGACAAAATATGACATGTCGAGGATGAAAAAGTAATTCTGGATGTATGAATTTTTTCTATTCTGGGAAATATGTGAACTTGTGATAGAGAATATATTCAACCCAATTCAAAATAAAGGATGGATTGATACAAAGATTAATGAGAAGGGTATAAATTTGATTGTTGGCTTTTTATTCAACACAGAGTTGGTCCTGAATGTAATTACATGGATAAAGGAAATCTGTCTTTTTGAACAAGTGATGGATTTTAAATTTTTTTTAACGACCCTGATTGGCATTTTTTTGAAATTTCATTCCTGAAATAGAAGTTCACTTCTACAAACCAAGAGAGCTGTATTTTACCATGGAGAGTTACCACCAGGTTATTTGAAGCTCTAGGAATTGTTTGTAATTCTGTCATGAAATGAAAACAGTTCTGAAACTATCACCTTAGAAAGGTTTAGACACTAACTTATTAATAACCATCTTCAAGAACTGGTCAAAGTGGACAAGAAGGTTGCATTAGAGCAGGAGAAATCCCCAAGGAAAATTTTAGCCAACTCTGGCTTTTTACTCCTAGATTCTCCTCAGGATAGTAACAGAATTGTGTGAATTGCAGGCAGCCCGCTGGCCCTCAGGAACAGCAGAGCACAGCAGAAGAGTTTGTTCTGCTCCTCATCTTGACATTGCCTTTAGTATGACAGCCAGGCAAAATACATTAACCATTGTTTTAATATAGAAATGAGTAAAGAGAATTATGCTTAGATATGGACAGGAGTCCTAACTGGGATACTCAGGTAGCATGAGACTTGTGCTCATAAAAGTCAAAGGTCATAATATTCCCCTGCCTCAGTTTCTCTATTTTTTGCAGTGAAAGACAGGACCTTTATTTATTCCTCCTCAAAGCTGTTACAGTGGTGACTTGACTAGTAATCACACATGACTATGAACAGCTAAAGGATTATGTAAACATGAACTTTTTTTCTTGTTATTTAGCTGTCTAATACATTGTTCTCTCATCCTCCCTGGCATTAAGTATCAAATGCTGTTTGTACAATAAATGTATTATGGTCTTAATCTGTGCTATTATAATTTTAGATGCCACAATAGTGTGCCTTACTGGCTTGATAAATATACCTGGGTAGCTAAATTCAAATTCTTTGTCTAATTCAAATGAAGAGGTGCATAGCTTCCCTTAAGTTTTCTGGTTGTTTATCAGCACAGAGCTTTCATGGGGTTAACTCGTAGAGGAAAACTTTTCTTAACACTGACTTGGGAACAGCATTAGCTCCTGAGTAAGATAATTTTCTCCATTAAACCCCTAGACCTCCCTTTATGCTCAAGATTAAACAGAATCTCCTTTCTACTGGGGCTTGTAATGCCTTTTTTTCTAGAGGTAGATGAAACTCAAACATGATAAATACCAAGGGCAAAACAATGCAATGCCAGCTTATTTGTATGTTTATAGCCTCATACAAATGGATAGGTCTGCTCAGTTTTTAATTACTTCTGTTACTAAACCTCTTTATAGAAGAAATAACAGTTTTTGAAGAAAGAAACCAACTTTTAGCATTTCATANAAAAAAAACCTTCATAAAAATAACCGAACCTGACCTTTCTCATCTTGCCTAGAGGTTACTTCAAAGAAAAAAGTCAGTGGGCAAAACTTGGGAATCTCAGATGTCTCCCAATTTTATTCCTAACTCAAGACTTAAGATACCTAGAGAGGTTTCTGGATTCTGCTGACCATTTTCTGTGCAAGCAAAGAGCGGGGGAAAAATGTGAAAAGCATCACAATAAATCTTCAAGACTTTTTCAGCTTTAATTTTTAGGTTTCTTTTCTTTGCCAGAGGACAGGTCTTTAAGTTTGCCTCCTCCCTGTGAAAGGTAAAAACTGCAGCCAGGGAAGCCCAAAAAGGGCTTGGGATGTCATGCTCTTGTGCTATGCTAGCTGAAATTCCTCCTCTGATTCAGAAAACACCTTCAGTTATCTTCACACCTTGCAAATAACTATTGAAAGGAAGGGAGGTCATGAGGGTGGTGACCAGAAACAATAATCTCACTAACAAGGCATGCAGAAAGAGACAGACCTTCACACCAATATCAAGACTGTTATTAAATGTATGGTACTGCATTAAGGAGTATCTCCAATTAAACCTATAGACCATATTCCAGGCAAACTTTCATACAGTCTCTATGCACATATTAGTCAGCAGAAATCATGAGTTTCAGATCATTCACAGCATCAGATTAGTTTAGGATTTCATATTTAAAGTAGAAGAGTAGTTATATAGATTCTTTGTAAATTCATTAGAATTTCATTCTTACTCTCTGTAAAAAAAGTGTCTATCCAGACCAAAAATGTTCAATTTTATTTCTGCACATATTTGTAGGACACAAGTTGGGGTATTTTGGTATGCAAGTTTATACTATTGCTACTTAAATTGTGTACTGTTGAAATGCAGATAATANNCTGTTGAAATGCAGATAATAACTAATCAGCAGCTAATATTTGTTAGGAAGTACTATTCCTCCTTTCTTTGACCTAAATGAATTCTCTCAGTGAATGCTCCAATTTAAGGAGCTTTTAACTGAGAAAAATCCATTAGAGCAGACTGTACTTAAGTATACTTTTGGCAGCTAAGATTGTACACATGATGGTTAGGAGAGTCTGCAACACAGATCCTCACAGATTTATCCACAAAACTGCTGAAACAATGGAAATTCTGTCATTATGTAGCAATTTGGGCTGTGCTCCAAATGAGAGAATTCCTTTCAAAGTGTGCATACTGCAACTGTATTAAGTTGAATATAGTTTTAAGTAATTTAGGTGTTTGCTTAAAGTTGCTTGCTCAAAGTTAGCAGTGTCACATGAAAAGTGAGAGAAGATTAGTGAGAGAAGAAGGGGACTAGGACTTCCAAGGTAAAATGAACAGCACAGTGGTAAGTGCAGGAAAGGAAACTGCTGTGCTAGGGAGTGGCCCACAGGGAGTTCTCCAGAATCAGCTTTAATTAATGTTCCAGTCCACAACTCTAGTACAAAAGCTGAGATCTGATAGAGATTACTAATAACATAATGCTATCCTTTATCACTTTAACTCAAAGGAATACATCATGAATGAAATGAATGACATAGAAGACTGGAGTAATAGAAATGGTCTAAAGTATCACAGTGTAAAAAGGCAAGGCCAGGAATATATGGTTACTTCATGTAACCTCTAATCATAAAGCAGGTAACAGATTACTGAGCAAGAGAGGCACCTTGGGTCAATCCCAGAAACAAGATCAGACAAGAATATTTTGCAGCTATGGAAAAGATGAGTATATAACCAGAATTTATCAGATATGTTTTCAACAGAGAGCGGGTATAACTACACAGACCAGCAAAGCCTCCTCTTAAAGACAATAGCTTTGCTTAAGAAGTGTGATTTCAAATGGGAATAAGGGCAGAGAAGGGCTGCAAAACTGATGATAGGCAGACAGAATCTGTGATACCTGGTGAGTGTGAAAGGCATTGTTTCATTTCGCCAACCAAACCAGAGGCTCTGAAGGGAGAGAAATGCTCTGTATAGTTAGAAGACTGCATGTAGACTCTAAGGAAGGAAAAAAAAAAGAAATAAAAGCATATATGCGGTCTGGGAAGTACAACAAATATATTTAAAATAGCATAGAATAATTTCTGATGGGAATTTGAAAGCATTGAGGTTGGAATGAGATGGAAGAAAAAACCAAACCTAACTGCTCCCACAGTGCTACAGCTGACAGCTGCAAGGAATGGCACTTGTTTTCTCTTGTAACCAGCAGGAAGCTGGGTGTACTTTGGGAGGCAGACATTTTCATCTCAATGTGAGAACAAGTAGGTGAGGATTTGAACAACAGGTGACAAAATGAATTATAATATGTATCACTTGGGTTAGTTTCTTGTATGTTTTAATGTGGATTGAGAAGAAATTTCTGTAGAGATCAGTCAGATTAAGACTAAAACTTCCTATTTGCTTTCCTCCTAGTATCAAACATGGGATATTTTCATTAACTTTTGCAAGCTGGAAATGCTGCACTGTAGCAAAAGTGAAAGATGGTCACAGGCCTATTAGCCAAATATGGCAAGACGATCCTGGCATGCCCAGACTAATATCTGGAAATGTCTGGATATGTCTGGAAAGTTAAGGCAGTGTCTACAAAAGAAAATAGTCTATTAAGGCTTCAGTGACTACTACAGTAAAATAAGTTACTAAAGTTGTTCTTTCCTACATATTTTTAGCTGGCAAATTTACTTCTCAGTTACAGTTTACTTCTTCAGACATAAAAGTTAATGTCAAAAAATGCCATTTGAAATTTTTGAGAGTCCATTATAACTGCCTTTTAAGTTTCCTTGATTAGCACAGAAAATATGGAACAGCTATTAAACTGCTGTTCCCCTAATAAACATTAATTATAAGACAGCAGGTGATTAATCACTGATAATGAGCTATAGATGACTTTTAATGGTCAGCTAATAGTGTCATGGGCCTTTAATGCTGAAAATAATTAAAATTAATATCAGATTGTATGGTGAATACACATGCTCAAATGTGCTTACAGTTCAAAATGCAGGCTAATAG
>VZTR01001528.1:4285-16941 GCA_013400775.1 Chaetops frenatus | reverse complement strand
GCCTTTAACAGTCAGGATAAAAAGGTCTTTTCTCACAACAACAACCTCTAGAGATTTCTCTGTCACAGAAATAAAATCAAGTAAATGTCAACATTCTTAGTAGCAAACACTGTACATCACTGGTGAAACTGGGTATATAATTGACTGTGGAGGGTGGTATCTGTCTCAAAAATTTAAACACTGAACTTCAGCTCACACAGTGTTTTGTTTTGACAAACCCAAAATTATTTGTCTTTAATTTTCTCTTCTGAAATAGTATTGAGTGTCTATCTTGAATAAAATTTCAGAAAATGTTGAGAAGAAAAACAGTTTCTAACTAAAAAAAATTGAATTTTTTTAACTTAAAAACTTATTATTAAATTTATAGGTTTCCTGAGAGACTGTGTTCCTTAATTAATTGTTTGGCATACTTGATGCAGATTCATGTTATTTGGGCTTATTGAATCTACTTTATAAAGCAAAGGGCTTGGTGTATTTTTTTTTCCTCAGGATTCAATGAAGTATTTGATGTTAATATAAGTAAGAAGTTTTACTGCTACATAACTTTTTACACAGAATTCATTATAGATTCAAAGAATCATAGAATGGTTTGGGTTGGAAGAGAACCTTGAAGATCACTCAGTTCCAACCTCACTGCTATGGGCAGGGGCCCCTCCCAGTAGACCAGGTTGCTCAGAGCCCCATCCAGTCTGGTCTTGAATTCATGCCTTCCAGTGGCCTCCAACAGTTTTACCGGGTATTCAATGTACTTCTTACAATTTCTTTTTGAAAGATGATCTGAAAAACACAGCACATTTGCAGGGATTTGTCCAAGCCTAACACATGTTTTTTAACCCTTTTCCCAATATAGACTGAAGAGTCCAGTACTCAAGAATATGTCTTTATTATCTGAGAAACTGCTCTGCTATGATACCCACAGCTGTTTAATATGAGAACAGAACAACAGTGCTCAAGGCTCCTATTGTATCTTGTAGGCAAGAGAGATGATAAGATTCTTTTGGCAATCAATCTCACATTTAAACTCAAAGGACACTAAACCAAGACAGAACTTTAATAGAAGTCAGTGGAGATGAAAAGCGTGGGAAAATAGAAGAAAAAAAAATTTCTGAAAATTTTTACAAAGAATAATTTGTCACGAGTGAAACTTTGAAATAAGAAATATTTTAACTGTTGCCATAAAATCTATATATCACATTTATTCTCAACAACTCTACCACCCTGTGTTTAACTTACACAGATATATGGTATCTTTTTTTTTCCTAATACAACATGCAAGCTCATCTATATGCTATTTAGTAATACTGGAATGCTACTAAAATATTGATTCCTATTCTTATCACTCTTAAAAAAAATAACAAACTTGGAAGAAAGCATGTTTGAATCAAGTGTTTGAAAGAGGCTCTGCCTTTTAATTACCACTCACCATTATTTTGCCTAATATTCTGAAATCAATCAGAATATAATATCAATAGAATTCATGATTTTAAAACTTCTTCAGTTGATTAATGACACTTTTTTTGATGAGTCTGAGTTCTCCTGAACTATTTTTGCTCCTGAAACCAGTAAGGATCCATATTTAATCCAATTAAATTTAATGTGCTTGCATGAAAAAAAATCAACATATTTTAATAGTATTCCTATTAAAATATATAATCAGGATAGATAACTCCTGTATACGGGTAATTTTAATATTTAACAAGTATAGGGGTTATTTTATTATTTGAAATCATATTTCATATGACAAATTTATTAAACTGAATTCAGCAGCTTTTAGAATAAAAATGTTTGGCCATTTTCATTTCCCTACAGCAACAAAAATGAAGTCAAGGTTCTTCCAGTGAGTACCTCTAGTGGCTTGATTTCTTCATCTACTCCTTTAAAATGGACAGGCATAATAATTTCATAAATATTGAACTTAAATTTAAATAAACATAATTGAATATGGTAAATGGAACAAAAACAATTCAGTAAATACTACCATTACACTTTTTTTACCTGCTTCCTTTAATTTCAAAATAATCATTATCCTATAACTAGCAGATGAGAAAGATATTCTTAAAATTATATCTTTGAAGAAACTGAAAATAAAGCACCTCCTGAAGAAAAACAAAATATGTGTTGATTTTTCAACGCAGTAATCTGCTAAAAAAATGTGTTGATAAAACACAGAGAACACAGAAACATGATGGCATTGAAGTCTGACAAAGAAAAAGAAATAATGTGGAAACTTAAGAATAGCTACTAATAGAATCACAAAATTGAAAAAGTGCAAGATTTGTTTGCTAGAATTTATGTGACTTGCATAGCCAGGTCTTGCAGTAATTTGAGAGCATACAATATCATAGTCAATGCAGGGTCTTTATAATCCTCTTGTAAACCCTAGCTATAGACCAAAAGAGTAAAAATTACTTGTGGTTATCATGTGTTCTCCCAAGTATACTGTGCCTGCAAAGCAGCATTTACTGTCAACTCCAAGAGATTTCACAACAGAGTACAAGGCTGCATATTGTCATGAGGCTGTCCAAAAGCCATTAGATCCAAAGGTTGAATTTAATGAGTTTACTTGTAGTAAACATCAGGTTCCAGCTCTGAATAAAGCAAACCTAGAATGAAGGGCAGTGTAGAAAAGTTCAAACTAGTAACTGGGATGTAGATGAATGTTTCATCATTTTATTTCTATGGCTCAACAGCTATTTTCCAGAAAGACATCTAGCCAAAACATTGATTTCTAAAAATAACCTGCTACACACTTCATTTCTTGGTGCAATGATGTCACACACTAAAGATATGTTTTGAAAAGTTGAAAAATAGTTATTTGTTTAAATGCCAGTCTAAGATGCTCAATGTTATCTAAAGGAACGTGTCAGTAGTTCTCTTAACTTCACCAAAGTTCTTCAAAATTATAAGCTTAAAATAGACAAAAAATTACTTACTTAATAAAGATCCAGCAGTTAATTACAGCCAGTCTCTAATCATCTTAACCTGATAATCAACCTTTTTTTTACCCCAACCATAAAAGAGCTACATTCCTACTGCATGGATAGATATTTCAGAAGGGAATGACTTTCTGTTCTCCCTAGTGCCATTAAGGAGTCACACAGAGGTGAAAATAGGAGTGCTTCAGAAAACATGGCAAACACAAGGTTTAGAAAAAGTCTTCTATTGTATCATAGTTTAATTTCAAATCTACCCCAAGTATCCTGTCCCTGGTAGTGGATGCATACATAGATTAGATTGCTCCACAAGATGTACTTCATGTATGTCTGGTTTTAATTTTAAAACTGGCTTTATTGCTGAGCAGCTTTTCTTGGTATGGTAGTTATCAACTCCACAGCTTCTGGAAAATCATACTATCTATTATTTAAGGTGAAAACAACCCACTAACAGCAGATGTCTTGAATATGTGTTAGACTTGATAAATTAAAATTCTTCAGTCTATACCTGAGCAACTATATAATAACCTTCTAATTCCTCAAATTATTGAATTTTAAATATTCAAATAAATTTCTTTGCTCAATAGAATTTTTAGAAAGCTGAAAGACAAACATCTATTTGAAATTTGGTCACATTTTGCAAAGATTGAATACTGAGGAACAGCAGAATGAAAAAGAAAAAAATCAGATAATAATGTGTTGGTTTTGTTTTTTTAAATCCCAGATCTTCTTTTCATTTACTCTTCTACAGTTATGTAAATAATTAGAAATCCAAGTTGGTTCTCATCAAGCAGAAATCGTTCTCATGTTAAATTACCTTTTCTTAATAGAATTTAGAATCTTGATTTCTTTTTTTTTCTTTCCACTGGAGTATGTTAGGTGTTTATTCTTTTATGGACCTGCATCAAAAATGCATTTTCTTAGTTAAGAAATGAAACTCAGGGGAAAAACACAACAACAACAAACCAACCAAAAAAAACCCCAACCAAACCCAAAAAAAGCAACCAATGTTTATTGAGAATTGTACTCTGTTGTACTTTTAGTTACTGCAGCAGATATGTTTGGAAGATATTATTTTCAAAACTGAATCCCATGAAAATACTAAACTGTCCAACTTGCAATATCTGAAAACATAAATGCTTCCAGAGTCTTGAACATAAATGTTGGTTTCTGTATGTTTGGAATGAGAAAAAGGAAAACTGTTCATAGATTTTTAATGCTTTCAGCAATCTGCATTTAATTGTAATTCCACACTTGCCAGGTGAGAGGCAAGACACTAAAGTGTCAACAAGAAAAGCAGAATCTCGTTCCCTTCCTCAGTCTGCTTAGCAAGAAGTGCAGGGAGAGCAGAATTGGCACTCGTGTGCAGGTGGTGCTGGGGCTGTTCCTGTCCCACTGGAGGGCTGCTCAGCAGCTGTGCTCCGAGGGTTCCACAGCACGCCGCTGATGCTGCTTCAACAGCATTAACTTTAGCCCAGTTACCATGCACTGAGCTGTGCTAAAAATATGATGCTGCAGAGAAAAACTGATTTTTGGCTGTTGGAGCCCTGTCCTCCTTTATGCTGAGAAAGCTCAGCCGAATACCCACGGAGATACTTCTGATGTCTATTAGGAAGGAACAGCATGGAGCTTGAAGTGGCATCAAAGCTACTGTATCAGATCAGTGCTACATAACAAATTACCACAGTCTTAAATGGTGAGGAAAAAACAGCATGAATAAGGGAGGCTCATATAACTAATGTTTCCGCTTTAATAGTTATCATTTGGAGAATTTTAGTTTCACAGTAGGTAAGTAGCTTAAAGAAATATTGCTGTTGGGTATTGTATTTTAGTGTTGACTTATAGACAGTTTGATAAATCAAGTTACAACATTGATAATGATCCTCAAAAGTATAAATATGGCACATCTGATCTTTTTACTTGTCAGACAGCTATTTTTCTATGTGTTATACCCACTGACTTTTGAAAAGCTTGTTGTTTTCTGTGGAGTCCAACTAACATCCAAGCTTCTTGACAATATGTTGGGATTTGAGCAGTTTGGGTTTTGGTTTAGGGTTGGTTTTTTTTTTTGGTTTTGTTAGATTTGATTTTGTTTGAGTCAGGTTGGTTTAGTTTTTTAGAGAGTGTTGTTTTGTTTTGTTTAAGCAGGAACATAGGAACAATCCATTTAAAGATCGAAAATGTTCCTTTCTTAGTCTCTGCCTATGAAAATGCACACCTGCCACACTGCAGGCACTTCTCCCTGGGATTCTTTAAAGAAATCCTCCCATTCATACTCCCTGTATGACAGGGAACATGCTCTAGTCATGCCAGGCTCTTCTGAGAGACAAGACAGGACCCATGGGCACAAACCAAGAAATGTGAGATTCCATCTGAACACAAGAAAAATATTTTTTTTACTCTGAAGGTGTTTAAACAGTGTCACAGTTTAAACACTGTCACTGTCACAGTCCAAAAAGGTTATGGAGTTTCCTTAGAGCTATTCAAAAGCCATCTGGATGGGGACCTGGGCAAATTATCTAGCTGACCCTGTGTGAGCAGGAGGGGTGTACTAGATCATATCAGGAGGTGCCTTCCAACCACAACAACTCAGTGGTTGGAACTCTAACTCCATAAACCAGCTATGAGCTGTGCAGCTTCTAGGTACTGAAACAGTTCAGTGAGTACTTGCTTGGAATTGCCAGGCCACAACCATCATGCAGCAGCTGTTTCATCTTCCTTCCATTCTACTCACGTCTGAAAATTTGCTCCCTTATGTAGCCACACCGTTCTGTGGATTTTACGAGCAGCTGAGATACACAGCAGTGTTTGTGCTGAAATACAAACACGAGTGCAAGGTGATGGCAGGCAATATGAATCTGATCCTCACAGTTTTTGAAAGGTGTCTACAGTGTATGTGCCAGGGAGCCCCAAGAGGCCAGTTGATCCATGAGGGAGCATGAGCTGGGAGTTGAGAGTGGGTATGGCATGGGCAGAGCAGTGCCCTCCTTCATGGTGCACCTGGGCAAAGTGGCCAGAGACAAGATCCAGACAAGGTGAGGTGAAAAGTCAAGTCCAAGGTCAGCCTAAAGAAGCCCTCAGGAAGAGAGAAAATACAACGTACAGTGTCAGTGCAAGGTCTATCCAAGAACCCCACAAACCAGGACATCAGGAGGCAGTTCTGAGCTTAGGGACACCTATAGCTTAACTCAAGGCAGCTCTTCATTTGCAGGCATGAGCTTGAACAGAACCCCTGTGCCCTGTGCAGGCAGTGGAGTTAGTGTTTGCATTGTATGAATGATCTGAAACAATTTTCAATATACCATTTATTTTTGTAATTGTGTTTGATGCTTATAGTCAAAAGCATTTATCAATCATTAGTAGGACATGTTTATCATTTTCATTAGGTTTCTTTCCTCCTTTAAAAGAATTAAGTGATTTTTACTTTTTCTCTTGGTAGCTGGTAGTTCTATTGAATGTACAGAATTTTAAAGAAAAATCCATGTATTTCTTTGTTAGTTCTTTCTTTCTACTACTATTATTATTATTATTATTTTGAAATAAAAAAGAAAGGAGAGAGGGATAAACTGCTTGTCTGTTTAAAGAATCTTTAAACTTCATAGAGTCCCATTTTTTTGGAAAAAAACCCCAAAAAATCAAACAAACTTGGAAATAAGAGGTAGTATATGAAAATAAGCAAAAATCAGATAATGAAGCACACCATAATTTTCCATGCAGACAGCAAGAGTGAGTCTAAATCCTGTTCAGTAAAAAAAAAGACCTTTCAGTGATTTTGTTGTCCCAAACAGGGTGCACAGGGCCAATTCACATACCGAGGTGAAGTATTTCTATTTTTTATTCTATTTTGTGTGAAATAGGGAGCTCAGTGGTAACCCACAAAAGAATGGCTCCCTGATTAGCAAAACCTTACATCACTTATACATTATAATGAAAAAGGCATAACTTTCATTGCTTACAGGTTATTTAACTTTTTTATTAATTTGTACTCAACCCCCTATTTATCGGCTATATCTCCTGCTGAGCATTCTAATTAGTGTGAATGTGCAATTCTTCCCTTCATTTGAGTCTGGGGTCTGTTCTGAGTAGGTGGTCAATGAGCCCCAACCTTCTACTGCTGGAATTACCTTTCCCCCATTTTCTGCTCAGTTTTGCTGACCTCACTCCTGGTGGCTCTCATCCAGACAGCCCATTCATCTTGGGATTGTCTTCCTTTTTTCTTAAAACAAAAGATTAGCCAAGCATACAACATTAATGATGCAATTGTTTAATCATAGCTGTCTAGCTAGAGCTACTAATGAACAGCTAAAAAAAAATCGCAAAGATTGTTTTTTTAAATATTGGGGGGTTCAAATCTTGAGGGGCTTAATATCAACTTAAGTAGACATAGGTCATGGCCTGGTGAAGCACAATGTAAACAAATAGGGAAGAATATGTTGTAGAAAGAGATGTGTAGATATACAGGGTCCAATTAATCCTTTGATGTGAACTAAAACTAGTGGGTTTTAGCCTCTTCAGTCTGATTTTTTATTAGAAATAAATAACTTTTTTTCCACTGAACCAGCTTTTCAAGGGCTCTTATTCTATTTGTCATGCAGTTTAAATACACAATGAACATTCATTACAGCAACATTAATCTGGCAGACATTACACTTCAAATAATGGCTGGCTGCCTTAGTTCCCGATTTCTCCTTTTTTAAGCATTAATTACATATGTCAACAACAATCAATATATTGTGAGATAATTGCAGGTATGGAAAAAGGTTGCTCTTTGCAAATAAGTACTTGAAAGATAACGTCTTCAAACTATTAGGATTTTATTTACTTCAAGAGCTTCAAGAATTTGCTGGGCAACCCTGAGTTTAACTATATAAACAAGAAGGACAGACTGTTATAATTTTTTCTGTCTATGCTTATCACAATAACTGACAGATTTGTTTGGGGATTTTTTCATAGCAAACAACATACAGATATTTTTTAGTGATTTGGAACAAAGTTATAGATACAGATTTTTAGATATTTATAGAGGTAAAGATATAGATATTTATTCCACTCCAATATAATAGATTAACTACTCAATAGTGTGCCTTTTTGCTGATACAACTAACACTTTTTGTCAGGCTGTGTCAATTACAATAATTTCGATAAAAATTTCTAGTGTCAATACTATTGCTCATGTATTTTGTCATGTAAATGCTCAGCATTCCATTAGCTGTGGATCCTGTATAATTTCTAGGGTCTATAAGAATGCCCTCACCCAGAAATTTTGCATGGCTTATTTTTTTAAATAGTTTTTGTTTTAATTTCCCTTACTTAAAAATTCAAATCAAGTGTGTCTTTGTCATCCAAGACAGATTTATATAAACATTTTTTAAAACAAGAAATATTATTTTGATGCAGCATTTCATTATTTTTATGGACAGAAGACCTCTCCAAATATCTTATACTTTTGCAAATTAGAAATCTTCTTAAGCTACTCCTAACAGACATAATGGAGAACAGTATTTTGGAGTGATAATAAAGTTTTACACGCTGGAATATGCTTTCCTGTTACCACTTCCCCTCCTTCCCAGTGAACTTTTCCAGTTTATTCAGTTTTTCTTCTCAGATAATTTTTTATAATCTTCTGATAATTTCACGTACCTGTGGTTAGTATTAACCTCTTAGATCCTTCCATTTTCTCTTTAGATTTGTCCAAGACCCATCTCCTGGATGAAACTTCACCATCATCTAGGAGAATTTTCTCTGTTCCTTATAAAACCTTTCTTTAAACCTGTCCAAGTGCCATTGATTCATCTTGAAACAAAAGCATGTTGTTATTTTTGGGCCCATATGCACTTTGTGGGCCAGTATAACATCTAGGTAATTTTTTTGCTGCACTGCTGCATACCCACATTTCTCCAAATATTCCATCATCTGCTCCTTACAGCAGACTTTTTGTTCTTTTCCAGCTCAGCCACTTGTACAGCAGGGTATTTCTCTGGAAAGAAGAGAATGAATAGTTATAGAGAAAATACAGTGTTCTCTAAAAAGAGGAAAACAGGTAACTGTTAATGGTTATTTTAAATTACTTTTAAGAAAAAAATAAAGAAAAAAAATAAGGTCTGTGAGACAAAGTTCACTTCAGAGTATCAGAACTGCCTNAAAACATTTGTGATTATACTTATGATAGTGCATAATTTATTTTTTTTTTTTTCTTGCAAACACTGAGTTTAGGCTAAATTCCAGGAAAAACCAGCAGGAAAACTTTTTGAACTTTTGAACTGTAACATATGCAAAGTACAAAATGGTAACATTATGAGACCTCTTTCAGCAGCTAAGAGAATACATTACTCATCACCAGTACAAGTTTTATATTACATAGAATTGCCAAAACCCTGTATTTTTTTTTTCTTGGAACATTTTATATCAACTATAGAGAGAGGAACATCTATTGCTATAAATTATTTTTCTGTCTGCATGTGTCTCCATCATATCTGTGGTGTATTTGGGGCATCTGGAAAAGGCTGATTGAAAAGTTTCTCATATGATAACCTGTATTGAAATATCTGAAGCTAACAATGAACTGAAGAACAGAGTAAGCTAAAATGGATAACAAACGTTAAACTCAAATGTATACCAACCTCTCTGTGTAAGCTGCTTAAAGCATATAAACATATGGCAGCTCATTATTAAGACCTTACCTGATTTAAAATTATGAAAGAATTTTTTAAAAAGAAAATTACATTCTATCTACTCATGTAATCTTCCAATACAAAGCATTAATAAAACATCTAGTACTTTCAGGAAAGGTTGATAATTAGTTGTTGGCACTTAGATGCTAATGACAGCTGTAAAGGATATATTCTTAATTTATATTTTATGCAGGTACTAATGGCTAAAGTTAGAAGAATAATTAGTGTCGTAGGACATGATTCATGGTGTTATTGATATTGTTGCAGTTAACTTTATGATTCCATGCCAAAATTGTCATATTGATTATAATTTTGGCTAATGGTATGCAACCCTTACATCAGATTTCTGTCTAGATAGTAAAACCTTTTATAAAATATTTACTAAGGGTCTCCATGACCCAGGATTTTTCTTGAAGCTTAGTTTTTCTTGCTTATTTTCACTTTTAAGACTGACAGCTACTGAAAATGCAGTGTGATCTTCTGATTTGGAGACCTTGAATAATCTTCTCCTGGAGGCTATATTTTTCCGAGTATTATTTTCAATATGTAGAGTATATTAGGAAAGGGAAGAAATTTAACATATTGTGTTTATTAGTCATAAAGAGGGGGCAGGGTAGTTGGAGCTGTAAAGCACATTTCACATAAGCAGAAATATAGCTGCAAAAAAACCACTTAAGCCAGACATCTTGAATAGAAAGAATGCATTTTTTTTCTAGTATATTTATTCCATCAGACCTGAGGAATTAAGAGTTAGACAATCTTTCATGTGAGGAATATCTGTGCAGAGAACACAAACCCTGTCAAATTCTAAACAGGTTTTACTTTCATTAGAAAACTGCCTATCCGTGTAGTTAAATATTATAATTGTGATCCAGCACAGTCATATCTCTGGAAATGGGAGGTCCAGAGGATAAGAACATGCTCCATACCTCTGGGATGGTCTAATTAAAGTGTGATGCAGAGGGGTTAAGTTTAGAAGCACATGGAGAAAAAGAGAGAGAAAAGCACATCCTGACATCTGAAGCAACTGATTGGCATCTAAAATAAAGGAATGTCAAGACTCTGGACATTTTTTCAAAAAATCTTTGTTCTTTAATAACATAGCTATCTATGTGATGATATTTGAACATAAAAAGGCTATTATGTAGGCATCTAGATTGCATAGGCTGTTAGACCCATATTTCTACTGAGCTCACATCCTTGAATTTCAGAGGAAAGAAACCCAGATACAATGTAGGGAAGAAAACCCAGTAACAGGAGCTTACAGCATGCTCACATCCCATCCAGAAAAAATAAGCAATCAGAAATTAACGTGGCTTATGATCCACATTTGCCCTGACTACTAGATGTAACTGTTGACTAAGGAACTGGTAAACAGAGCAATAATTCACTATGGTTAAGAAATAAATTATTGTATGTGCAATACTGGAGATTTTCTTCAACTACTTTAAAAAACAAACAAACAGACAAACAAGCAAACAAACAAAAAGACAATCCATTATCAGGAGCAGAAAAAAGAACATTGAAGTGTTTCTTTATTCGCTCAAGGTAAACTGTGCCCAGGTAAGGTTTGTTACAAGAATGAAAATAACAAGAAGGTAATTTTATATGTACACTTGAGCTGAAGAAAACACCTTTCAGTCTCATATTGTATGAGATATTGCTAGCACAGTGTTTTTAGGCATTTTTCTACAACAGAAAATGCCAGCTGAATCAATACCCACCAATGTGCTCAGCAGCTATGAGAATCCATGTGAGTGTGACTTGCCTTGTAGATGCTTCTTGGGAAGGTCTATTTGAATTAGCAACTTCATGTGCATTAGAGGGAACCAGCATATTTGCTATCTATTGTTCATCATATATCATTCTTCATTTTTAAAAAGTTGTAATCATCCAGTGAAGGCACCAACATTGCTATGTGTCTGAGATCAATAACACAATGAAATGACCAACAAAAAGCTGAATTGAGTGACATTCAAACACCTCATAGAATGAAATATTTTCTTTTATTTACTGAAAAATTGTTGTGACCACACAACATATTTTTATGGTTTATTGATAAAAAGAAAGGATATTATTGCAATTTTGGGGGGTTGTTTTTTTTCTGGGGTTTGGGGATTTTGTGTTTGTATTTAGGATTTAAATTTAATGTTTAAATATTTAAATTAACCATTCTAGATCAAAAAACTTTTTCCTCACGTTAAAAACATACAGCCACTGTTAATACTAAAAAAATAATGACTATAATCATAGGTCAAAGAGGGACAAAGTCAATTGTAGAGTTGTAGAGAAACATCTTACTACAACAGTGTCTAGCTACAGAAAGAGAAACCCTCATGGTGAAACATGAATGCTGAACCACAGGAGAGGGTCAGAAGTCACAAGTCATAGTACTGAGATATTTGTAGACATACATCAGCTTTGCACTGCAATCAGGCCTCAAACAAAGAGAAAATGTTTTGAATTCCAGCTTATAGCCAAGTGGAGACATTTAAAAAATAAGTAAGCTCTTTTTTTGTTTGTTTGTTTGTTTGGTTGGTGGTTTTTTGTTTGTTTGTTTGTTTTGTTTGGTGGACTTTTTTTTTGTTTTGTTTTGTTTTTTTTTTCTTCTTCAAGCAGATCTCTATCAAATTAACTTGCAAAAAACCTGGAGACCTACAGAGCTGATATTTGGTTTAGTTGCTACTGCCTTCTCCCTAGTATTTAAAGTAATAACTAGCAAAGGGCTGAACTCCCCAATCCCACCAGAATTGCTTTAAAATAAGATGGTGGGGAATCCTGTTTTATGCATGTCTTGTTTTATGAAATGAAAATAAGCTATAACATTTCTTCTAAGAATCAGTAACAAAAAAGGCTATGTTGAGAATAGCTGGAGGATCCCCTATAAATTTAATTGATAGATGTGTTTCAACCTTTACTTGGAAACCTGGAAAAACTAAATATCTCTACTGGGCAGTCAAGAAAGCTGATGTTTTCTCCTCCTGTGAGCTCTCAGTCTGGAACAAAAACCTTATTGATGGAAAAGGAAAAGAAGATGGATTTTGGAAATAAT
>VZTR01001517.1:3491-41820 GCA_013400775.1 Chaetops frenatus | reverse complement strand
GGTATTCGGTTTTTTTTTTGTGAACCCTCCAGACAACAGAGAGCTGAAAGCTACAGGAAAGCCTCAAGAAAAATAATTATGCAGAATTCAGTACAGCAACTGGTACAAGGGAGCAAAAGAACACTTGAGATCATATGATGAATACAAAAAGAAAATTAAATACCACTTGCTCATTAACAGAACATGGCCCAGTCTGGGTACTGAAGGAGGAAGAGAAGAAACAATGGGACCAACACAGAGATCCATAATTAAGAATTGTGATCCACTCATTACACTCAAAGTAACCAAGCTGAGATTGCAAAGATAACCTTAATTCTGCTATTTTTGACTTCCATAGCTTGATTTCACAAATTAGATAATACGCTTTTGATGGAAGTTGGTGTTTGACTTTTAACTCTGTGTGTATTATCTACAATAATAGTTTAAATAATTTAATATTTTAAAGTTACTGAAGTTTATCATTTGAATTATGATACCAAAAATAATATAAATTATTTGAATCCAGCCCTCAGTTAGCAATCATAGTTAAAACTTTTGTTTTATTATTTGTCCTAATAGCAGAGCTTGCATTGTTGCACAGGACACTTTAGGAATGGGATTTAAGTGAAACAGAAGTCAAGTTTTGATAAAATAACATCATTTGTACTTAGGAAGAATGTGTAAAATTTTAAAAAAAATTTATTAAGAAGATCATTAGCTACAACAATTAGAGAGAATTAGAACTTCACATCCTAATCTAGTTTTTAAAAGTTTAGTAGATTAACAGATTTATTACTTCTCCTGTTTTCTATTTTTACAGCAAAAATCTTTATTATTCCCTTCCTTGCAGCTACTTTTGGCATCTAGCTTGTTAGTACACGACTTTAACTGTTGATCCTATCAAAAGAAGTACTTTTTTAGGATTTTTTTGTCACATCATTAATATCTTCATTCAAAGATCATACATCTTTATTTCAAATAAACCATTCAACCATATAGTAAACATCTTGTTGACCTCACTTACAAACAGGCATTGACAGCTAGTAAAAACTGAATGATTGCACAGCACCTGCCCTAACCTTCAAGAATATTTAGTCATATTTCATGTGCTATCACTTGTGGTGATCAGGAGAGGGGCCTGAGGACTACCAGAAACCAAAAGTCACTCCATTCTTCAAAAAGGGCAAGAAGAACCCAGGGAACCAGTGGCCAGGGTTCTCTCAATCCCTGATAAGGTGGTGGAGCACCTCATTCTGGAGGCCCTCTCTGTCCACTTGGATGACAAGAAGGTGATCTTGAGGAGCCAGCACGGATTCACCAAAGGTAAATCATGCCTGACCAATCTGATTGCTTTCTATGATGAATCAACTGCCTGGATGGATGAGGGGAGAGCAGCAGGTGATGTCTGCCTCAGCTTCAGCAAGGCTTTGACACTCTCACAACATCCTCATTCACAACCTCAGGAAGCCTGGATGAGATGAGTGCACAGTGAGGTGGATTGAGAACTGTTTGAATGGCAGATCCCAGAGGGTCATGATCAGTGGCATGGGGTACAGCTGGAGGCCTGTCACGGGTGGAGTCCCCAGGCTTCAGTATTGGGTCCAGTGTTGCTTAACTTGTTCATCAAGAACTGGAGTGAAGGGGCAGATGTCTCCTCAGCATGTTCACTGATAACAGAAATCTGGGACCCTGCCACAGAGGGATGTGACACCTGTGTCACAGGGATGGGAATTATCCCCCAAGCTGGGACCCTGCCACAGAGGGATGTGACACCTGTGTCACAGGGTAGGAATAATCCCCTGAGCCAGGCCCTGTGTCACCCCTACTCTCCCTCACCAGTCCCTTGTGCCAGCCTGGGGACACGGACCTGCTTGCTCAGGCCATGGCCTGGGGACTTTGGTGCTGGTCAGCCTGTTCTGGCCACAGATATCCCCTGCCTTGCCATCCCTGGCCCTGGAGTTGGTGGTGGTGTGGCTGTTACAGGTCAGGTAGCCTGAGGCCACTGTGCTCAGCAGCTTCAGCAGGTCCGGACTGTCCTCTCTGGTGCCACATCTGTCCATGGGGTGGGGATGACAGAGACAACAAAACCCGGTTATTTTAACTTCTTTCTTCCTTTCCCATACAGAGAGTATTAGTGCCCAAGCTTAGCAGAAGTGTTTTTCTGCAAACCTGTTAGATGTCATCACCCTTCATCACTCAGATTTGTTTTGGCTTTTAAGCATTTCTCTAATTCTTTTTACAAGGAAACAAAATCTGATCCTTCATAAAACGTCAGCTGTTAGGATGAAGCTGCATCTGCACTAAAAGGAAATTAATAGCAAATGTTTATCCAGGCCACTGGTGAGTGTGTGGTGGTTTCCCTGCATGCAGCCAGTCCAGGATTTCAGTTTTTATGGCCTGTGGCAGTTAAATCTTGGCTCTTCAGATGACATATACATAAGTATATATATTCCTTTAGCCCACTCCAGTTAATAGAATAAAAGATGTACCTTAATCCTCTTTGACTTTGGCCAGACCTTCTCTGAAGAAATGGTGCTGACAGGTTACACTGTTACCAGCTCTGCAGCTGCCTGTGCCTACTTTGCTCACCATTATCACCTCCTGAACAGTTCTGCAAGGCAGAATGAGGAAAGGCATCTTTCATGATTTTAGACAGTTGCAAATTGCACATCAGCAGCACATCAGGCTTCTCCAAAACTCTTCAGAGCAAGAGTTAGTGTAGATGAAGTCCATTTCTGATATCTCATAACAGACTACACAATAAAAGCAAGTCACACAAATCTACCCACTGCTTCTTTAAACTGCAGATGTGGGTTTGTCAACCTGAATTAGGATTTTACTCTTCTTAGTGAAGTCAGCACTGGTTTGGGGTTAAAATTGAACTGGTTTGCTAAAAAGGAGATACCTGTTGAAGGGAGGGATTATACCATTCTCTATATTTTAAAAGCACAAAGCTTAATTCAGGACTTTATTTTGGGCACAGGTAATGGCAATGAAAGGTAGTGAACCTAATAGAGAAATGAAATTTTAATCAGTTTTGTGTATGATATAAAACACTGTTGTCCCCACTGTCTTCTTCCCAATAAGCTACTTGCTCTTTATAAGCTGAGATACTTGAATCATTAGCTAACACTCCTTTCTGTCACAGTTTTCCACATCCATGAAAATGTCTAGCAACAAAATACCTTAAAAGGATCAGCAGCAGAGAACAGACAGCACCAATAGGGTATTTGTATCCTTTGAATAAGGCAATCAAACTTCATCCCCCTGTATCCTCTCTTGGCCCTGCTCAGTTGGCATGGTTGAAATATTAGAGCCAATCTCATCAAAACAATCTGAAAGGAAAGTCAGGATCCTTTCAAAGCCCAGAAATATTACTGGAAGCACAGAAAGCTCATCTTTACAAAAATTATTAGATCTCAAGTTTGCTTCCTGTGAAAAGGTTAAAGGGCCTACATCCAATTAATACTATGTATCTACTTCAGTCCAAGACATAATTTAGTTGTGACTATACTTTATTGTACCGCAGTCACTTCTAGACTGTAACCACTGTGGCTGTGTTTTTATTTTATCCTAAGTATGTCTTTGGTCTAAGTGTGATTATCTTTGGGTTTATTTTGGAGCTTCTTAAATAAACTCTGCAAAAGCAGTGCTATTATTCCCAGGTATATGAATGTTTTGGGGTTTTATTGTTATGTGATATGTGTATTTAGAAACAGGAACAAAATCAAACTTTTTTTTTATTGATTTAAGAATAAATTTGAAAGGAGAACTGCCTTGAATGAGAGTTTATCTCCCCTTTTTAAAATCCAATTTTCTCTTTTATTGCAAACAATACAGTAGTTGTAACTACAGATTCCACCAGTCTTTGGCTGCTTCTAAGTGCAGGACAGGCTTCTCTTAGTGGGACTTTTACCATTAGCTTCATCAGGAGTAAGGAGAGACCTTTATAATGAGCTGGAGTACAACACCTTCTCTTAAAAAAAAAAAAAACAAAACAAAAACAAATAGAGGATTAGGTGCAGAGAAATTACAAGGTAGTTTGATCTTTGACACTGGTAGCCAACATCTAGGACTCTAGAACACCCTCAGAGCCTCTGTTTCCCATTCCCATGTCTCTCCATTCCTGGGGGGCTGAGCAGTGCCCACACCAGAAGCAGAGGAGAACCTGTCTAAACCCTGTCTGAGGGACCAAATATTGACCAGGACCAGGGTGCAGGAGCTCAGCTGCTCCCAGCCTTCACTTTCCCCTTAACCCAATGGGAAAGAGTGAGTGGTGCTAACCTGGACCCACAGTCAAACAGTGTCTGTGAAGGAGAGTGTCTTGGCTTTGACTCACATTCTCATCCAAAGGGACTCACACAAAGAGGGTTTATCTCCCCAAGTCTCAGCTTCCACCCTATACAAACCCCACAGCTTTTTCCTGAATTCTTTGCTTTCCAGAGCAGCATTTACAAGCTGCAAACCACTGGACTGAATCTTGGAACGTCCAGACTCACTGAACATTCAATTCCAGCAGCAAACCTGGTAACATTTGGCAAATTCTCGGAAAACAGGTGAAAGTCTAAATCTGTCTCTGTTGCCACTGGCAGCTGCATTTCCAGACAACAGAGCTGTTGCTTGTTCTGTGTCACCCCTGGGCAGAGGGGAGACCCAGCACAGCCCTGCTCTCACCTGCGACCTTCAGGGCCACCTCTCCAAGACCATGAGGAGAGAGGCCAAGTTATGGCTTTTAGGTGAATGCAGGAAGTTGAGGTATTTTTCACTTCTAAAAACATAGAGATTGCTTGTATCTAAATTCCTATGCCCTTCTCCAGGCAAACTAGGGGAGAAGAAAATCCACTATCCCTGGACCAAATCCTTGATATATTTCACTCTTGCCATGCAGCTTCCCAGGCTACATTGGAGTTCAATGCAACAGCACAGCCCCATGACTTGTTTATACCAATATTCTGGATCTTTTTATGCGTTCTCTGTGATGTCTCAATAACATAACGGGGTTTGTAAAACCTACAAACACTGAAAAAAATACAGTACACACAATTCATTCCTTTGGCAGTTCCCCAGCTCCAACACTAAAAGGAGAGATATAAAAAGCAGGTGTTCATGCACCATGGCATTGAAAATACTGTGTGGAAAAGGATAAGTGTTAATCTCTAAATAAGGTGCCATAAGGAGGAATATTTTTATAACACAAGAAAATGTTAAACTAAGTTTAAACTTTACAACAAAGTTCACCTTGCCTATTTACTGTGCAAGGTGATATATCACTTCTATGTGAGCCATAAAGATAAATTGTGTTTTAAGGCAGGACTGTGAAAATTACAATGGGGATAGAACAGCCCCTTCCCCTTGAAGTGCTCCCTTTTTTCTTATCATTCCACATATAATCTAGAAATGGGAGTATTGAAAGTAATACAGGCATGTAAGGGATTGAGGCTGAAGAAAACAGATTTCTTTTACTGTCCCACATTATACATGTCCTGCATGTATTTGAGCAAATTGTTTAACAGTTCCCATTGTTCCCTGGAGACAGTACACAAATAATTATAAACCTTATTAATACCTCTATGAAAGTGCACTTTGATTATCCCAAATTAACTGTGTCATTCCCCAGATTCATTATTAGGTTCGTGTATCATATTTATTGTGTATCTATGGTTCAGAAAAAAAAAATCAAATCAAACTGGAATTTCTGGCACGGTACTTTTCAGTCTCCATGGTCAGAAATGGTCGTTGATGGTGTCTTGGTGGGTTTTGGAGACATTCTCTCATTTGAGGAAAGGGAGATATGTTAAATCTTTGGCGAAAATATTACATAAATCTAGTAAAATATAATATAACACAGTTTTCTATTTTTCCAGATTTTTTTACCGTAGTTCTGGTGGGAACAGAGCGGAGTAGGTACCGGTGGTGGCTGTCCCAGGATTAAAGGCGCAGCGCCATCTGCTGCGCTCGCCGGGACGCGCCTCCCGCCGGGAACTGCGGTCCGCTCCTGGAAAACAAATACCTGTTCCACCTCCATTTCCAGCCCTCCCTTTGGGCGCTTCACCCTCTCATGAGATAAATTATCCCACGATAGCCCTGTCAGTCAGACGAGAATCAGCGTCTCCCTTTGCGAGCAGCTTCGCAGAGCCGAACTCAGGTAATGGGAGTTGCCGGCATGACGGTGGGAACCAGAGGGGAAGGAAGCCAGGATCGCATCCAGGATCCTTGATTTATAACACTGCCCGGCAGCCACTCGGAAAGAGGCAGAAACTCGGGTGTCGTGGTTCAACAGCAATGCAGGAGCTGGGAAAATTTAGTATTGCTGCCACAAGCCCTATTCCCAAAGGAATAGGGAGCGTTCAGTAAAATTAAGACCTGGCAAAATCCAGACTAGTAAAAGGGAAAGAATTTTTCACCTATTCTGCCTGCAGAACTGTGAAAGGACATCCCCAAGGCTGAGAACTTACTAAAATTCAATAAATTTTCAGACAGTTCTGGGGTCATAACTTTTCAGAGCAACCATTTTTACTGAAAAATTTGGAAAGGATTAATAATCCCACACTTCCAAGTTTAAAACATTCTCTGATGTGTAGAAAGTAAGGTGGGCTGAAATGCTGGATAAAGTAATTATTCCTGTGTCTGTGAGGAAAATCACTTTCCTTTATACCACCTAATCCTACCTGGACCAGCACAAGGCCCTGCGTTTTTGAGGGTACAGCAATTTTCTTGCTGTTACAAGAGAGAGGCCCAGCTTTTCATTTTGCCACAGATTTCCCAAGTGATCTTGGGCAAGACACTTCAGGTGCAGTTAGATGTGCTTGCTGATCTGTTGTGGCACAGTGCCACAAAGGGGACCTCCTTCTCCTTTCCCCCCAACCCATTGTGTCAGAAATTCTCATTTTCTGATGAACAGTTTTATCTCACCAAACTAGAAGAAATCTGCCAGGAATCCAGAGTGGAGAAGAAATTAGAAGTGACCTCTCCAGCAGAAATGAATTTACATATTCAAGCTACAATTTAATGACACAGGATGAGCCACTCTGACAGCTTATTGCCACCAAACTAGAGACATTCCTTCTCTTCCTCAGCCAGCCCTCATCCTCCCTCACTGCTGTTATTAATTTGACTCCACTTCTGGTGTCACTCACCCCTTTGAGCCAGCTCAACTCATGGCAGAAAATAGACCTCATAAGAAAGCAAAAAAAAAAAAAACATCTGCTGGGTTAATGTGTTTTAATTGGTTTACAGCAAAATCCAACAGTCCCAAGGCTGGAGTCAAAGCAGTGGGACTTTGCATCTGGGAAAGGGAAGGAAGGAAGAACAAAAAAGGGCAGTAGGGAAAAAATGAGTAAAGATAGAAGATGTTGGGAAATTGCCTCCCCTTTTGATCAGTTCATCTGCTCTGTTCCGTTGCTCACAAAACCAAGCCCAAGTTGTCATCTCACAGTTAACAATCATCAGATGGCCACATGCCATGAAAATAGAAGCATAAAAACCACTCACTAAAGCTTCCTGATTCCTTGTCTCCTCTACTTCTGACTTGTCTCATTTGCTTTTGAATTATACTATATTAGGTTTTACTATATCAGAAAAGTGTTCTGGAAAATGAAATTATTTTCCTCTCAGTAAGGTTTTTATTAGTATTAATAAGGTAAATGTAAACAAATTCACTTATAACAGAAGGACTAAGCCTTTTCACTGTGTTGCCACATAACCAAATTCAGATTTATTCTAATATTTTGCTGATGGAGCCTACATCTGCATCTTGATCAGACAGACAGGCAGCTGAGTCTATGATATATACTGTAATGACCGGTTAAAAATGAGCACGAGTGAATAGATGTTTTTTCACCTTTCTCACTCACAGAATTGAATAGATAGTTGGTAGGAAAGACACGGGCAAAGGTGTAAGAAAAAAAAATAGCTTTCCTATATTACGGAAGCTACCTAGTATGTGTACATCTGTGCCTCTTAACCCCACATATAATTTATATCTCTACTTATACTGTGACTGCCTTTGTCCTGCAGTTTCATCAGGATTATTGCCCTCTCTTACAGGCAGTGGGGCAAACTCTAAGGAGGAGACACCAGTGGCAAAACTCCTGCTGACCTCAGTGAAATCAAGATGTCAACCTGGACACTTGGATGGCCAAGCTCCTGTAGCACCTCTGAGGGTAAGGTTCTACTGAATAAATAATTGGTCATGAACAGGGGAGAAAGTAATCTTGTTTTACATAAAAAACACAAAGTCTCAGGTCTCAAAACTGAGCTTCCCCTACACTAGAATTTAATCTTTAAGATCTTGTTTAGTGGATCACAGTATTTTTCATGAAGAATGACATATTCCTGCCTACTGTAGATTAAAAAACCACAATAAAACTCCAAAATAAAGGGTGTAACATTATGAGTTACCTGCTGTTCTAGTCCTACACATGGGGTGGCCCACTGAAAGGTAAAGTACAGCCATGGGCAAAGTCTTCACAGGCTGTGACACCTCTCATGGTGGACAAGAAGGACTGAGTAGAGAAGACTGGCAGGTTGCAGTGCTAAAGTATAATTCTCTGGAGGTTATGTGGATTTGGGGTCTGTGAAATAAAGTGAGAAATCTCAAAGAATGTTTCTCTGGTGGTTTTTATCTACTTCCTCTTCCAGTCTGAGCCAGCACCAGCAGCTGAAGACCAAATCTTGGAGTTTGGGGGAAAAACGTTAGGTTGGTTTTTATTATGAGTAATAATATTTACAGTACAATAGAGCCTGGAGGCCAACAAGATTGAGATCCATTGTAGTAAATGAAAACCACTTGTCTCCAAGTAATTAAATAATTAAATTATTAAATCATGTTCAGATCTTCTGAAAAAGTCCTCATTTTTTATCTACACATGAAACAACCAAAACTCCTCCAGTATTGGGGTAAGTGAGAGGGAAACACCTTCTGCAGACATTTCCATGGCTGCCCTCAGGGCCTTCACCACTGTCACGTGGCTCCCTCGTGGCAACCTACTCATCCTCCCAGTCCCTTAGAAAAACAGATTCCCAGCCAAGCCAGTCATTGTGATACAAACCCGGGGTGTAGACCAGACCAGAGATAGGGAATCTTTGCTAAACAGGTGTGGCTCATTATTAGGCACTTCATGCTTTCTATTTTTACCTTAATCTCTTTGCTCTTCCCTCAGGGCTTGTGTAGTCTAGAAAAGATTTATTTTGAAACTTATTAGTTCAAGCATTTGAGCTAATATATTTAAAATCCCTGGTTTCTGATCCTGGCTCAAAGGGTAGCTACTTCATTCTTGCCAGGTAGGATGCAGGACTCTCCTTTTCACCACTTGGTCCTTTCAGAGGTCCAGGGTGTCCTAACCCTTCCCTTAACTCCTCCACCTAATTAAACCACTTTTCCATCGGCTGATACAACAGAAAATACCTTGTGCTGTTTATTCCAGGACTTAAACAGGTGTTAATTAAAACATTTTAGCTAGCACACTTTAAAAATACACCTTTTATCCTAGGGCTCAGATATGGGAGCAAGTTCCTGCAAGGCAGCTGAGCCCCACTGCTGTGCAGGCTCCACCAGTTGCCTCCAACTCTGCTTTCCTTTCTGGCCCTAATCTCTGCAATCTCCACACAGGCACCATCCACAAACCAACAGGCAGACTGTATTTGCTAAGGAAAGCAATTACTTAAATGTCCCCTAATAAATTCTCAATCCCATTTCAATTAACATATGTAAAGCTCGCTGTAATGTTCCCTGTGTAGCCCCTGTATTGCTCTGACACTGTGTAGCCCTGGTTTGAAGAATTAGTTTTTTGCCATTAAAAGAATAACGGCACATCTGCCACCTTGATCACCGTGTTTGTGTTATTATCAACTTCTGTCTGAGTGCCAAGTAATTTAATCAAACTTGAGAGAAGAAATAATAGCATTTCAGTTGAACAATGGCGTGGCCCTTTGAAAAGGCAGAGATTTGCTCTAGGGTACACTAAAAGGAGAGAAGGTCTATAAACAAAGGGTAACACTGTGAAAAATTTATCTGTCAAATCTAGCACTTTTTTTTCTTCCCCTATTTGCAAAAAATTCTCCAGCAGATTGCAACTACTATAAATGTATCAGCCTTCAGCAGATACGCTGTGTAACACATTGCTTATTTAGAGATTGCTGCCAGTTTGTTCACTTGAGTATTTACAGTTTCCTTTTCATGCTCTGTGACAGGTTCACCATATATTACTTTGTTTCTCTGCTCCAACTGGACAGTCCAAAGGAAAATGCAGAGTTGTCTTGGATAAAGTAAAAGAATAATGATAAGAAGAAAGAAATAGAAGGAAAGAAATGTAAGCAAGCAAGCTGAGGACATGTTAAAATGTGTGAAATCTTTCCTTGTCATTTGGAATGTCAGGAAAATCATTGTATCTCATTTTGCTCCCAGATTGTTTAAACTATTGATGGAGGAAGAGAAGGCATAAGTCATATTTACTGACTGCCTGGAAAACTGTTCAGCCAGTGTAAATTCTTTGCATGTGAGTGCATGTCCATGTGCCGTGTTGTTTGCAAAGGGTGCAGTCCCTTATCCTTGGCCCTTTTGTTTGAGCAAATGCTTAAGTGCCAAGCCTTTGGCCAGAGACATCTGGAAACTGCTGCCTGCCGTCCTTGCAGTGCACTTCTGTAGCTGAAGCCAGTTGACTTTCATCTGCTGCTATCAGTGGACAAGCCTGGCTAAACCAGAGTGTCTTCTCTTTTTTTTGCCTCCTAGGCCTTCTCTCTTTCTGTAATTCTCCACTGCCAGCCACGAAATACAGAACTCAAGCTCACATACCATAGGCTGTAGTTCCATTCAAGCAGAGGATGACAATGTATTGATAAAAAATGGAGAGAGCACAGGCTGATAATCAATAAAGAATAGGTACTGACATCCAGGCAGGAATCTATCTGTTCACAGCAGAGTTTCCTCTGAAAGAGAATGGAAACCCCAATAGCTTTAAACAATTAATTTGTAGAAGTAATATTTGCAAAAAATTTCAGCCTTCACAGGATGTCATTGCTGCCCTGAGCAAGTGACCAAGCAGTAATTACCTTGTGCATCCCTATTTTTTCCCCCTGCTCCTTTGATGGTGTGGGATGTGCTTTATGGGGGTAAGAAAGCCAAATCCTGATGTGAAAATGCTTTCAGATCATCTGATGAGAGCACTATGAAGGTTAGAGTTTATATGACTGTTTACAAGAATGTTGTTATTACCATGCTATAAAACAGAAAGGAATGTGACCAGACTAGTACAGAACATCAAAAGAATCGTAGAGCCATTTTAATGAGTTACTAGAAACCAAGTCAGGTTCTGCTGTTTTGAGGCTGTGTGGTTCTATTCTGTGCAGTGGATTTAAGTCACTTAGCAACCTTAGCACAACTTGCAGCATGTTGGGGCTTGCTCCCAGCTGGGGTTTAATGCTCCCAGCATCCCCAGGTGGACAGCCTGTCCTATCCCTTTTTCATACTGTAGGAAAAGACAATTAGAGCCAAGAGCTCAGCCACTCTGCTGCCTCTGACCTTGTGTGGACAGTGACAGCTGAGCAGGGAAAGTGAAAGTGTGGTTTATGGATGTTTGTTCTGTTTTCAAAATTCACTGTGTACATGGGAAAACAGCAGTACAATCAAGGCAGGAAAATCAAGCCCATGTGGCTTTTCTGTGGATCACACAGCTACAAGGAAAGGGAGGCTTAAGGAGGCCATGTATAACCTAACTTTAGTGAGAAATTTTCGAACTTAATACTGGTTCATCCATCAGTTATATTTGCCTTAGAAAATGCTCTGTTATGTTTGAAGCATATTATTTGACAGTATTGTCTGATTCATTCTGTTTCTTAGAGGTAATTATTTTTTATATCAAAATATCACCTACATACCAAGCACACAGTGCAGCTCAGAAGCTGCAGAGTTCTTTTATGTAATGTAAAGTATCCACAATGGCATTTAATTAAACATGTACAACTTCAGAGAAGTCTTGGACTGGACCATGAGGAGCTGTAGAGTCCTTTAAAGTGTAAATATTGCTGTATAAAGTGTCCATGACAGAGGAGCTGGAACTAGTTGATCTTCAAGGTCCCTTCCAACCCAAACTACTCTATGTTTGTAGGATTCTATGATACTGAAATGTGGTATCAGTGTGATATTGATTGGCACTTGTCATGAAATAGAACATGTTGTTTGGCTGAAGATAATGTTCTGTTACATTAATGCACATTGTATGAATCTTAGATTGCAAAACTACTCTTTACAAATTCAGGACTGCTCTATTCTTACACAGCTATTATGTCTTTTTTAACCTCCAGGCAGCATCCAGATCTACATCCATCATGTACCACTAAATTGTCTGGAGAGATTTTAGTACCTGTGGGGATGTTGAAGTTGAAGGGCTTCTGAGAGAGGTTACTGCCCTCCCTGGGATACAGAGCTTTACCAGCCTGTGAGGAATCCCTTCTGGAGAAGGATCTGTGTGATTTGTCAAGAATTTGCATGAGCTGACAGAGACTTACCTGCTGGGTCTTCTACAGGGGACATGAAAATCTTCTACTCCAAGGGAACCTGAGAGCTTACAAACATAAACCATCAACTACTTCCACTTAGGCTGTTGTGCCTTGAAGAAAATTTGTGGCAATTCCCCTTGTCCAAGTTGCTTCAGTGTGAGTATAAAATATTAAGGAAGGAAACAACTAGTGAAAGAAGAGGTGGTGGCATTACCATCACTGCCTCTTGCCACCTACTTATGTCAGCATGTTAATTCCCCAGTAAAAGTGCAAGAGAGTCTCATTCCCATCTTTCAGCATTTTCAAAAGGAAAATTGAAGGTGCTAGTCACCAAAAAATGGGCCATATTTGTGAATGCAGTTTCTCCACCCCCTGCTTCTTGCAGAAATAGGCACTTACCCACCCTTCCCTTCGAAGGCAGCTGGCTGGGTTATTGCTCAGATAAGCACACATCTGCCCTCCTGAGGTGCTGCAACAAGAGAAAATACCAGTTAAGGTGTCTCTGAAACAAAATACGGAATGAAAAAATTCCCTGGTGCTACTTTAGGCTTTCTATTCTGCACTGTGTCACCAGCTATTTTCTAACTGCTAATGCTGGGTGGGATGGGCTGTGATGGGGAGCAGGGGTACCCAGACAGATCACCTGAGTGGAGATTTGCTGGTGCTGAAACATCACAGTCTGCCTCTTGTTTATGAATCTATTGAGATTGTTCTGAGATTTCAAGTTATCAACAACATCTTGTGGAGATTGTCGCTCTTTTTTCCATTTAAAAGCATCTGAAACAATTCAAAAGTCTCCCATCAGGTCCCTGTAATAGACCATCTGTGAACACCTCAAAAATACATAACAAAGGCAGCATATGAGCTTCTTAAGCAGTTTATCAAATGGATACAACTTTGTGTTTGCTGTGCTGTGGAATATATGTGCCACATCATTATACACCTGGGTTACACGGCTTAGAACAAATTAAATTTGATTTTGTCACAGATAAATACTCCTGTTGTTAATAGTCATATATAGGACCATGGCATTATCACAAATGTCACACAGACATTTAAAATTTCCAGTCTTCTGCTTTTAAATAAGTATGTGTTTGATCAGTATCTGCTTTGGGTGTTCTTTTCATTAACACACCAAATATAACTGAAATGAAAATATTCCCTGCATTCCCTTGCTTATATAAGTCTGCATTCATCCCCAAAATCAAATCAAACTCAAAATGATACCCACGTTTCTTTTATTATGGTTTTCCAACAGTACATAGGAAATTAATGGTTCTGACTGTGAAAATCTGTCCTGGGAAGCTGCTGGAAAAGCAATTCTCCCTGACATTTGCAGCTGCCACCACTGGGAAAAGTTCCCACATTGATTTTGACCTCCTGAAGTCCAGAAGCAGAAATCTCATCTCTCTCTCAGCTTGATGTTACACCATGCAAGTATTCACAGTCCTCCCCTTGCCTTCTGCCTGAGAAATATCAGCTGACTGGTTTAAAAAAATCGTGATTTAAATAAATAAATTCTGTACACATCAAGTGTATAATTTAAAATATTATATAAAGATTCAGTTATACATTCGTAAGTTTTAAGTAGTTCTAGCAAATGTTACATGCCTTAGTGCAGTTATGACTTTGTGCAGGAGGGCCTTGGCACAAATTGTCACCATATTGCAGATCCAAGACCCAGAGCAGAGTGGCAGATCCATGATTTCAGGGGTCCAGAAATCCTTGCTGTAATGGCAACAGATGAGATGGCCCAGCAGCAGGTATTCTGGGTGGGACACAGGATCTCACAGTAATCCCAGGTGTTAGCATGAAGCTCAAGAGACACCTGTAAGCCCATTAAGGGTGAATTTCAAACCCTACAAATTCTTTGACATGAACATCCAAATGGCAGAGTCCATTAGCAACAAGAAACACCCACCTAAAATCTCTTCTGAGAAGTTTACTACAATAAATTTGGATTAAATTCCTGGTGTCCTTAGGAGGCAACATCAAATCCTGGCCATAATCTAATTTGAAGGTATTATACCTGGTCAGTTCCCCTCAGATAGCTGTGAGCAATCCCCAGTGGAGTACCTGGACAGACTTACTTTTGTTCCAGCTGACAAATGTCCAGGACCCACCTCTGTGTCTGAAAGCAGAGTTCAGCAAGCTCATTATGCAAGGAGCCACATAACTGAGGTTCCTGGAGAGTTTCTCAGGTCACAAAGACCTGCACCACATCTCACATTTGAACACCAGTCCCAAATATCTAGTCTTGACCTGTTCCATGCTTGAGTCTTGGGAAGGGTGGAACAAAATGATACCTGGAGCCAAAAAGGAGAGAGGAGGAGTGGGACCCCTGGGCAATGCAGGAGGCAGCTGGAACTCCAAGACAGGCTGGTCTGCAAGACACAACAAAAGACAAAACCAGCTCCAGGTCTCTGGAAGCTGCAAAGATTGGCAAAAGTCTTCTCCATGCCTGAAAACAGCTCTTCTGCTGGTTCCTTGGGATTTGCAGCAAAGGTTCCAGATGTATAATGAAATATCAGGCAAAGAAACTCACCCATCTTTTTTTAGTTACTGCAGATATTTTGCTCAGCTCTGCGTGAAACCACCTGCCCCACACAACCACAAATATTGAAGCAGTAGAGCAATTTTCTACCACCCACATAAGATAAGGAATCAGGAGACACAAAGCCTCATTATATCCAAACAAAAAAATTACAAGTAAAAATAAAAGTGTTAAGAGGAAGATGAAAAAGTAGCTGAAGAAATTAAGCTATTGTGCAATCAAATACAAGTTGAATTACAGGGTGTATTTTTTTATTTAACACATCTACTAAGTGAAATCCATGTTCAAGTTACATTCTGAAACTCATAAAATCACCATCAGCATCATAACTATCATCTCACTTAAATTCTACCATATTTATTTTAAAGCAGCTTCCCAGCAGACTTGTGAGGTGAGAGGTGGAGATGCAGATGCACATGGCTCTGCACTCTTTTCAGGTCTAGTTCATTGTGCCTCAAAAACAAATCTCAGGGGTGGATGTCCCAGGGTAAACATGGAGACAGCAGAGGTTTGCACAGTCTGCAGGGTTGCAGGCTTTAGTGCTTTCTTGGGGGTTTTGCAGGACTCTAATAACAAATTAATTACTGCACCAACCAAGGGACAGCTTCCACTGCTTACACTTTGGGGGATGGCTGATACCTTCACACTGGCACTGAGGCGAGATGCTATGGGACCACTTCTGCACTTCCCAGCAAAGCAGGTTTCAGGGAAAGAAAGAGTTGACACCAGGGAAGAGCTGAGTGTGGCAGTCTTTTGACATCTCACACTTTTCCTATACTTGTCCTGTAACCATCAGAACTTCTGAGACCACACTGAAATACTTCTTGACTTGGGGCAGCCAGAAGACCAAACAACTACTTTACTAGCTGTAAAACATTTCCAAAATATTCCAATGCCTCTTTTTTGAGAAGAATAAATGTGTCCCTGGATGCCTATTCATTGCTTAGACCCCAATGTCATCAACTGAATATGCTGCCAATCAAGTCTCTTTCTCAGTAGTTCTTGCTCATAAATGAAACTTGATCCATCCTTCAAATCCGTCCCTTTTTATCCCAAATCAAAAAAGCCACTTCTATTTTTCACTTATTTTTAAGCAGAATCATAGAAAATAAGTCTATCCATCACTTTTAAAACCAATTAATGCACACAGCTCACCTGCTTTCCCAAGAAAAGTTGGAATCAGACACACTGAGCTGTTACCTGAAAGCAGCAGCAACCAGTAAAACCAGTGGTGTGCTCAGAAGTCTGCCCCAGAGGAACATGGATTCTTCCCCTTGCCCTTTCTAATTTGCAGTTCACTCCCCTTTTGCTGTAAATTATGACCTTAAATTGCTGAATCATGCAAAATGTCATCTGAAGGCACCGTTTATTTTAAGCATGACCTTAAAGAGAGTTTGACAGGGAAGCACCACAGTGCCATTCCCAGGATTAATAATGTGAGATGCTGAAATACAGGGAGCAGCCAAAGGGGGACTCCAGCTCGGCAGCTCTGCCGCTGGATAATCCTCTCCAGGGAGTCCTAAAAGGCAGCAGAGAGCTCTGCATCACACTGTGGACCTGGGCCCATGATGAAAGGTGCTCTAAAAAAGTCAACTGCAAGGTCAATGTGCTTTACACCCACGTGTTGAAAAATAAGTAAGCATCAGTGTCCAATTTAGTTGTCATCACAGAGTGGGACTCCAAGGCAAAGGAATGCTCTAAGCTTGTAAGGACCACACTTCTCTCCTTCCCTTTGATGTGCACCAAGGTAATGGAGATTCTGCCAAGGTGTGACTAATTCCTTGTAAGTATATTGCATAATTTTCATATACTTTTGGAAAAAAAAAAAAGGCAGCCTTTAAGAATTGGAGGGAAAGAGAAACTCACCCCTGACACATTCCACAGAACACAACCAGCAGTACAAAGCAGGTTTTATTAACAGATGGTGAAAGCTCAATTTAAAAAGTACTGTGGGCATTAAAGGAGATTGTTTTATGTCTTTGACATCAATACTCAGGCTAGATGAACTATCAGGGGTTTGGTTTAAGTGAGATTAATGCTTAGTCTTTGGAATCCATCCAAACTGATTAGATCTGATTGAGTAAGAGAGCACAACTTTCTATATCACTTTCAAAGTGATATGATTAGATTGTATATGTACTACCTGAAAATGTAAATATAAACAGAAAGGAAGGGAAAAATACCCTTCCCAAGTTTTAAATGCAAAAAAATAATAATGATCCAACTGTATATAAACACTTAAAATTTACTTGACTATTAGAAGAGTTAGATAAGAAAGTGTGTTAATGACATATAGAAAGTTTTACAGGAATAACAAGCCTGTGTTCTGCCCTGCTGAGAGACTCATTTATCTCCTTTGAAGTTTGTTGAAGGGCATAAGTTTGGGTGAGGGGAACTTGACTCCAAATAATTTCATCTAGGAAGGTCAGGGAAACGTGGCATTTTTCATGTTGTCCATAGATTTGCAGCCACTAGTCCTAACCAGGAACAGTTTTTAATTATTTCAAAGTAAACTTTTTATGTCATAAGGAATTTACTGATTTTATATATATTTATATGTGTATTCAACAGTTTTGCCAAGCATACATTTACATATGAACCACACAGAGAGAGCTCCAAATTCAGGTACCTTTATGTTGGTGCCTGGCTGTAAACTTTGTGCCCCAGCTCAGTCAGTGGAGGTCTGACCAATGCAGACAATGAAATCTCCAGACCCCCATCAGCTGAGCTCTTCTGGGTGCCAGTTGGTCAGTCAAATTCACTTATTGGCAACTCCATCTAATTGCTTATGTGCAGACAAAAGATAAAGGACCATATCCTAGAAAATACTAACTCTGAAATAAAATTTAGGTGGACAAACTCTTGACTTTCCTCTTTCATGTGGTACGTAAGGGGGTACTGAGAAAGCCCACTGCTGAAATGCTGAAACCACTTCTGCAGTCCACACACAGACACCTGGAGAAGGTTCAGAGCAGGCCTATAAAAATAATTTGAGGCATCAGTTAGGGAGCCCAGAGGGCTTCATTTTGCAAGAAGAAGTTAAGAAATGAATCAGGGTCTACAAATCTATGGCCTTAGAAGGAGAAGTTTGTTTCAGAAGACAATAACATATTACAAATACACTTCAATGTCTAATACAAAAAGCAATGTAGTACCTGGCCTTACTATAGGTAGTTGGTACGAAGCACTTCTGAAGGTGGCAGATAGGAGCTCTACCCTAGTGACCATGCCTAAAAGTAACCAGTGTCACTAGGTAGCAATCAGGTGGCCAGAATCTCTCTGGCAGCTCAGAGAAGAGGGACTTGTGTCTTCCTCCTGGAATGTTACACCTGCCCCAAACTGATGGCTGCATGTTGACACGAGGACAAATGAGAAAGCCAGACAATGCCCCTACTGTTACCACCAGCAGAGCTAACACATTGTCCTTTCCTGCACCTAAATCTTCCCTGATTTTCAGTTTACTCCTTGTTGAAAATACTGTTTTTCATTTCATGTGTATACATGCATAAATGTCACAGTCCTGCTCTTACTGCTGGAATGAATAGAAAGTTGCAGCTGGGTTACTGAAGTTTCACAAGTTTTTACCAATCAGCTAAGACATGAAAACCATATATGTATATACAAACATATGTGTATCAGTGCATGCTTTTAACCAATATAGTAATGTATTAGTAGTATTAAATAGCACATACTCTTTTGAACCTCTATGAAAGCAAACACACATGGTAGCTTAGTCTCTGAGTTTATTTCACATTTGCTGTGGGCAAACAACAGGAATGCATCAAACTGCAAGAATTATCTGTCCAACCATGTTTCACAGAAGCTTTCCTGGACCTTAATATCAGCATGTGAAGATGTGGCAGAAAGTTTGGAATGAGCACATCACCCATGGTACACTGTGCAAGGCATCCAAAATCTTTGGGAATTCCCAGAGGAAACTTTATCTCAAACCTCATCTAAGAAAATAAGTAAATTCCCCTATGTAACATATAAAAATGGATGAGGAAAGAGGAAAAAAAAAGGTGAAAAACACCATTTTACCAAGTTTTTCATTTCACTTATAACTTTGCAAATTGTGTTGAAATTTTTTCCACTAAAGCCACTACTGTTTCCCTCTCCCAAGGCACAGCAATTTCCTTTACAAGGCCATTCCTGTCATCAGGGTTTGTTGGGTTGGGACAAACCATTTCATAGCAGAAGCAGCCAAGTTGCTGGGATCCCAGCCAGAAACCCAGGCACATTTTTCAAAAAGCAACAGCTTTCATCTTTAGCAACAGTGGGCAGCACTCAGAAAAGCTCCTCAGAAATAGTCAAGGTCAGGGCATTACCTTGCACTGGGTCTTTGGTCAATTAATTTCCTACATTAAAACAAGAGAAGAATCAAACAAACAAGCAGGGGGTTTTGTGAACTGTTTGGCTTCTGCTATGGATTTTTCACGGGACAGCCCTGAATTCCCAAATGCTGAGATCCATAAGCAAAAAGACAGAACTGGAGTCAAAGTCCAGGCTCTGTGGTCAGAAGCTGATAGATCTCCCAGCTCCACAGTGTACCAAGCACTTACTATCTAGAAGGAACAGCACAAATTACATGGGGAGAGGAACAGATACCCTGATCTGTTGTAGAGGCATTCCTGAACATCTCAAATAAGTTGGAGACCTGGTGAGGATTGAAGGCAGTACAATGAATCACAAATTTTATTTAAGTTAAAGAGGTCTTCACTTGACAGCGTTCTTTAACAGGCAAGAGGCAGTTGAGAAATGCAGTGTAGCCCCATGGCTTCTTAATGAAAAAAAGAATAAAAAATGTTGAAAAACTCTGCCAAACAACAAAGCTTACATTTTATACATGCTCATCAATTTAACCCTAAAACCTTAAAAGCCTGAGGGTGATCCCAACGCCTTTAATACCAAAGGCCCTAACTATGCCACAGATCAAGCACCAAGCCCAAGCCTGCTTTGTCTAGAAAGATGAAAGAGCACTCAAACAGGTGAAGACTTCTTTGGAATCATCACCTGCAATTAAGCAAAGGAAAACTAAGAGGAGAAGAGGTAAGCTGAACTTGCTTTAAAAAGACACCACAGGAGCAGGTGGATGCTTGCTAAGGATAGCTGTGGTGTCTGCTGTCATTCTTTCACCAAATGATGTGCATTCATTGGGATTTCCTGCACATTAACAACAGATCACTTGGTGGGAAAGTTGGGTAGGTGCTGCAAAAACAAAAAAAAAAAATTCTCTTTTCCTTTTTTTCCCCCTTGTATATCATTCTGTGAAGACTGCTGTTGCCAAGCCGCTATGCATAGCAATACAAGGGCTGTCTGAATAAAGCAGTGCCACAAAACATTTCATTATGGGATGTGGATAATAATTCATCACTCTTTTTTCCCTTAAATGATTTGTGAATAACTAAACATTTAGTTTAAAACAGAGTGTGTAAAAATGTAATGTTTCCCTTTAAAACGTACCTCCTAAGTAATACTCTCAAATTTTTTTTTGGAAGACAGGAAGATTTTAACTATTGCTGCCAAGACAAAAATCTTGCAAATGTATGTATAGGAGTAAACACCAGAATATGAATTTAAACAAGAGTCTAGTTTTTTCACTATTGCTGCATAAATATTCACGTCACAATAAAATAAGAATTACATGTAACAGTGGAGAAAGGAAATAGAAAGATTTACACACCAGCATGCAGATCTTTGTGGCTGTAATATTCTTCTTGTTCTGCATTTGGAAGGCACTTTACACAGTCCCTGAGGACAGACAAGGGTAAGCTGATAATACTATTGATGCAACTAATAGTAGTATTAATTAGGTTCATAATAAGCATTGTAAAATCCATGATAACATTTTTGGTGTTGTTAATCATTTTAAAGCTTTGCAGAATGAGATTATCCATATGACTTAATTAATTCCATGTATATATGTAGAGTCTACCTAAAATTCCAGGAATCACAGGCTCATCTTCTAAAAGCACCAAAAACTGCTATCCCTATCAGCATTTTCCTCTTGACACACACCTACCCCAAAATCCATAAAATTGACATATAAGACTGAACAGTGAGAAAGTTCTTCTTTTCAACTCATCATTTGAAAAACCTTGTTGTTCACCAGCATTGAAATCTTCTGTCTTAGCCCTCTTTGCCTCCTAATCTGTGTGCAAGGGGAGTTTGGGAAAAGTTTGGGAAAAGTGCAAATCTGAGCAGCATCCCATGAAATTCACCCTCCTGCTTTCCAGGAGAAAGTCTAACTATAGCCAAGGTCCCCTGAGTGCACACCAGCCAGCCCACCTGGGGTATTGAACAAGGTTGCAATGGTTACCCAGGCAGTCTGTGATTACTCACAGCCCAAGACCTCTACTCCAGTCAGGCACTGGTAGAGAAGTGGGTACAGAAAAAAATCCCATACCCAGGGTTCAGCCTGAATGGAACCATGATGGTAATGATCAGCAAAAAGGAGAGAGTAATGGTAAAAACTAGCCTAAAACCTTTATGTGCAGCTTTTTCTTCCTCCTGTGGGTTTGAGGAGAGTGGAAAGAGAGCAGAGGAAGCGATGTGTTTAAGTTACTGGCCATAAGAAACAAGACTGATCTGCACAGTGACAGCACAAAACAAACAACCTGAATAAAACTTTCAGATAGGGATTATATAAAGAGAAAATCAATATGGTCAAAAAACATAAATAGACAATTAACGGGGAGGTCTTTTATGGAGTGCTCAGCTGCAAACTCACAGGAGTGGGCAAAATATGAGAGGGCTTTATAATCTCTTTCTCTCCTTTGTATTTTTCAGGTCACCCTGGCTTACAAAAATCAAGTTGTATTTCTTCTGCTTTGCTTCCTGTAAAATCAATAACAACAATCAATTAAAACTTGTTTTGTGCCAGCAGGCTATTGTTTGTGATAATAATGTAGGGAGCTGAAAGAAGATTGCTTTATTTCCTTGACCTCCTTGGTAGACAGATAAATACGGTGTCTGCTCCATCTACAACTTGAAACCACAACCCTATCCCTGGGTTGGTTTTTAAATTACATGAAAGAAGATTAGATACTCTCACACACTGCAAATAGTTTGAAGTATCTGTTTTCAGTATCACTGTAACTGGCTAGGAGATAACATCTAATTTATGCCTAATTCAGCAAAAATTCCCAATATCCCTGACTCAGTCCAGGTTTTATTTTGATTTGAATCCTCTGTGATCCCACTGACTTTGGTCAGTTTTATCAAATGTGAAGAGTCAAGGAGAAGACCTGGCAATGAGAAATCTTACACGATTCATATCAACATCAAGCTGTGTTCATCTCACAACACCCAGGATCTCTTCTATGACCTCCTGGTACCATATACTGCTATTTAGAACTATACACACACAAACAGATCTGTATAGACATATACAGATATAGGTGTATTACATATAAGATGTACAAAGAGGCAGAGAGAGATCTGGAAGTGAAATTCTCTTACATATCCAGTCAGTACAAAAGTTAGTCTTGAATTTTTTTGTTTGCTTCCCCAAAAGCCCTGAACACCATTCCAGTCACCAAAAGCCCAGGCACAGGGCAAATGCTGGAGCAGCCCTTTCCTCAACAGCTGGTATTTTAAATATATGGAAAACAGGCAAAAAACTGCAGGAAGAGCAAAAAAAGAGGATGAGGTTAACAGCAAGATCGACTCCAGGCCAGCTATGCACACAGCTTGTCTGGGGGTGGGGTTGAATTAGATCTGAAAACAAAATTAGGAGGGTTTGTCAACTGGAGATGGGCAAGTTATGCAACTATTTGAACATGAGCATGCCTGCCTGCTCAGAAAGGAGATTAGGGACTTGAATATGCTTTTATACCTGCTAAATAATTAGTATCAAGTAACCACGTCCACTCTGCAAAATAGCAAAATGCGAATGAACTGTTTGTTAATTTAGACATGAAGGCTGGGATTTTTCAAGGGCCCTGAGCAGTGTTAGACATGCAGCACCCAGAAACCTTACCCTGAGATTTGGCTAGGTGTTACCAAAGTGGAGCCTCATAGGCTTATGCAACTTTTACACACTCACCAGAGGCCTTGCACCTATTCTGCTCCAGGAGACTTCTCCAACACTGGCCCTTGCAGTCTGGTGAAAAACATTTGGCCCAGCCCTTGCCAGCTCCTGATACTTCTTGTATACTGCCTTGGTGTTTTTCTTTTTGGCTTTAAGTAGGTTTTTTTCAAATAAAGTCACGTCAGATCTTACTGATAACACTGGGGTAAAGAACAACCACTGTGCTCTACAAAGTTCTGATGTACAAAGGGTTAAACTTAGGACTGGAAAAACTGGGAGAATAGACACGTACCCTCAAAATGCCTTCCCTATATTTTTGACTCTTTTAGCACCATTAACAATGATTATTTCTGGTTTCACTGCCATGGCATCCCTAAGCTATTCAGTACTAGGGGCAGATCCTAGAACACATCACACTGTCCAAACACAGCTGTGATCCAAAACAATCTCATTGCTCTTTACCTGCATCATTCCATCCCTCCTCCCACCACTCAGAGGGTTACAATTCAGCACAAGCAAATTTCCAGGCACTGGTTTCCATTTCTCACTTTTTCTACAATTTTTTTTTAGCAAGTGTTGCTTAATTTGATGTCCTGAGCACAGCAAAACTCTTCAGATCATAGATTCACCCTCTTTTCTTTCCTACTTCAGACTGCCTGAAGCTGATGCAAGGAGAAAGACCAATCCTTTCTGTCATGTGGCTGTAATTCTCTATTTAATGATTTTACATTGAGTGATGCCTTTAGTTTTATAAACTTAGCAAATGTCACAAGAAAAATAATGAATAATCAACACCTCCATAAGCCCACTGCAATCAGCTGGCCTCTAACAGAGGATGAGAACTCACCATGATCCATAGATGTGACAAACTGCAGAAAATGGATGTTTATCACCATTTCCAGACACACTCTTAAACAGCCTGACTTTATTATACTTCCAGAGTGCATATGGTGAATCAAAGTGCTTTCAAAGAAACAAGAGTTACCCAATTAACCAGAATGAGACAGCAGGAAAAAAAAACTGCAGATAGGAAAACAGCCTTGCTTCCTGCTCCAGATCTATTTAAAAAGCCTGGGTGAACACAAATTTTTCCCTCCTGCTTTTAACCTCCAAACTGAGGAAACTAGGGTTGGTATAAATTTTTGGAGCCAAAACCATCCTTCTTTCATGATTCCTTGACACTAAATTAAAGCATCACCCTTGCCTTCCCACAAGGTTATTTTATATAGCTGCTGAAATTCACAGGGTCTCCCTGGGTGAGCTTTCCCTGAGAAGAGCAGGGGCAGGGACAACCTGGAAGGAATGTTTATGAAGCCTGGAAGTGGTAAACTTCAGCAGAAAGTGGTGGGCAAAAACTCAGGTGGCTCATGGATAGTGTGTTCCAGAGCTGGGATTCATCCAGCTGAGATCAGGAGAGCACAGGCCAGGCTGCCTGCCACCTTTAGGGAGTATTTTTCACAAAGACAAAAAAATACGCATTTTTCCCAGTCTATTCAGGGGTCACAGACCTTGAACAACTAGAAATCCACACTGCTCTACTCAATATAATCATTCCTAAAATCCCCTTGACTATTTCATCTACCCTTTTTATCTCCCTAATTCCTCCTTTTCTTTCAATTTTGCTTGCAGTTTGTCAAGTTCTGATGGAAATACTTTCTGCACAGATGAGTAACAAATATTTTCATCCCCACTTCACTCATACATTCTTCTGGCAGAAGTCCCAGGCTTGGGAATATTAAGCTGTTAAGCAGGTAACAATACTTGGCCTAGGACTCAGGGTCCTTGCAAGAACTTGTGTTGGTTGTATTTGAAACATTAACAGAAGAATCAGTGGGATAAAACTTCCTGTAACTGAAACCCCAGATCACTCTTAAAAATCCTTCAGAGCCAGGGACAAGACAGTGAGATTGGATGACAAGGGATTTTTTCACAATGTTTTTTTTCTTCCTTTCCATATCTTTAACTGGAATACGTAAATATCCTGCTAAATTCTTTCTTTGCTCACATTTTCTAATCTTTTACATAGCCTGGGTACATTTCAAGCTTTGGTTGTATGTTAGAGTTATTGTATAACTGCTTCACTGAATTTTATTAATGATAACCACATTTCTAAATCCTCCCTGTTATATTTTTGAGAGTAAAGCTGCTCTGCAGAAATGTGCAATTACAGTTCCAAGAACATAAGCATGTTTAGGTCTGTCAATATTTATTCCAGAATCGTTTCCAAAAAATGTCTCCTCCTTGGAGTGAAAAATACAGACCTACCACCTGTAGCTTCTGCAATCACAGCTCACCAATTTCTGTCCATCTGATCTCAAAATGGCCATGGGGTGCTCTCAGTCTAACTGTGTTTCATAACAGCAGAGTTACCAAAATAATGCATGATTTGGGATGCTTTGTATTTTTTTTCCCAGCTCATCTCCTGAAAACTGTGATTTATAGACTCCAGCATGCGTAACATTCCCCTGCTACTTTAGGGCATTCATTGGTATTTCTCAGCACTTTGGAGGATATGTTTGTTCCACTTGAAAATTTTCAGTTGTAAGCCCAGCATATGATGCATTTTTCCTTCTTCTGCCAATTCTTAAAGATGTTCCCTTCACACTTTTTTCAGCTCAAAAATTTGTGTTCCTGGGGCTTGGGTTTTTCTTCTTCTTTTGCCGGACTCCAGTGTATGAAGGAAACAATATTTATCCAGTTCCTGATGACCACCAAAGTTGCTGGAAAACTTCAATCTTATCTGAAAGAGCAACAGAGTTTCAGCAAGGCCAGGTTCATAAATGCCTTCATGAAAGTGGGCAGTCACCCTGAGGACAGGTACTTGAATGAATCTTTGGCTCTCACTGCAAGAAAGGATTCAGCACAACTATACTGGTGGAAAAACCAAAAAGGGAGGTATTTTAAATGCCCCAAACAAGAAAAACCTCCAGTTTCGCCTGAACGCTCCAAGAGATGGGGTTGTTCATTGTACAAGATAAAAAAATACTATAAATGAGACCTTATAAATTCTGCTGTTGATGGAATGACATCTTTCCCATCACTGGCTCCTCATTAGCCCAATTACACGTGATTGGCACAGTCTTTTCTGGAGTATTGTGGAGCTGTATTCTCCAAGCATACTCAGACAGTAAGAACTGAAATGCCCCTTTCTTGATCCACCCCAGAAGTTTTATACACTGTCTTGTTGCAGTAGAGCAGGATTTATAACTTTACTGAGAGAAACAGTATTTTTAGCAAGTCAAAGCAATAGGCATAATGTATTTATAAATTATAAAAGTCCAAAATAATACATGCATGTGTCTTTTGAGTTGAGATTTCTCTCTTTCACCCTCTATTTTTCTTTTTGGTCTATCATATAAATATATCATATAGAACTGACACTCTCTATACAGAAAGCCGTAATTTACCATAAGTCCTGAAGAAATACCCAATCTACATTTGGCACATTCACAGACTCACAGTGGCATTAAACCTGATCTCATTCATATCAAAGCCTTGAACTCTGAATTGAAGAATTCCCACTACGAGTTTCCTTTTAGGGAAGAGCTCATTTGTTATTTACTCCTGTCAGAGGCTGCTTCAAATATAAGCATAGGAAAGTCTGCATTATCTCAAGTTTTCTCCATCATGTCAACATATATGTATCCATATTTGTCAGAACTTTTGCCTAGGAATTGCACATTTCAATGCTGCCCAGAAATCAGGGACTATAATTCTGGGTCAGAATTGCCAATCCTCTGCTGTATGAGAAAGACTGGCATCCCGTGAAGTAAAAAGCAAGGAAGGATGCAGCATCACAGGACCACTGGCTGGGCTCCACACTCAGCTTTCACCTACATCACACTTTCAACACAGATATGGTGTCCCAAATAGTCCTGTGTTTAAGTTTTGTGAAAGGAAACAGAATCACACCTCTAAGTTTAGTATTGCTTCTTTACATACCTTTTTTTTTTTTTCTTGTAATATTTATAATTTTGTGGTATTTTTTACTTGTCTTAATTTCCGTTATTTTCATGTATTACCTTTAGAATTTATGTTATTTGTTACCTTGTTAATCCTGTTTCATCATTTCTTTCTTACATCTCACTGTTTTCCTCCTTGGAAAAGGTTTGAAATTTCCAAACACACACACACTTTAGTGCAGTACTTGCCTGAATGGTGTCAGCAAAGAAAAAACAGATGTCAGAGGCACAGCCTTTAAAGGCCAAACAGGCCAAATTAAAGGAAAATGAAAAGATGTTAGGTAAATTCACTCATTCTTCAAACAAACTCATATTCCCTACCTAGGTTTTTTTTAAAATTGCCATTCCTCCAACTAAAATATTCCAGAGTGTTTATGGTCTGCCAGATGATTGGAGTGTAATAAATGTAATTTTGCAAGCTTGTAAAATATCCTGACACTGCCTTAAAGAAACTACCATAAACTCTCTGGTTGGATTGCTTTTTTTCTATTTCTATGCCTTATTAAACCAGTATGCAGAAGATGTAGCAGCAAAACAGGAAAAGATAACCTGTTGCAACACTAGAAGCAACTGAAAATAGCTTAAAAATCACTTCTGTTGGAGGCGACAGTCCATCAAAACCCAGTGTATACCCCTTTAAGCCTTGCTACAAGCCAGATCCTTATCTCAGGTGCAGGCAGAGCACCCATTTACTTCAATAGGAGCCGCACATGCATATTCCGAAGCAGAATTTGGTCTGGTGTGTTCATTAAGGGCCTCTGAACTCGAGATGTTACTCTGGCGTTCCAGGAGAGGCCTGTAGTACAGATAAGCTTCTGTCGATTCTAGGGAAGCTCCCTCGGTAGCTGTTTCAGGGCAAGTCCCAACACTGAGCCTGCTGGTGTTCCCCTCCAGCGTGACATGCACCTACAGAATAATGAAGACATTGAACTCCTTGACTGACAGAGCCTTATAGAAATGATGCACAGTAAAGAACAATTATTGCAACACCCTGGCAAACCCCATCTTGGGTTGAAATTCCCTTTTCATCTGCAGGCTGAGGAGCATGCCAGGATTATAAATGAATCATAAATGCCTATTGCAGGTACACAAACACGCACAATGTTCTAGGAAGTTAAGTGCTACAGACTCAAGTGGCCCAGCAGTGCTCACATGCTCCTGGCAGCTGCCCAGATGTTCAGGCAGTGGCTGGAACTGTGGCAAGAGCTGCCTGCACTCCTCACTCACCTCCACCCACCCAAGGACGGGCTCTGTCATCAGGCAGATCACAGACATGACTGCCAGCTCCTCTCCAGCTTGGGGCCAACCCACAGCCTTTTTGTGGCTCATGGAAGTATTTGGCCTCAGGGACCCCATCAGCCACCTCTCCTCTTCTCCTCCCAAGCCTGCCTAAGATGGCCCTCCTGAGATGAGAAGGGTTTAATCCCTAAGAGAGCACTTCCATAGAAACTGAAATACTGTCAGGGTTCAGGAACAAATAAAAGGATGGAGCAATTTTCCATGTTTGTCAACTTTGGCACAATTTGCACTATTCCAATCAGCACTGTTCTTATTCTCTAAAAAAAGAAGTGGGTTTTTGTCTCAGCAGAAATACTAAGCTTGTTCTCATGCCCCAATTTATGAAGGCTTTACATTATCTGTCTTACATCTTTATCTGGGTTATCACATCAGCTCTCTTCCTCTCGTCACCCTATTGCCCTGGATAAGGCAGATTTTTTTTTTGTGCGTGGGAATTCTGCACAGGTTACAAATCTCAGACACCGGCACAGTCTGAGCTGCCCACAGGACTCCTCTGGCACCAACAGACTGCAGTGGCTACAGAAAAGGGAGTGCCACTGTTCTACCCTGGCACATCCACTTCAGCTGAAATCCTTGGAGAGCCACACCTGACCCGCAGCAGCTCCTGAGGAGCTGGAGCATGGAGCCTTCATCCAAGGAGGGGGATCTTCACAGGAAGAAAAAAGCGGCAGAAGGAACTGGGAACTTTCTAGTTTTGGAGCATTTCTAAGATCTATCTAATTTAAGCCACCTGTTTTTAGGGGAACAGCTGAAGGCCTGGGTCTCTCCTCCCATCCCTCTGTCCCTCAGGGAGGAACAGAGGCAGTGGATGGAAGGTCCTACGTGTCCTTGCTCTCAGGGCCAGCAGAGTCACTGCTCCCATCTAACACATTGCTTCCAACATGCACAAGACCATAAACCACACATTTAAAAGGGAGAGCAAACACACTGTTCCTAGTGCTCAGAAGCAGAACAAGCAGATCACGTCACCCTATCCATCCTTCTCTGCTCACCAACTTTGAAGACACTGCAATGCAGGTGACCCTGCTCATGCAGCACAAGAGCCTGCTCCAGTCCTAAGCTGTATGGGTGAACCAGCACAGCTTTCCAGGTTAAAACAACAAACACACATTCTAGCTACAGTGAGCCCCTTCTCCATGAGATTATGCATCTATCTAGGAATTTGTTTCATCCTTGTGCCAGAGATTCAACCTCTGCAGAGAGCAAAACAGCAGCAGTAGGATTTTTTCAATGCTAGGTGCTGATCAAGACAATAAAATAAAAATAATCTCTTTCATTTCCCATAGCACCTTTTCTTGGAGGGCCCAGCACAAGGAGAATAGGCCTTATTGCCCCTCCGTGATTTGTAATCCTGGAGATCAGCTATGCAGGAGGGCTCAAATGATCTCACTAAGACTAAACAAGAAGTTTATGGTGGAGGCAAGAGGGAGACACGGCTCCTTTCTTTTAGACCTAAGACTGCTCTTATTCTACAGTCTTGTGCTCCACGGATCCTGCTGCTCCTTGGCTCTAGAAAGGAAATAGCTATTTACATTTTTACACCACGACCCAGGCAGGGGCAATGAAACCTGACACCAGACTAATGTTTTAGCTGCCGTTGAACAATGGATTCATTAAAACAAAACGACCCTGCAGATTTGGATTATAAACAAAGCAATTAACAATGACAAGAATTTGCAACCTATTAAAACTATTTTGGGAGCCAAGCCCTCAGTGGTATCTCAGAAGGTCATGCCAGCTGCTATCAGCCCAGCCTATGGCTCTTTGGCTCTGGTCAGTGTCAAATCCATCCCCCAGTGCCCACCCCAAAGCAGCCCTTGAGTCAATCCACGTATTTCCAGCTTCCAATTAATTAATTCGGCAGCTGGCTGACACCACACCCTCCTTCCCTGGCCACACTCATTATGCTGGGCTCGGGGGAAAGAGGGGCTGCAGACGCTGTTGCGCTCTTATTTCTGGCACACGCCTGGAGTACTGCACTGGCTGACTTGTGCAGGGAATTGATCCCATCCCGGGGCTGAGGATATTTCATCCAGCCCTGGGAAAGGTCAGGAGATGAAGCCCTGACACATGCAGACCTGGCAGTCATCTCCGTCCCACCCTCCAAAACCAAAGTACAAGGGAATTCACTGGTTTTCCACAGATCTGTTGCCTCTTTGCATCTCAGTCTCGGGTTTTGTGGGTTGACCACATTTCCCCAGAACCCTCTGCAGTAGCTCCTGGCAGGTGACTCAGAAAAGCTGCCATCACCCAGGTGCACCCAAACAGGAAGTTTCTCTCAGGCAGTGATAGCAGTAACAGCCAGGCCTGGGATTTTGCCCCTAACTGGTTTTAAGTGATTTAAAACCAGGACTTTACATAGTGATGCCTGACTTGAGGCTTTGGCGACTCCTTACACATCACCTGCAGTTCTGTTGCTGGGAAACACAGGTTCGTTGCTATTTATTTATTCTTTCCCCCTACAACGTTTTGTCAAAATCTCTCACCTCTGTAAGAGCTTTAGATATTCTGGATGCTCCACATATCACTTACAACTATGAAGTTACAGGCTATGATTATTGCAAAACTTTGCTACAGAGTCCTAAGTGTATAAATATACTCAAAAATATAACTTGTTGTATCATTTGTACCACCTCTATAAACTATTAAAGATTCACTTGAAAACATTAACATGCCAGTGACTTTTATTTCAATGTATTTTCAAAGGATGGCAGTAATTCTCTGAGGCTGGAAATAATGATGGAATGGCAGTGTACTCCTTCCACACAGAAGAGGCAAAGTCAGTTCATAATAAAATGTAGTATTATAGTAAGATAATAGAGATACAACAGCACATGCTTTTGTTTTAAGAAGTTTTGAATTTCTAGATAGCTCTGTAATACCCAAAAGTTCCTTATGTTTTAATCACAATACAAAAGTCTGTCTATTTACCTTAATTATTCATGTTGAGGTTTTCAAGGTTCTTTGTGTTCCCAACCTATGAACTCATCCAGCATCAAAGTTTGGAAGGTTTTTTTTAGCTTGTGTTCTGAATATATTATAGTTGGCATCACACCATAGAACGCTTTGGCAGCCAAGCAAATAGCTTTACATGAAACCCAGCATAACCGTGGGTTACTGAAATATGCTTCCTGTACACGTCTGGAATTCCCCTAATTAACAGAGTATTTTCTAATCTGCCCAAAATGTATCAAGCCAAAATCATGATGCATTTTCTCAGTTGTCCACCCAGGACAGAAAACCATTCCACTTCATCAGTTTTGGAAAGCCACCTGTAACATGAAGGGAAATTCATCACTCACTATCTCCGAATTCACAATTTTTCCTCCCACTGACTTTGTATGGAGATTGGTCGGCCAAAAGTCTTTCACAGGATAACCCAAAGCAATCAATTGATAAATCAGTATGTAGAGGCACCCTTTATGCAGAGCTGCTTTGACAGTCAACACTACAGGTCCCAGCATGCACTTTCAGAGCTCATGACAGGAGAAGGCTTCTTGGTTTGTTTTGTTTTTATTAATTGCATTTTGGGAAATGTCGTTCTGACCACGACTTACTTCCCATTGACAAGACCCTAAATGTGGGACAGCTTACCAATGCAGTCCTCTGCTGGCAAATGTGTGATAAATTCCTTTGTAAAAACTTCTATTTAAAAAAATACACTTTTCCACTTTTCCTTTCTGAGTACCACTGAAAACACTTACTGTGGACACATCTCCGTTACTGATACCAGAGAAGACTTAAGCTTCAATATTAGATTATTTATAAATTATTATTCAACTTAGCTAATAAAGATTATTCTGTACTTCATTATCCACTGTGGACCTAAGTTCCCAGGCAGGAGCAGCTGCAGCCTAAAAGCTTTTTGTGGTTTTCAGCACAGAATCTGGAAAAAAAACCCAACAAACCACATGCCTTTGGTGGCCAATCATGCAGAATAAACAGCAGCAATGATAAACTCTGATTTCAAGGTAAGTGCAGCCCATAGGCTGGAATGTATTCAAATAAATCTTGCCACAAAATGAACAAATATTGAAGGTCAAAAACTATGTGCAGATAACTCACAAACAGCAAAAGAGACTGAAGAGTACAGCAAGGTATTTACAAATAAACCTCTTTATTGATTGCATAGAGATCTTTTAATAAAACAGTTCATAAGTCTTTAAAAAAAGAGAAACAATCTGTGAAAATGAAAAGTAGGAAAAATCTTCTGTTACTGTGGTGAATGCTACCAAGGTTTGAGAATATAATCCATTGTGTACGTACAGCCAGATTTACCTTCCCACAGTAATTTCCAGATTTTAAAACTAGTTTTTGAATGTGTTGACCTAGAGCATTAACTGCAATGATGCATAATCCAGTTGATTTTAGCACTGATTTATGGCCTCAATTATGGAGTTCTACATCAATCTAGAAATTAATATTTCAGCCTAAACACGGTTTCACATTCTCCATGATATAGCTTGTCACTGTTAATCTCCAGCCTTGATGTTAAACATCTCCTTGGTACCAAACTGTAAGTACAACATGGACTGGAAAGAATGATTGAAGACTGAATAGATCGAAAATCTTGATTTATCTTGTCTACAATTTTCAGTAGTGTGCAGTGATTTATACACCAGAGAAATTTCTTTGATTAGTTCACCATAATCTGGAAAGGCTAAACATTATGGACATTAAAATTTCAACACAAATGTTATCTCTGCAGTAAGCACAATAGTGACATCTTATGCCTATCAATACATGTATTAACTGCAGTTCTGACACTTCTCAGTAGAGATTTACCTCCAGAGCTTTGAGGTCTGGGCAATCAATATATAACCTACTTTTATGCATTCCACACACCAATCTGCATTAAAATAACATTAGGGCTTGCTTTAAGATGACAACAGCCAGGAAATGCACAGTTAAAGGCAAAAACTCAACCTTTAACCAATCCTTACGTAATTTCAGGTCCTGCAAGCAACACGTGATTTTGTACCACAGTAACCAGCTAGAGCCTGATTTCAGTGCCCCAGTTTTCTAGGCTGTGTTTAACTGTGTTAAACTATCTTCAGCTACTCTTTTATAAAGCATAAAGGAATGAGATCCAGTGTTCTCTTGCACTACAGAGACCTGCAACAGTTCTGTGTTTGCCTGCTTCCCTGACAAAAGGTTCTGCGACCTCTCGTCCTCCTCCTGCTGCAGTTCCTGAACAGCCCAGCTCAGGAAGGACTCTGGACACTTTTCCTTAAAGCCACCAAAAAAAGGCTGAGATTCAGTCATTTAAATGTCCTAATAAATACAGGTGCAATCCTTGAAACAATCACAGCGCATTGGAATGTCAGCATTAAAGAACATTTGATTAGACATTCAGGGAATATGCCAGTTTTAGCAAATACATGCCAATTCTATTTGCAATATGAAGTGATTTTCTTTGTACAAAACTCTTCTAGTGTTAATTTCCACCAGTTCTACAAATTGGGGTGAAAACCTCAATTTTCTCCCAAGGGACAGTTACCTGTGTAGGCTACTCATTAAGAGTTAATCACACAGAGATCACTCAGAGCTTTTTCATTTAACTCCTTCACATCACGTGAACAAATAACCTGCTCTGTCATGACTTTAGGATTGTTCATAACCTCTGAGTTTCAGACATATAACCCACTTAAGCAGGAAAGACAAAACTTACTATGAAGTAAGAGACACACCAATAGAACATTACTGACAGAGGTACTTTGTCAGAGGTACCAAGATGCTTTCTGAGCAGGACTTGTTACTCAGCCCAAAAGAACCTTTTGGGCAAGACTGAGAAAGTGTTCAGCAGAACAATTACATTTATTTCACTGAAACAGAGGGAAAGGAAGACAAATGTAGGAAAAAAAAAAGATCACAGGAGACTGTAATGTCTGACATGTTTGGAGCCAATGATCTTTTCCAATCTAAATAATTCTTTGTTGCTAATTAATGAAAATGAACTCTCCCAGAAAAGCTGGGTTTGTCTGTTGTGAAAATGCCTGTAGAGTCACGTGTGTTTTCAACAGGTTATACCTGTCAGCTGGGATCTGATAGAAGGCACCCAATGCCAGCCTGAGACTACTTAGGAGCAATGGCTAGAAACAGGATTAACCCAGGAGGCACCAAGTGAAGACAATCATATCCTCAGGCTTCAAAGCCAAAAGGGAAACAGTATAGTAGTAACAATGAAGAAATCAAATTTTTAAGGCCAGTACACTCCATAGATGCTCCTACATTGTCCCCTTAGATAAATAAAGTATTATTTTTTATTCTATTACTTTTATGCTTCTTCTACTTAGATATCAATGAGGCCAGATGAATTCTATGTAATTTGATGAGATTGCAGCCGATTCTCTTAAAGCTGCAAACCAGTCACAAAGCAAAAATTTTTGCTACTGCATGGAGTAAGTGCATGCACAATCACCTAATAAACCTTGAATTTCTACAACAGAATGAGATACCCTAGATAATGGATAAGATTGGCATACAACAGTTAGTTAAACTGAAATAGCAACAGGAACTTTTTTGAAGGCTACAAATTCAGATTTATGTTCTTCTTACAATAACATATACTTTCTGCTTTCATACTCCACCTGTACTAATATTTGAGGAAGTTAAATGAGATGATGGGTGCTTTTGGCCTGGGATTCTTTTGCTTGGGTAACTCAGACCTAATTGCAGATCTGCACTGCAGTCCTGAAACTCTTTTGTATGGAGCATGCATAATCAGCAGACTTGGATGATTCTGCTAATACCACAGTTAAATGCCTTGAGCAAACACACTATCATAATTTTAAACCAATTTGAAAATATCCATTTAAATGTTAAATGAAGAGGAACTAATCAATAAAAACATGCATAGCATCTCTGGGGAAGTACACTGGAAAAGACAACAATAATCTGCCATTAACATGCAAATAAAGACACAGCAGGAAACAATAAGAGTATTGACTACACTGCAATACTTTAGGAAGAATGTTTTACCAAAATTTGGGCCAAATTTAACTTTGATTTAGAACACTGTAAACACAGACCAGCTAGATTTGATATAGCAAAGAAAAGAAGACAGGTTACAAATTCTGGAGGCATGAGATAGCTACTGATACTCCTGACCAGCCAGGCTGACCTTGTGGGGCATTTGGGGCAAGGTGCTGTACAAATATTTTTAATTAGACTGCCTCAAGTGCTTAGCATTTGAGACAGCATGCAAACCAAGTATGGACTGAAAGGAAGTAATAAAATGTACAATCAAAGGCTTGAACTGGCAAGACTGGCCGGTCTACCTAATTATTTTTTATGCTAACATAAACACTGCTATGCATCTCTAACCTTCTACTTAAAGCTTGTGAGGTAGCTCTCTGAAAGGTGCACATCAGAAATAGATATTAAAAAGACATTAAGTCACAAAGAACAGAGAGATATAGACCAGAATTCTTTGTATCAGAGAAGAGAAAATAAAAATATGGACACGAAGGGAAATGGACTTGGCTGGCTTCAAAAGAAACTGAAGAAATCATAGGCAAGAATAGGCAGACTGGTACTGACAGAGGTGTGAAAAGGTTGAATGAAAAGCCTGATTTTTTTTGAAGCAGGAAAGAATGAGCTTTTTGAAGAATAAAAAAGCTGGAAAGATAAGCAAGGAAGGTTTTTATAGCGGCTGCAACAAAGAAACAGGATGCACCAGAAAAAAGCAAAACCTTCATAATAAGTAGAAAAGCAAACAGAAAAGCTCACCATAATCAAGATACAGGAATAAAAGGGGTTTATTTTGAGAACTAGCTTGCTAGATGATTTTATAACAGTTTATTCTCAAATGCACAATTCATGAACCCTCTGTGCCACTGGATAACCCTTGGGTTCCCTCTTACACAACTCCTCTGCAACTCAGCTACTGCCATGTTATTGCCACCAAAGTGAAAACAAGAAACCCATTTAGAAGTCACTCACTATTAATCAATAGTCTTTTGCTCTGTGAAAACAGTAGCCTGGACGAACCAGATATTTCTGGAGAGAAAATATTTTTAATTTAAAACTATGAGCATTTTTTCTGTACTTTGTAGGGCATCCATCATCTTAGCTCTTGCTGGCAGTGACACTGTAAATCGTGCTGCCATTGGAAAAGTGAAAAAAACCTGCAGTATTCTTCTCTGTGTTATCTCAGACATTGTTGCTTGCAGACTGTCATCTGTAGGCTATCAAGATCTTTTTACTTTGCTCTTCTTGCTCTGTTCATTATCTGCCTCAAGAGCCTTTGCTCTGCAAAGGAGGCAGCTCCAATTCAGTCCTTACCCACTGGCTGTCCTTTTCTGCAGTTCAGAACTTGCTCAGAGGAAGGTAAAACTTAAGTGAATGCCTGGAAAACCGAAGGAATGTCCTAGCACTGCTGTCATGTTGGAACAGGTCAATCACCCCTGGAAGAGGCTGAATGCTCTTTTAGCCAAGATGCTCCACCTGAAATGAGATGAACCTTTTGGAAAAGGGGCATGAATTCAATCACCTCCCTGGCATCTTTTCCCCACTTGCAAGGGGACACAAAGAAGCAAGTTAAACCAGCAGCATTTCTTTTCCAGAACATCTTTGCCATCCTTTAGTGAAAACTTGTATTCTTCAAGTGCCAACAGTTATTCTTGGGATTATACTCCCAAGTAGTTATGTGAGTCATGATAAAGAAAAAACACAGAGGCTTCTAAATAATCCACCCAGGGTAATTCTTGCCTGACTTTGGAACTACTTGGCTTTTCTCTCTGTAGCCTGCTAGCAGGCCTGGACATTGGTTAGTGCCATAGTTCACTGCCTGCTGCAGCTCACTAACAAAAAACAGAAAATAGGTTGGCCCCTGCACGAGAATGTAAAGCAAGTGAAGATTCCTTATTTCTTTACACATTCCTTTATAAAATCTGGCATAGACTCCCTTAAACCAAATCTCTCTAGCTACACAGTATTTTAGCACTGTTATGTCATTTATCTGCTGATGAATTTTACTTTAGATGCTCGACCCATCTTATACACCTGATCTCAGTGAAACCTTTAAATTTAGCCTAAGGATACAATATTGAATACTGTTCCTATTTATACACTTCTGTGACCAAGCTAAGAAGAAAAAAAAAATCACCTGATGAATCAGAGGGAAGGAGCACTGGCATTGGCCCACGCTCTGATCTCACTCACAGCCTACCTGCTGCCTGATTAATGAGCTGTGATATCATAGTCTGTGAGCAGGCATACATAAGTGGCAAGGAGAAGAACAGCACCAGACACCATCAGGCTGCTTCTGTCTAAATCTAGGAGCAGGAAAAAAATAAAAATAGAGGTTGTAGTTCTAGTTTCTTCAAAGGAAAAAGGAAATCCCTCATATGTCAAGGCTCCTGGATTTGGGGAAGTTTGTTGTTAGGTTTTGAGTTTCGGGGGTTTTTTTTCCAATAATGATGTATAAAACTAGCCCTTTCCCCAAAGTGCAGAAGATTTTTATGAAAGTGCTTTAATATATTAGTGGTTACTGGAAAAACAAAGGGTATTTTTTAACCTGAAGGAGTCATCAAAATCTGACAGCTTTCAAAATTGCTTTGTGTTTTGCTTACAAACCGGCAAAAATAATTGCCACAGTTTCTCAGAGAAAGTTGCTTCACAGCCATTGAAAGCAAAAATTGATATGTCAGAGGAGAAGCATATTTCAAGGTCAGAACTGGTCAGAGGAGACCCATTTCTGTCTTTTATGATGAATTTCTTAATAATTTTCAAATATGGCATCCAGTACATATTGCTAAATTTTCACCTAGCCCTACCTGGCCCCTTTGGCCCTTGGAGTTTGCGAGACTAGGAGGACAATACATAGATATTTTCCAGTTAAACTATTGGACTGGGATTCAGTACTGCATTTATCCCCAGGTCTTCCCTCAGGTTTCCTAGGGCTACTCTCAGCCACTTGGGAAACAAAGCTTTTGGACATTGATGGTAACTGGAAGGAATGCACCAAATATGTGGAAGAGGAGAGTCTGGAGGTTGGATATGGGG